>JAVSCE010000033.1:0-94402 GCA_032199065.1 Smutsia gigantea
CACTTAGGTTGCTTCCATTTCTTGGCTATTGTAAATAGTGCTGTAATAAACATAGGGTGCATCTGTCCTTTTCAAATTGGGCTGCTGCATTCTTAGGGTAAATTCCTAGGAGTGGAATTCCTGGGTCAAATGGTATTTCTATTTTGAGTTTTTTGAGGAACCTCCATACTGCTTTCCACAATGGTTGAACTAATTTTGCATTCCCACCAGCAGTGTAGGAGGGTTCCCTTTTCTCCACATCCTTGCCAACATTTGTTGTTGTTTGTGTTTTGGATGTTGGCCATCCTCACTGGTGTGAGGTGATATCTCATTGTGGTTTTAATCTGCATTTCTCTTGATGATTAGCGATGTGGAGCATCTTTTCATGTGCCTGTTGGCCATCTGAATTTCTTCTTTAGAGAAGTGTCTATTCATGTCCTCTGCCCATTTCTTAATTGGATTATTTGCTTCTGTTTGTTAAGGTGCATGAGTTCTTTATATATTTTGGATGTCAACCCTTTATCAGATACGTTTTTTATGAATATATTCTCCCATACTGTAGGATGTCTTTTTGTTCTACTGATGGTGTCCTTTGCTGTACAGAAGCTTTTCAGCTTGATATAGTCCCACTTGTTCATTTTTGCTTTTGTTTCCCTTGCCCGGGGAGATATGTTCATGAAGAAGTTGCTCATGTTTATGTCCAGGAGATTTTGCCTATGTTTTTTTCTAAGAGTTTTATGGTTTCATGACTTACATTCAAGTCTTTGATCCACCTTGAGTTTACCTTTGTGTATGGGGATAGACAGTAGTCCAGTTTCATTCTCTTACATGTAGCTGTCCAGTTTTTCCAACACCAGCTGCTGAAGAGGCTGTCATCTCCCCATTGTATATCCAAGGCACTTTTATCAAATATTAATTGACTGTATATGTTTGGGTTAATGTTTGGATTTTCTATTCTGTTCCACTGGTCTGTGGGTCTGTTTTTGTGCCAATACCAAATTGTCTTGATTACTGTGGCTTTGTAGTAGAGCTTGAAGTCAGGGAGTGTAATTCCCCCTGTTTTATTCCTCCTTCTCAGGATTGCTTTGGCTATTCGGGGTCTTTTGTGGTTCCATATGAATTTTAGAATTATTTGTTCCAGTTCATTGAAGAAAGCTGTTGGTAGTTTGATAGGGATTGCATTGAATCTGTAGATTGCTTTAGGTAGTATAGCCATTTTGACAATATTTATTCTTCCTAGCCAAGAGCATGGGATGCATTTCCATTTGTTAGTGTCCTCTTTAATTTCTCTTAGGAGTGTCTTGTAGTTTTCAGAGTACAGGTCTTTCACTTCCTTCGTTAGGTTTATTCCTAGGTATTTTATTCTTTTTGATGCAATTGTGAATGGAATTGTTTTTCTGATTTCTCTTTCTGTTAGGTCATCATTAGTGTATAGAAAAGCAACAGATTTCTGTGTGTTAATTTTGTATCCTGCAACTTTGCTGAATTCAGATATTAGTTCTAGTAGTTTTGGAATGGAGTCTTTAGGGTTTTTTATGTACAGTATCATGTCATCTGCAAATAGTGACAATTTGACTTCTTCTTTACCAATCTGGATGCCTTGTATGTCTTTGTTTTGTCTGATTGCCGTGGCTAGGACCTCCAGTAATATGTTGAATACCAGTGGAGAGAGTGGGCATCCCTGTCTTGCTCCTGATCTTAGATGAAAAGCTTTCAGCTTCTCACTGTTCAGTATGATGTTAGCTGTGGGTTTGTCATATATGGCCTTTATGATATTGAGGTACTTGCCGTCTATACCCATTTTGTTGAAAGTTTTAATCATGAACGGATGTTGAATTTTGTCAAATGCTTTGTCAGCATCTATGGAGATGATCATGTGGTTTTTGTTCTTCTTTTTGTTGATGTGGTGGATGATGTTGATGGATTTTCGAATGTTGTACCATCCTTGCATACCTGGGATGAATCCCACTTGATCGTGCTCTATGATCCTCTTGATGTATTTTAGAATTCGATTTGCTAATATTTTTTTAAGTTTATTTTGATATCATTAATCTACAATTAAATGAGCAATATTATGGTGATAACACTACCCCCTTCATCAGGTCCCAACCACCAACCCATTACACTCACTGTCCATCAGCATAGTGAGATGCTATGGAGTCATTACTTGTCTTCTCTGGGTTGAATAGCCCTCCCCATGCACCCCTAACATTATATCTGCTAATCATAATGACTCTTTTGTCCCCTTGTCCCTCCCTTCCCACCCATCCTCCCCAGTCCCTTTCCCTTTGGTAACTATTAGTCCGTTCTTGAGTTCTGTGAGTCTGCTGCTATTTTGTTCCTTCAGTTTCTTTCTTAGTTCTTATACTCCACATATGAGTGAAATCATTTGATACTTGTCTTTTTCGGCTTGGCTTATTTCACTGAGCACAATACCCTCTAGCTCCACCGATGTTGTTGCAAATGGTAGGTTTTGTTTTCTTCTTATGGCTGTATAATATTCCATTGTGTATATGTACCACATCTTCTTTATCCATTCATCTACTGATGGACACTTAGGTTGCTTCCATTTCTTGTCTATTGTAAATAGTGCTGCGATAAACATAGGGGTGCATCTGTCTTTTTCAAACTGGGCTGCTGCAGTCTTAGGGTAAATTCCTAGGAGTGGGATTCCTAAGTCAAATGGTATTTCTATTTTGAGTTTTTTGAGGAACCTCCATACTGCTTTCCACAATGGTTGAACTAATTTGCATTCCTACCAGCAGTGTAGGAGGGTTACCTTTTCTAAACATCCTCGCCAACATTTGTTGTTGTTTATGTTTTGGATGTTGGCTATCCTCACTGGTGTGACGTGGTATCTCATTGTGGTTTATAATCTGCATTTCCCTGATGATTAGTGATGTGGAGCATCTTTTCATGTGCCTGCTGGCCATCAGAATTTCCTCTTTGCAGAAGTGTCTATTCATGTCCTCCGCCCATTTCTGAATTGGACTATTTGCTTTTTCTTTGTTGAGGTGCGTGAGTTCTTTATATATTTTGGATGTCAACCCCTTATCGGATACGTCACTTATGAATATATTCTCCCATAGTGTAGGATGTCTTTTTGTTCTACTGATGGTGTCCTTTGCTATACAGAAGCTTTTCAGCTTCATGTAGTCCCACTTGTTCATTTTTGCTATTGTTTCCCTTGCTCGGGGAGATATGTTCATGAAGAAGTCACTCATGTTTATGTCCAAGAGATTTTTGCCTATATTTTTCCTAAGAGTTTTGTGGTTTCATGACTTACATTCAGGTCTTTGATCCACCTTGAGTTTACCTTTGTGTATGCGGTTAGACAGTAGTCATGTTTCATTCTCTTACATGTAGCTGTTCAGTTTTTCCAACACCAGCTGCTGAAGAGGACGTCATCTCCCCAATGTATATCCGAGGCTCCCTTATCAAATATTAATTGACTGTATGTGTTTGGGTTGATGTTTGGATTTTCTATTCTGTTCCACTGATCTGTGGGTCTGTTTTTGTGCCAATACCAAATTGTCTTGATTACTGTGGCTTTGTAGTAGAGCTTGAAGTCAGGGAGCGTAATTCCCCCTGTTTTATTCCTCCTTCTCAGGATTGCTTTGGCTATTCGGGGTCTTTTGTGGTTCCACATGAATTTTAGAATTATTTGTTCCAGTTCATTGAAGAAAGCTGTTGGTATTTTGATAGGGATTGCATTGAATCTGTATATTGCTTTAGGTAGTATGGCCATTTTGACAATATTTATTCTTCCTAGCCAAAAGCATGGGATGCCTTTCCATTTGTTAGTGTCCTCTTTAATTTCTCTTAGGAGTGTCTTGTAGTTTTCAGGGTACAGGTCTTTCACTTCCTTCGTTAGGTTTATTCCTAGGTATTTTATTCTTTTTGATGCAATTGTGAATGGAATTGTTTTCCTGATTTCTCTTTCTGTTAGGTCATCGTTAGTGTATAGGAAAGCAACAGATTTCTGTGTGTTAATTTTGTATCCTGCAATTTTGCTGAATTCGGATATTAGTTCTAGTAGTATTGGAGTGGAGTCTTTAGGGTTTTTTGTGTACAATATCATGTCATCTGCAAATAGTGACAATTTGACTTCTTCTTTACCAATCTGGATGCCTTGTATGTCTTTGTTTTGTCTGACTGCCGTGGCTAGGACCTCCAGTACTATGTTGAATAACAGTGGGGAGAGTGGGCATCCCTCTCTTGTTCCCGATCTTAGATGAAAAGGTTTTAGCTTCTCGCTGTTAAGTATGATGTTAGCTGTGGGTTTGTCATATATGCCCTTTATGACGTTGAGGTACTTGCCGTCTATAACCATTTTGTTGAGAGTTTTAATCATGAATGGATGCCGAATTTTGTCAAATGCTTTTTCAGCATCTATGGAGATGATCATGTGGTTTTTGTTCTTCTTTTTATTGATTTGGTGGATGATGTTGATGGATTTGCGAATTTTGTTCCGTCCTTGCATCCCTGGGATGAATCCCACTTGATCATGGTGTATGATCCTCTTGATGTATTTTTGAATTCGGTTTGCTAATATTTTGTTGAGTATTTTTCCATCCACATTCATGAGGGATATTTGTCAGTAGTTTTCTTTTTTGGTGAGGTCTTTGCCCGGTTTTGCTATTAGAGTGATTCTGGCTTCATAGAATGAGTTTGGAAGTATACCATTCTCTTCCATTTTTTGGAAAACGTTAAGGAGAATGGGTGTTATTTCTTCCCTGTATGTCTGGTAGAATTCAGAGGGGAATCCCTCTGGTCCACGGGTTTTGTTCTTGGGTAGTTTTTTTGATGACCGATTCAATTTCATTGCTGGTGATTGGTCTGTTTAGTTTTTCTGATTTTTGCTTGGTCAGTCTTGGAAGGTTGTATTTTTCTAAGAAGTTGTCCATTTCTTCTAGGTTTTCCAGCTTGTTAGCATATAGATTCTCATAATATTCCCTTATAATTATTTGTATTTCTGTGGGGTCCGTTGTTATTTTTCCCTTCTCATTTCTGATTCTGTTTATGTGTGTAGATTCTGTTTTTCTCTTAATAAGTCTGGCTAGGGGTTTATCTATTTTGTTTATTTTTTCAAAGAACCAGCTGTTGGTTGCATTGATTTTTTCTATTATTTTATTCTTCTCATTTTTATTTACTTCTTCTCTGATCTTTATTATGTCCCAACTTCTGGTGACTTTGGGCCTCATTTGTTCTTCTTTTTCCAATTTCAGTAATTGTGTCTTTAGACTATTCATTTGGGAATATTCTTCCTTCTTTAAATAGGCCTGGATTGCAATGTGCTTTCCTCTTAGAACTGCCTTTGCTGCGTCCCACAGAAGTTGTGGCTTTGTGTTGTTGTTGTCATTAGTGTCCATATATTCTTTGATTTCTGTTTTGATTTGGTCGTTAACCCACTGATTAATTAGGAGAATGTTGTTAAGTGTCCATGTATTTGTGAGCCTTTTTGGTTTCTTTCTAAAATTTATTTCTAGTTTTATACCTTTGTGATCTGAGAAGTTGCTTGGTAGGATTTCAATATTTTTGAATTTACTGAGGTCCTTTTTGTGGCCTAGTATGGGGTCTATTCTGGTCTATTCCATGTGCACTTGAGAAGAATGTGTATCCTGCTGCTTTTGGGTGCAGAGTTCTGTAGATGTCTGTTAGGTCCATGTGTTCTAGTGTATTCTTCAGTGCCTCTTTGTCTTTACTTATTCTCTGTCTGGTTGATCTGTCCTTTGGAGTGAGTGGTGTGTTGAAGTCTCCTAAAATGAATGCATTGCTGTCTATTTCCTCCTTTAATTCTGTTAGTATTTGTTACACATATGCTGGCGCTCCTGTGTTGGGTGCATATATATTTATAATGGTTATATATTCTTGATGGACCGACCCCTTTATCATTATGTAATGTCCTCTTTATCTCTTGTTACTTCGTTTTGAAGTCCATTTTGTCTGATACAAGTACTGCCACACCTGCTTTTTTCTCTTTGTTGTTTGCATGAAATATCTTTTTCCATCCCTTCACTTTTAGTCTGTGTATATCTTTGGGTTTGAAGCGAGTCTCTTGTAAGCAGCATATAGATGGGTGTTGCTTTTTTATCCATTCTGTTACTCTGTGTCTTTTGATTGGTGCATTCAGTCCATTTACATTAGAGTGATTACTGATAGATATGTACTTATTGCCATTGCTGGCTTTAGATTCGTGGTCACCAAAGGTTCAAGGGTTGCTTCTTTACTATCTAACAGTCTAACTTAACTTCCTTGTTAAGTTATTGTAAAGACAGTCTAATGTTTCTTTATTTCACTCCCTTCTTATTCTTCCTCCTCCATTCTTTATATACTAGGTGTTTTATTCTTTGCCTTTAGTTAGTGTTTGGATGGTCTGCTTTCTTTGCTATGATTTTATTTTCTCTGGTGACCTCTTTTTAGCTTTAGGGGTGCTTCCCTCTAGAGCAGTCTGTTTAAGATATCCTGTAGTGGTGGCTTATGAGAGGCAAACTCTCTCAACTTTCATTTGTCTGGAAATTGTTTAATCCCTCAATCATATTTAAATGATAATCGTGCTGGATACAATATTCTTGGTTTGAGGCCCTTCCGTTTCAATACGTTAAATATATCATGCCATTCTCTTCTGGCCTGTAAGGTTTCTGTTGAGAAGTCTGATGATAGTCTGATGGGTTTTCCTTTGTAGGTGATCTTTTTTCTCTCTCTAGCTGCCTTTAATACTCTGTCTTTATTTTTGAGCTTTGCCATTTTAATTATGATATTTCTTGGTGTTGTCTTCCTTGGGTGTCTTGTGTTGGGAGATCTGTTGGCTTTCGTGGACTGCGAGACTATTTCCTTCCCCAGCGTGGGAAAGTTTTCAGCATTTCTTCAAAGACACTTCTATCCCTTTTTCTCTCTCTTCTTCCACTGGTACTCCTATAATGCGAATATTGTTCCAGTGGAATTGGTCACACAGTTGTCTTAATATTCTTTCATTCCTAGAGATCCTTTTATGTCTCTCTGCCTCAGCTTCTCTGTATTCCTGTTCTCTGATTTCTATTCCATTAACAGTCTCTTGCATCTCATCCAGTCTGCTGTTAAATTAAGCCCGTCGATCGCTTGTCTGATTTCTGCATTGTCTTTCCTCACTTCCCTCACATCCTCCCTCAGCTCTTGCACATTTCTCTGTAGATCCAACAGCATGGTTATGACTTTTGCTCTGAATTCTTTTTCAGGAAGACTTTGCATTTCCATCTTTTCAGGCTCCCTCTCTGGGGTTGTCTGGTTGATGTTACTCTGGACCAAAAACCTCTTTCTTTTCATGGCTATAGAAGTGGTCGCTGGTAGTTGCCACGTATGTCTGCTGGGCTCTTTAAGACGTTAAAAAGAAAGGAAAAGAGAAAAGAAAGAGAAGAAAAAACAAAAAACAAAACAAACAAAAACAAAAAAAGGAAACAAAAAAAAACGCCCACTGGCAGTAGATTCTGTGGGGATGCTGTAGGTGGCACTGTTGCTCCACTATTCCGCAGCCATGGCCGTGCCGCTCCCCAGGGCCCTGTATAGCTCTGGCCAGGATGGGAACGAATGGGAGGCCGTTGATCTCTTTGGGATGTCTAAGTGCGGCCACCCTTTCCTAGTCGCAGCTAAGGGGTCCGAAACTCGCCAGGACTCCCAACCTGATGGGCTGAGTGAGATCAAAGATAAATACAGAGTATTAAAGGCAGCTAGAGAACTTCCGGGAAGATGGCGGTGTGAGCAGGGCGGCAGAAATCTCCTCCCAACACTATATTTATCAACGAAAACACAGAAAATACATCTACTCCTAAAAGAGAGACGAGAATACACAGGAAAGCGCACAGCGTGCAGCTACACCCGAGAGGACTCGGCACCCCAAGAGGCGGGTAAGATACGGAGCCGCGACCCGGCGGGACCCGAGCCCTCCCCCACCCCAGCGCACCGGCGGGAGGAGAGGATTCAGAGCCGGGAGGGAGTGGAAGCACACCCCGCGAAGTAGCCAGCCCCGGTGATCTGCGCAGGGAGCGCTGACCCACATTGTGCAGTGCAGCGGAGATTGGAGAGACAGAGGGGCAGGATCTGAGCGGGGAACGCGCCAGGGGGCTTGCAGCCGGCTCCAGGAAGGAAAAAAAAAAGTGCGCGCTTTCCTCAGCGGTCTTAAAGAGACAGGAGCCCAGCGGAGGAGCCAGATCACCCCAGCACACTCAGCCCAGCAGGCTGGGAGTCCTGGGGAGTTTCAGACGCCTTAGCTGGCGACTGAGGAAGCGTAGCCATACTTAACACTTCTCACTGAGATCAACAGCCTCCTATTCGTTCCCACCCCTGCCAGAGCGATAAAGGGCCCTGCGGAGCGGCACAGTCACAGCTGTGGAATAGTGGGGCAATAGCGCCACCTAGAGCATTCCCACAGAATCTATGTCCGGTGGGCATTTTTTTTTGTTTTGTTTTGTTTTTTGTTTTGTTTTTGGTTTTTCTTTTCTTTCTTTTTTTTCTTTTTTTCTTTTTTTCTCTTTTTTTTCTCTTTTTTTTTCTTCTCTTTTTAAAGTCTTAAAGAGCCCAGCTGACATACGTGGCAACTATCAGTGACCAAATTATACAGCCATGAAAAGACAGAAGAATATGGTTCAGACCAAAATCAACCAGACAACCCCAGAGAGGGAGTCTGAAGGGATGGAAATGCACAGCCTCCCTGAAAAAGAATTTAGAATAAAAGTCATTACCATGCTGATGGACCTACAGAGAAATGTGCAAGAGCTGAGGGAGGAAGTGAGGGAACTGAAGAAAGACAATACAGAAATCAGACAAGCGATCGACGGGCTTAACAGCAGAATGGATGAGATGCGAGAGACTGTTAATGGAATAGAAAACAGAGAACAGGAGTACAGAGCAGCTGAGGCAGAGAGAGATAAAAGGATTTCTAGGAATGAAAGAATATTAAGAGAACTTGTGACCAATCCAAACGGAACAATATTCGCATTATAGGAGTACCAGAGGAAGAAGAGAGAGAAAAAGGGATAGAAAGTGTCTTTGAAGAAATAATTGCTGAAAACTTTCCCTCGCTGGGGAAGGAAGTAGTCTCGCAGTCCACCGAAGCTCATAGATCTCCCAACACAAGGGACCCAAGGAAGACAACACCAAGACACATAATAATTAAGATGGCAAAGATCAAAGATAAAGACAGGGTATTAAAGGCAGCTAGAGAGAGAAAAAAGATCACCTACAAAGGAAAACCCATCAGACTATCATCAGACTTCTCAACAGAAACCTTACAGGCCAGAAGAGAATGGTATGATATATTTAACGTTATGAAACAGAAGGGCCTCGAACCAAGAATATTGTATCCAGCACGATTATCATTTAAAAATGATGGAGGGATTAAACAATTTCCAGACAAACGAAAGTTGAGAGAGTTTGCCTCTCATAAACCACCACTACAGGATATCTTAAATGGACTGCTCTAGATGGAAGCACACCTAAGGCTAAAAAGATGTCACCAGAGAAAATAAAATCATAGCAAAGAAAGCAGACCATCCAAATACTAACTAAAGGCAAAGAATAAAACACCTATTATAGAAAGAATGGAGGAGGAGGAATAAGAAGGGAGAGAAATAAAGAAACATCAGACTGTGTTTACAATAACTTAACAGGAAAGTTAAGTTAGATTGTTAGATAGTAAAGAAGCAACCCTTGAACCCTTGGTAACTACGAAACTAAAGCCAGCAATGGCAATAAGTACATACCTATCAATAATCACCCTAAATGTAAATGGACTGAATGCACCAATCAAAAGACACAGAGTAACAGAATGGATAAAAAAGGAAGACCCATCTATATGCTGCCTACAAGAAACTCACCTCAAATCCAAAGATATACACAGACTAAAAGTGAAGAGATGGAAAAAGATATTTCATGCAAACAACAAAGAGAAAAAAGCAGGTGTTGCAGTACTTGTATCAGACAAAATAGACTTCAAAACAAAGAAAGTAGCAAAAGATAAAGAAGGACATTACATAATGATAAAGGGGTCAGTCCAACAAGAAGATATAACCATTATAAATATATATGCACCCAACACAGGAGCGCCAGCATGTGAGACAAATACTAACAGAATTAAAGGAGGAAATAGACAGCAATGCATTCATCTTAGGAGACTTCAACACACCACTCACTCCAGAGGACAGATCAACCAGACAGAAAATAAGTAAAGACACAGAGGCACTGAACAACACACTAGAACAGATGGACCTAACAGACATCTACAGAACTCTACACAAAAGCAACAGGATACACATTCTTCTCAAGTGCACATGGAACGTTTTCCAGAATAGACCACATACTAGGCCACAAAAAGAACCTCAGTAATTTCAAAAATATTGAAATCCTACCAACCAACTTCTCAGATCACCAAGGTATAAAACTAGAAATAAATTTTAGAAAGAAATCAAAAATGAATACATGGAGACTTAACAACACTCTCCTAATTAATCAATGGGTTAACGACCAAATCAAAACAGAAATCAAAGAATATATGGAGACTAATGACAACAACAACACAAAGCCACAACTTCTGTGGGACGCAGCAAAGGCAGTTCAAGAGGAAAGTATATTGCAATCCAGGCCTATTTAAAGAAAGAATAACATTCAAAAAATGAATAGTCTAAAGACACAATACTGAAATTGGAAAAAGAAGAACAAATGAGGCCCAAAGTCACCAGAAGGAGGGACATAATAAAGATTAGAGAAGAAATAAATAAAATTGAGAAGAATAAAACAATAGAAAAAATCAATAAAACCAAGAGCTGGTTCTTTGAAAAAATAAACAAAATAGATAAACCCCTAGCCAGACTCATTAAGAAAAAAAGAGAATCTACACACATAAACAGAATCAGAAATGACAAAGGAAAAATAACGACGGACCCCATAGAAATACAAAGAATTATAAGAGAATATTATGAGAATCTATATGCTAACAAGCTGGAAAACATAGAAGAAATGGACAACTCTTAGAAAAATACAACCTTCCAAGACTGACCAAGCAAGAAACAGAAAAACTAAACAGACCAATCACCAGTGACGAAATCGAATTGGTAATCAAAAAACTACCCAAGAACAAAACCCCTGGGCCTGATGGATTCACCTCTGAATTCTACCAGACATATAGAGAAGAAATAACACCGATTCTCCTTAAAGTTTTCCAAAAAATAGAAGAGCAGGGAATACTTCCAAACTCATTCTATGAAGCCAGCATCACTCTAATACCAAAACCGGGCAAAGACCTCACCAAAAAAGAAAATTACAGACCAATATCCCTGATGAACGTAGATGCAAAAATACTCAACAAAATATTAGCAAACCGAATTCAAAAATACATCAAGAGGATCATACACCATGATCAAGTGGGATTCATCCCAGGTATGCAAGGATGGTACAACATTCGAAAATCCATCAACATCACCCACCACATCAACAAAAAGAAGAACAAAAACCACATGATCATCTCCATAGATGCTGAAAAAGCATTTGACAAAATTCAGCATCCATTCCTGATTAAAACTCTCAACAAAATGGGTATAGACGGCAAGTACCTCAACATCATAAAGGCTATATATGACAAACCCACAGCTAACGTCATACTTAACGGTGAGACGCTGAAATCTTTTCATCTAAGACTGGGAACAAGACAGGGATGCCCACTCTCCCCACTGTTATTCAACATAGTACTGGAGGTCCTAGCCACAGCAATCAGACAAAACAAAGACATACAAGGCATCCAGATTGGTAAAGAAGAAGTCAAATTGTCACTATTTGCAGATGACATGATACTGTACATAAAAAACCCTAAAGATTCCATTCCAAAACTACTAGAAGTAATATCTGAATTCAGCAAAGTTGCAGGATACAAAATTAACACACAGAAATCTGTTGCTTTCCTATACACTAATGACGAACTAACGGAAAGCGAAATCTGAAAAACAATTTCATTCACAATTGCATCAAAAAGAATAAAGTACCTAGGAATAAACCTAACGAAGGAAGTGAAAGACCTGTACTCTGAAAACTACAAGGCACTCCTAAGAGAAATTAAAGAGGACACTAAGAAATGGAAATGCATCCCATGCTCTTGGCTAGGAAGAATAAATATTGTCAAAATGGCTATACTACCTAAAGCAATCTACAGATTCAATGCAATCCCTATGAAACTACCAACAGCTTTCTTCAATGAACTGGAACAAATAATTCTAAAATTCATATGGAACCACAAAAGACCCCGAATAGCCAAAGCAATCCTGAGAAGGAGGAATAAAACAGGGGAATTACACTCCCTGACTTCAAGCTCTACTACAAAGCCACAGTAATCAAGACAATTAGGTATTGGCACAAAAACAGACCCACAGACCAGTGGAACAGAATAGAAAATCCAAACATTAACCCAAACATATACAGTCAATTAATATTTGATAAAAGTGCCTTGGATATACAATGGGGAGATGACAGCCTCTTCAGCAGCTGGTGTTGGAAAAACTGGACAGCTACATGTAAGAGAATGAAACTGGACTACTGTCTAGCCCCATACACAAAGGTAAACTCAAGGTGGATCAAAGACTTGAATGTAAGTCATGAAACCATAAAACTCTTAGAAAAAAACATAGGCAAAAATCTCTTGGACATAAACATGAGCAACTTCTTCATGAACATATCTCCCCGGGCAAGGGAAACAAAAGCAAAAATGAACAAGTGGGACTATATCAAGCTGCAAAGCTTCTGTACAGCAAAGGACACCATCAGTAGAACAAAAAGACATCCTACAGTATGGGAGAATATATTCATAAAAAACATATCTGATAAAGGGTTGACATCCAAAACATATTAAAAACTCATGCACCTTAACAAACAAAAAGCAAATAATCCAATTAAGAAATGGGCAGAGGACATGAATAGACACTTCTCCAAAGAAGAAATTCAGATGGCCAACAGGCACATGAAAAGATGCTCCATATCGCTAATCAGAGAAATGCAGATTAAAACCACAATGAGATTTCACCTCACACCAGTGAGGATGGCCAACATCCAAAACACAAACAACAACAAATGTTGGCGAGGATGTGGAGAAAAGGGAACCCTCCTACACTGCTGGTGGGACTGCAAATTAGTTCAACCATTGTGGAAAGCAGTATGGAGGTTCCTCAAAAAACTCAAAATAGAAATACCATTTGACCCAGGAATTCCACTCCTAGGAATTTACCCTAATAATGCAGCAGTCCAATTTGAAAAGGACAGATGCACCCCTATGTTTATTGCAGCACTATTTACAATAGCCAAGAAATGGAAGCAACCTAAGTGTCCATCAGTAGATGAATGGATAAAGAAGAGGTGGTACATATACACAATGGAATATTATTCAGCCATAAGAAGAAAACAAATCCTACCATGTGCAACAACATGGATGGAGCTAGAGAGTATTATGCTCAGTGAAATACGCCAAGCCGAAAAAGACGAGTATCAAATGATTTCACTCATGTGTGGAGTGTAAGAACGAAGACAAAATACTGAAGGAACAAAACAGCAGCAGACTCACAGAACCCAAGAACAGACTAATAGTTACCAAAGGGAAAGGGACTGGGGAAAATGGGCGGGAAGGGAGGGATAAGAAGGAAAAAGGGGCATTACGATTAGCAGATGTAATGTTGTGGGGGCACTTGGAGGGCAGTACAACTCAGAGAAGACAAGTAGTGATTCTATAGCATCTCACTACGCTGATGGACAGTGACTGTAATGGGGTTGGTGGGGGGGACCTGATGAAGGGGTAGTTTAATAATCATAATATTGCACATGTAATTGTAAATCAATGATAATAAAATAAATTATATTAAAAAAACAAATATACATATGTGTGTGGTCATGGGTATTTACTATATTACACACATAGAAAATTACTCTCTTCATTTTCAAAACAATGCTATGGCATAGCCACAGGAAAATCACCCTCATTTACACATAAGGAATCCATATCTCTAAAAAGTGAAATGACTTAATGCTTTTCAATTGATAAAAGGCAGGTCTGGGATTTGAGCCCATTTTATTCATTGGTTGTATTTTTTCCTTTACCTCATTAAGCATAGTAATAATAGCTGCCTTAAACTCCTTATCTGGTGATTCCAACACCCAAGTCGTCTCAGGGTTGGTCTCTACTGAATGTCTTTAATCTTGAGAATGGTTTTTACTCCAATTTCTTCATATGTCTAGTCATATTTATTTTTTTTGGGATATTGTGAATATTACATTATAGAGACTATGGATTCTGTTGTATTTGACAAAATATGGTGCATTTGTTTACCTTTTTGTTTCAGCAAGCACGTAACTTGGCTGAAATCAGACCAACTAGAAACCCTTTCTCTTGGGCAGCAGCTCAGATCGTAGTTCAATGCTTTGCTCCTTAGCTGGAAGTATCCCATGCACGAGGGATTCAAGGAGCATTAAAATAAGGAAGCGGGGCTTGGAAAGCTTAAGAAATTTGCTCAAGTTCAAACAACTAGAATTCCATCTCAGGCTATCTGACTCCAGAACTTGTGATCTTTTGTGACCACGTTATACCTCTTTAGGTCCAGAACTGAAAAAGAAAGATAAACGGATCTTTGGAGATGTTAGTCTGGTCAAACTGAGAAAACACGAGTTGGGTTAGGCTCTCTTTATGTTCTACCTCTCCAGATCCTAAGAAAAGAGGAAATGATATAGGAGAAAGGACTCAGCATAGATAATTTTTCTGGCTCCAACACATGCATTGCTCTGTCCAATTTCTGTCCATTCTGTTGTGTCAGTTGCCATTCCACTTAGGCCAATGGATCCTGAGCATCAAATACCACACATTCTGAGCCATGTTGCTTGTCCTTATAAAGGACTGGTTTATACTTTTCCTTGTGCCCATGATAAAAAGAAAAAATTAAACTCGATTTTTTTTAGCATGGTGTTACGTGTTATTTTGTTCAGTAAAATTGAATGATATGCTTAAACCATTAGATTACTGATTTAACAGCATATCATACCAGCATTTCTAGAACAAACAAGAAATTGGCCACAGCCCCAAACAGACTCCAAGAATAACCCATATTCAGAGGTCACCCATATTCTGTGCTTCTTTTTTCTCTGTATCCTTGATTAGATGAACTTGGAGAACATGGGCTATTGAGTGACATGGCTACAGAGAAAGAAGTGATTGCATCTGCTGGGTGCCATTTTAGCTCCTACCTACCTCACTGATCTGCTTATGCAACATCTTCAGGGATAGGATTCAGGTTGCTGGCACCTGCCATGAAAAGGAATGCCCAGCTTATTATCCCTGGTCTCCCCAGACCAAGGGAGGCATAGTGCAACTGAGGCTGCCCCAACATAGCCTCAAGCTGGCCTAGGATTATCAAGTATGGAAAAAGACAAGATGGTTTGGTCATATCTGAGTGAACACTGGTTCTCCTCATCTGGCCTTTTAAAAATCATGCTGAAGGCCTCTATCTGCACCTCCCTGAAAAGTCCCAGGAAAAAAAAAATCGCAAGGCTAAGTGAAGCAACCAAAGCTTACTTATCTGGTTTGCTGATGAATGGAATGCTAGGATCCTGCCAAGAACACACAGGTTTAATGGACAGGTCCCTAATTACCCTCTCTTAGACCACCTCACTCCAGGGATACAGCACTGGAGTCCCAATCCTCTTAAGATTTGGGTACCACACAGAATTAATTATCTTCAATTGAACTGATCTTGAGATTAGTCCAACCTACAGCTAAGAATAGCAGAACCTCAATTCCAAAGATGCTGATGAAATTACAAGAACACATTTCTCAGGGGTTCTATGAACAAGTAAAGGAGACAGACGTTAGCAGCAAATTCTGAAATAAATAGAAAAGGGGTGCTGCGGGGTTGTTATTAAGCTCTACTCTGTGTTATTCGTGGTAGTCTGTCAATGCAACTGCCTGGGATGACATATAGCAGCAGGACCACAATCCTGACCCAGAGTCCTCGCCCGTATTTCTCAGAATGGACAAAAAAAAAAAGTTTCCTAATGCTGTGACAGAAAAGGAGAAGTCTGAACAGATGCAGGGATGGCAAGAACCATTATTCAACAAGTCCAGAGCATGAAGCCAATTTCCTTTGATGCCTTTAAAAGGAGTTCCCATCACCTTCCTCCAATGCACAGTGGGAGAGACGTATGCGAAGCATAGGGAAGCCTGCCAGTAACGCCTGAGACTGGCAAGAACAGCTGGGTAAGGACCAGGACAGAGGATACACGACTCAGGTTTCCTTGCTTTTTCTCCCCCTTTCTCCTCTGCACATCACACCCTATGATCAGTTGGGAGCCTACCCTTCACTGTCCTGTAACTACAATGGTGATACTCTGCTTTAGTGACCAAAAGGGACAGAGACCAGGTTAGGGACAATACGGGTCACTGTCTACAAGGAGAACAGGGCACAGGATTCAGCAGTGACTTCTGTCTAAATGCCACCATGATAATCCCTTTCACTCAGTGTGTGGCCTCTGCAGGAGACGCACATGCCCACACACACCCACACACATCACACACATGTACACACATGCCACACCCCACATTAAGGTGTTAGGAGGATATGGCTACAGCCAGACAAGCTTCTCTGCTACTCATGGAATCTCCAGCAAAGAGAGGCTACATTTGTCTTTTGTTTTATACATTTTATATATTTTTACACATTTTAAATATCTTGAGCCCATGGTTTAGTGTTGAGGATGGCTTCCTTAATTAAAAGATCTATTTTTTCAGTAAGTAGTACATTTACATGGTTCCGACTTAAAACTGTGCTGAAAGGTACACGTGAAAATCTGCCCATTCCTGGCCCTCACCCACCAAACTCCCATACCTCTAACAGCAATCCTGTTTATTATTACCTGTTTATTTTTCCAGAGATTTTTAATGAGCATGCTAACCAGTAAAAAATATATTAATATATATTAGTCTGGGAGGTGGGGTTAGAATATTTATATTTGGAATCGATACGGGAACAGGAGTTTGAGACATGTCCGGATCACTCCAGTCACCACCACTTCAATCCCTCTGCTGTTACCTTTTAATTTTTACTTCTCTCCCCCTGGATGTTTCTGTCCTCCTCAGAGAAGAACATAGGTTCTCTAAATTTCATTTCAGTTTTTGAATTTGAACCTGAGTCTAGAAGGCATCCAGTTCACCAAGAACTATAATCAATCAACCACTGAAAATTTGTGCTAAAACAGCACACAGCTAATATAAATGGAAGAACAAATTTGTTTTAAATGTTGTCATATTTTAGAACAAGCCTAGAAAAATACCCACTTACCTCAGGGGAAAAGGAAAGACAACTCATTGAATGGTTTTATATTTGAGTGAAGTGCCCGCAAGGGATGGCCTAAGAGTCTGGGCTGAACTGTAGCAAACGGGGCAAGAAAACAGGAAGTAAGTTCTCATCTGGACTTGGGGAGCTAAGAGGAAAGCCGGCAGGGGATTGGAACTGAGGCTCTGTCTCTGCCTAGCCACAAGTGGTCAAGAGACAGGACTAAGGAGAGTGGAGCTCCTGGGCCTTTTCAATCTGCTGTAAGTGAATGAAAGGCCTCCGTCCTAGGTGAGGGAGAGGTGTGGGTCAGCCGTGGGCAGTGCAAAAAGCAACAGCTGTTGAGGCCAGGAAGCCCGGGAGGGACTGTGCTCGCCAAGGGCATGGGGAGAGGTCAACCTATGCACCACAAATACACACTGAGCCCCACTAATCCACCACCACACCCAGAGCCCTGTCTCAGGGGCATGCGGAACACAGAGGCTAATACACAGAGGCCCAGAGCAGTGCAGACTCCTGGGAGAGAGTGCAGGAAACTCCGGCTACTATGATCCCATTTTGGGCAATTGCACGCAAGCGAGGAACCGTGGAGACTTCAGCTGTTGGCAGACCAAGTGTGATGATGTCAGGAGGCTGTGTTGGGGATGGAAAGGGCACAGGTCTTGCAGTGAAACAACTGAGGCTACATCCAGGCTCTGGCTATGCTGGATGTGACTTAAGGGTTAGTGGTTATTTAGTCTTTCTTCTATTAGGAGTGTCATTTGCTTATCAAATCAAATGATTACTTATATCTTTAAGAATATTGATTCTTCCTATATGTTGAAATAGCTCCCCACATTTTTACTTACCTTTTTTACTTTGTGTGTGATCTTTTTCTTTAAAGGGAGAATTTTGACACTTAATTTGACTAAACCAATTTTCTTTTCCTTTATTATTGTTTCCTGTTTTTTGCTTTGAAAAAGCCACCCTTGTCCTGAGATCAAACAACTATTTTGCAGTGTTTCCTTTTCATTGCTTTACAGTTATGCTTGTCGATGTAATGCTTTAGCATCCTGAAATTTATTCCATAAACACGGTGAGCCATGAATCTAAACTAATTTTCCCCAAAGAGTTACCCAGCCTGTCCCATACCATTCGTCCATTCTCTCGTTCCTTGCCTACTAGTCGGCAAAGCCACCTTTAACAGATCAAAATCTGATGCATACTGTGCTCTGTTTCTTGGCTTCTTATTTTTTTACTTTAATGGATTTTTTTAATGAGGAAGGGTAGCCTCATGCAATACATCCTGGGGTGTCTCATATAAGGGGAAAATAGTTTGGTCAGAAACCTATGGTCAGTAAGAGAATAAGACAAAAGAGGCACTACTGCCTGGTGAGTGGTAAGTTCAGTGGGTGTGAGCAGGGCTGGCGGATTCATAGGACAGGCTTAACTTCGGAGGGAATTTAAGAAACATGGTTCCATTCCCAGAATTTCACTTAGAAAGAGTGCGTTAGCTTTGCCTGACATCCTCCTTATGCTTTTGTGACCATAATGTTTCCCACCGATTCCTACGGCCAGGACTTGATTAATTATTTCTATTCTTCCCATTATTTCTACTCTTTAAGGGTTTTTTAATTCATCTGACAGATAACTTGGCTGAGCACTTATGTTGTACCAGGATAATGCTAGATTTCAAAGATGAACAAGACAGACATCTCTGCCTATTTTTAATGGTGCTCCTAGGAAAATGAGGACCATACAGGTGGATAGATGTTCACAATCCAGAGCGACACATGCTGTGACTGGTGAGGCACAGGGGCAGGTGGGGTGTGGACCCGAGTTTGTTGAGAGAAGGTAAGTCAGGGAAGGCTTCTCAGAAGAAGTGACATCAAAGCTGTCTGATGGAAAACTACCCCAGCCCAAGAAAATAAGATGGACAAAAGCCCAGAGGAGAGAAAAACATCTGGATATTTGAGAGCATAATTAATTGGTACACAGGGTGTGGAGTGGAGGTGGAGGGTCTGGGAGACATGGGAGACACCATGCCAGTGTGAGAAAAGGTCTTCAGGCCATGTTCAGAAGCTTAGGGTTTCCTGAGAGTCGTGAGGAGATCCTGGAGGATTTTTCACGGAAGCAACAAAACCAAATATGATTTATAGAAAACCCATGCCCTCTGGACTGTACAGATGCCTGGTGTGCCTGGAAGCAGGGGGAACAACGGCTCCAATCTAAACCATAAATGATAGTGTCCTAAACAACGTAGTGGCAGCTGGGTAACAGAGAAGTGAGTAAATTTTAGTTATACAGAGAAAGTAAAATTGCTAGGATTTGGTGGTAGGTAGGATTCTAAATATAGAAAAAATGGTGGTATCTGGAAGAAAAATGGGTCAATAATAACACCCAGATTTCTGGATAGACCAACTGTGCAGAAAGTGGAGATAATGATGTCAGTAGTAAATATGCTTTTACCAACCCCTCAAGCCCCTTTCCTACTAGCCATGCTTTTTCAAATTTTGGGAAAATATACTAAAGACTTTTTTGGCTGTGAAATCTCAGAATGGATTCATGTCATAATGTCCACATGAATACCATAAGAATTGCATCAACAATGCCTCCAGCCTAGCCCCCCAAAATATATATTGCATCAATGCTTATAAAATAAAGTAAAAAAAAAAACCCCTCTCCCACTGCAAACAAATCTTTGCTTTCCCAAGGCACCAAGCACTGCAATAGTGCATAATTTTCATAGTTCACAATTCAGGGCTTACCAACTTCATTCAATTTACCTAACATTCTGCTTACAGAAAAATGGGATGGGAAAACCTGACCAGCGTCTCAGATTTTGTCCTCTTGGGGCTCTCCAAGCAGCCAGAGCAGCAGGAGGTCCTCTTTGGGCTGTTCCTGTCCATGTACCTGGTCACGCTGGCAGGCAACCTCCTCATCATTCTGGCCATCATCGTTGATGCTCAACTCCACACCCCCATGTACTTCTTCTTGGCCAACCTCTCCCTCACTGACACCTGCTTTGTGTCCACCACGGTTCCTAAGATGCTAGCAAACATATGGATGCAGAATCAGGTCATCTCATATGCAGGATGTCTATCGCAATTGTATTTTTTCATGCTGTTTGTGATGCTGGAGGCATTCCTCTTGGCTGTCATGGCCTATGACCGCTATGTGGCCATATGCCACCCTCTCCATTACA
Organism: Smutsia gigantea; assembly: GCA_032199065.1. Lineage (NCBI taxonomy): Eukaryota > Metazoa > Chordata > Mammalia > Pholidota > Manidae > Smutsia > Smutsia gigantea. The sequence goes on from JAVSCE010000033.1 coordinate 20,482, forward strand.
TCATGATCATGAGCCCTGGGCTCTGTGTCCTCCTCGTGTCTGCATGCTGGATCTTGAATGCACTCCACTCCCTCCTTCACACACTCTTGATGAACAGGCTGTCCTTCTGTGCAGACCACGAGATCCCACACTTCTTCTGTGACATCAACCCCCTTCTGAGTCTGTCCTGCACAGAACCCTTTATCAATGAGCTGGTGATCTTTACCATAGGGGGTCTCTCGGGCCTGGTTTGTGTGTTTTGCCTGATTATTTCTTACGCATACATTTTCTCGGCAATCCTGAAGATCCCCTCAGCTCAAGGGAAGCAGAAAGCCTTTTCCACCTGCAGCTCTCATCTCTCTATGGTCTCTCTATTCTTTGGGACTTCCTTCTTTGTTTATTTCAGCCCCCCCTCAAAACGCTTGGCACAGAAGGGCACAGTTGCATCAGTGATGTACACAGTGGTCACCCCGATGTTGAATCCCTTTATCTACAGTTTGAGGAACAGAGACATCAAGTCTTCCCTGAAAAAGATAATTTGGGTTAGGAAAATCCATGCCTCTTAGTGGTAGTGGCTGCACACCCACTGTGGGGGTCTCCACCTAACTGCGCTCACCACAATTAAGCACTGAAGAATGAGAGAGGGACCAAAAGTGGGGACTTTACTTCCAGGACCTGTGATCTGAACTTGAAATAGTCATACCGAAGCTACAGGACTGCATCAGCACAAACACAACATCAGGTCAAAATCATTAGCTTGACGTTTTACAGTCATGCTCTGAAAGCATAGCCAGATTTATGATATAATAAAGGATGGGCTTGAATACTTTTAAAACAGCATGGGACAGCTTATGACCAATATATGGGAATATCTGGTTGTACTGTTGTATGCAGCCAAGAACAAACTCCAGGAAAAGATAACTTTCCTCCACCATCACTATGACCTTGGTGACTTGGATCCCTACCGACAGTGTTCTCAACACTGGGACTCCCTATGTCTATGATGTTCTCATGCTTAAAGAATAGAAACTGTGACAGGGAAAAGTTTAATGGGTGGAGTCTTCAGGTAGCCCTACTGCAGTGTTTTACCAGGAACACAAGACCGCCATTCCTCCTAATATCTCAAATTTCCCATAGAAACTTCATTTTCATCTTTGGGGAAACTTTTTCTAAGTCCATTTCATCTTTGCAACCCCAATGCTTACCACTTGGCATCATGCCTGCCCCATTAATGTGTGCTGAACCCCACTGGTATGGCTGCAATCATAAAATTGGAGGCCAGTAAGAATGATTTTCTGGACATTCCATAATCTTCCTGAATGACTGAAACCCCCTCAGTCCCCAGTCTCTCCCCATTCCATCCACTCTGCACACCACAATCAGATCAATCTTCACAGAATATGATGAAATCATCATGACCACTACCCTATTAAAACCTCCAGTGACTTTCAACTACTTGCAGAATAATGTTCAAAATATTTATCCTATTTATTATTAGGTCCACCATCACCAGTTCATAATATATGTGGTCCACAGCCCACACTGCTCTGTATTTCTCTCAAAATCAACAGGCCAATATTTTTATAATTCATTAATTATTATTGGTGGTTACTAAAAGCTAAGGCAGTAAAAGTTATGGGAAAGCTAAGTCAGTAAAAGCTAGGGCAAATGAAATTACAATACAGTAGAAAATAACCAATTAGATTCTATAGTAAAATTAATACTACTGGACTATTTTTCATTCTTCTTCATTTCTCTGTAGGTATCAGGTTGTGTGCTGCAGTGACATAGGTTGTGATTGTTGTAGATAATATCTTCTCCAGTGAAAGTTTATTGTTGATAGCTCACACACTATCTTCTGACAATAAAATGTAGTACAGGTCTTCCTCAACTTACAATAGTTTTTTTTGTCTTGATAAACCAACCCATCATTAAGTTGAAAATATTCTACATCAAGAATGCATTTAATATACTTACCCTACCAAACATAGCTTAGCCTTGCCTACTTTCAGTTTGCTCAGAACACTTACATTAACCTACCTTTGGGCAAAATCATCTAACACAAAGCCCATTTTATAATAAAGTGTTGAATAGCTCATGTAACCTACTGAATACTGTACTGACAGTGAAAAATAGAGCAGTTGTATGGATACAGAATGGTTGTACCAGTTGTTACCCTCATGATTGTGTGCTGATAGGCACCTGCATCTCGCTGCTGCCCAGCATCACAGGAGAGCATCGTACGCCATTTCACAAGCTCGGGAAAAGATACAATTCAAAATTCAAAAAACATTTTCTACTGAATGTGTATCATTTTTTCAACATCATACATTCAAAAAAGCCTAAGTCCAACCATTCCAAGTCAGGGACCACCTGTATAGCAAAGTTGGTAGACAGCAATGGCTTTAGAGTTAGACCGAAGCAAGTCCAAATCTTGGCTTTGCCACTTGTAAGCTGTGCAACCCTGGCAATAACTTAACCTTTCAAAGTAAGTATAACCTACCTCATTGTGTTGTCAGGAATTTTTAATATGATAATACATGTAAAGCAATGTTTGTGGTAAATTAGATATGCACATAAGTATTTAAAGAGGTATTTCCTAGTGTACAGAATATTTTCAATAACTTTTGGCTATGGTGAACAGCATCAGGTAATGTGAATTCACGCTCAAGAATGGCTTATAAGGAATCACCTATGACCTACACTGTGAAACTAGAAGGGATCCTGTGCTTAAGTCACTCTTTTGGAGAGCATTGTGGGGTTTCATGTAGTATTGCCTACTTACTAGGAGTTACATGCAGGAAAGATTTTAGTCTACACCATGTTTACTAGGCACTTAAATTTAAAGTAAGACTCTTAGTACTTAAAATACACAGGGGTTTGCACCATCCAAGTTCCTTCTATTTTTATGGGCAGATATGTATCTCTCACTGTGTAAATAAATATTTGTCAATATTTTTAGGTCTACATTTAACTTAAATTAAGTGTGACTCTTTCATACTCATATTTTGTATTTGGATGTCTACAAAACAACAGTTTCCGTATTTGTCATCATTATACCTTTTGAGGTGTGCTAGTATACCCATACACCATATTTTATCAGACATTGCCCCTGCTGTACTGTGTGAAGATTAATTCAAAATTTTGAATATTAAAAAATATCATTTCAACAAACATTACTTTTTCCTAGCCTACATTCTTAAAAACAAATATTTTCATGTATACCAATGAACAGTTTTAAAGCTCATGTTTTACACTGCCAAATTGTTATTAAAATGTAACAATTTCTGCAAGGTCCACCAACCATTTCGCTATTATTCATTTTACTACCTTAGTAAATATATAATGACGTAATTCATAATAAGGATGATAATTTTTCTGTTAAGTATTGAAAACCAAAAATTATGTCTATTATCTAGGGATACAGTAATTTTTTATATCATTACTACTTACCCACCAGAGCTTTAAAAATAGACATATTTTCAAATGAAGGATATGATACCCTAAGCACAAATTTGAAGAACCATTATTTTGTTATTTTATTTTTTATAAAAATTGTACAATTGTAATGCATAAAATGAGATTATATACAGCATATATATATATATAAAAGACATTATATATATATATATATACATATATATGTAGTAAAATTATTACCACAGTCAAGCTAATTAACCTATCCTGGTGCAAACATGTGAAATCTTCTCTCTTAGCAAATTATTGATATTCATTACAGTATTATTAACTACAGTCAAGATGTTGTATGTTAAATCTCTGAATCTTATTCATCCTACATAACTGGAATTAAGCCTTTCAACAACATCTCTTCATTTTGTCACCTCCCTGCCTCCACACTCCCACCCCTGGGAAGAAACATGGGCTGAGAAGGTCTCTCTTGGCATTGAGATGTGCTGCCTTTGGGGGAGGGATGATGTGGGTAAAGTTAAATTGTTCCTCTTACCCTCTCCAATATCAGTTACCTTTCCTGAGCACAATGCAATGCAACTAGAAATCAATACAGCAAGAAAATGGAAAAAAATTCACATAAGCATGGACTGCATAGCAAACTCTGGAATACTAACTGTGTCAAAGAGGAAATCAAAAAGAACTTTCAAAATATCTCAAAGCAAATAAAAATGAAAACGCAACGTACCAAAACTTATGGGATGCAGGAACAGCAGTATAAAGACAAATTAATACTGATAAATGTCTACATTAAAAAAGAAGAAAGAACTCAATAAGCAATCTAACTTTATACCTCAAGTAACTAGAATGATAAGAACAAACTAGATCAAAGTTAGTAGAAAAGAAGAAATAATAAATACCAGAGCAAAAATAAATCAAATAGGGAATAGAAATAGAAAAAAAATGAACAGAACTAAGAGTTCTTTCTTTTGAAAGATAAAATCAAGAAACCTTAGCCACACTAAAAATAGAGGTAAGACTCAAATAAAATCATAAGTGACAGAGGACACACTACAATGGATGCCTCAGAAAAAATTTAAAGACATCATCAGAGTCTATTATGAACAATTTTATGCAAACAAATTGGACAACTGATAGGAAATCAGTAAGTTCCTAGAATCATAAAACCTACCAGGACTGAAACAAAAATAAATACATACCCTGAACAGACCAATAACAAATAGGAGATTGAGTCAGTAATCAAAATCCTCCCAATAAAAACCCAGGACTAAATGAGCTTCATCTGGACCAGATGGTGATTTCATAAAATACTCATAAAACAATTCAAACCAATCCTTCTTAAGCTCTTGAAAAAATAAAAGTAGAGAGAGTATTTCAAAACTCATTTTATAAGGCCAGCATCAGCATACCTCTGATGCCAAAGCCATAGAAGAACAACAAAGGAAAACTACAGGCCAATGGCCCTGATGTACAGACATGAAAAAATCCTCAAAAAAATACTAGCAACCAAATTCAACAACACATGAAAAATATACATACTGACCAAGTAGGATTCATCCATTGTATGCAAAGTTGGTTTGATGTATACAAAGCAATCAATGTGGTACACCACATTAACAGAATGAAAGATAAAAACCAATCAACATAATACTCACACAGAAAGCATTTAACAATGTTCCGTATACACAATTAATTCACAATTAAAACACCTCAACAAAATATGCATAAAAGCAAATTAAGTCAACACAATAAAAACCACTTTTGAAAAGCCCACGACTAATGTCATAATTATTGGGGAGAAATGGAATTCTTTTCCTCTAATATGGGTGCAAGGTAAGGATGCCCACACTTGACATTTCTTTACAAAATTGTAATGGAAGCACCAGCAAAAGCAATAGACAAAAGAAAAGAAAGAAAAGGCATCCTCATTGGAAAAGAAGAAATAAAATTGTCTCTATTTGCAGGTGATATCATCTTATATGGAGAAATCTTTAAACACCTCATTCATTTAAATAAAACAAAATTTAGAACTCATGAACAAATTCAGTAAAGTTTGAGGATAGAAACTCAACATTAAAAAACCAGCAGCATTTCTTTACAGCAACAAAATGTCTCTGAAAGGACATTAAGAACACAATCCCATTTAAGGTGGCATCAAAAAAATATGTAGGAATAATGCAATCAAGAGGGTGAAAGATTTATATATTAAAAAATTATAAAACATTGAGACTGAAAAAAGATGGCAGCATGAGAAGTGAGGCAGAAACGTCCTCCCAAAAGCACATATAACACGAAAATACAGCAAATACAACTAATCCGGAAAAAGCAGCCTGAAGACTGCAGAACAGACTGCCTACATCTGGGGGAAAAGAGAAGACCTCACAGAAGAGGGCAAAGTAGCAAAGCCTTGATCCAGCGGGACCCAAGCCCTCCCCCCAACCTCAGCCTGCAGGTGGAAGGAAGAGAAACAGAGTGCGGAGTGAATAGAAGCCCAGGACTGCTGAACACCCTGCCCTGGTGATCTGCTCTGGGATCATGAACCCACACTCTATGATGCTCTGGAGATCAGTGGGGTTAGAAAGCAAAGACAGAATACTTGGAGAGACTGAGATTCCTGCCACTTGTGGAGAACAGGTATGCAGAAGTGGCCCCCTGGGACAAAAGAAAGGTGGGCAGTTTGAAGGACACCCAGTAGCAAGCGGAGCACTAAAGAGGCAACGATTACACAGAGCTTGCTGCTCAGGAGAAAGGGTAGGTGGACAAAACCTTTCCAGCATGCTCAGCCAAGCAGGTTGGGAACTCTCAGGAGCTTCAGATGTTCCATGTCCGTGGCTGGCAAGGCAGCCCCAATGCCCACAACTGCCATATGCATCCTGCCACTCATTCCTCCATCAGACGCCAGTTCAACTAATGTGCCACCCCTGCCTCACACCAGGCCAACTGGAGGGTGGCCTGCCCATGGTAACTACAAGGGTGTAGCATAGAGGTTCCTCCCAGTGTGCATGGCTCACTGGACCTGGCAGTAAAGGCAGACATTACAATAGAGAAGGCAGGAAACCCTCCCAGCTGAGCACTTTCCTCTTGGCAGGCACCCATTCTACTAGCCTGAGACCCCCACCATTGCTGCTGGTGCATGGCAGCTCCAGAGAGTAGAGCTTATGGGCACTAGAGGGCACTCCCTACAAAAAGTGTTTTCATGGGAAACACTAAAAAAATGAAGTGGCAAAGGAATTTGGTCCAAACAAAATTACAAGAAAAAATGCCAGAAAGAGGAGTTAGTGAAACCGAAATCACCAATCTTCCTGATAAAGATTTCAAAATAAAAGTAATAAAAATGATCACAGAACTACATAAAAATATTCAGGACCTCAGGGGGGAACTTCAAGAAAGAGATAGAAACATTGAAAAAATACAGTATCTGAAATGAAACATACAATGGAGAGATTTAAAAGTAGACGAGATGAGGTAGAAGAGATGGTAAATGAAACAGAAATTAGAGAACCAGAAAACAAAGAAGGTTAAGCACTGAGAGAAAAAAAGGATCTCTAGGAATGAAAGAACAATAAGAGAGTTGTGTGGCCAACCCAAATGGACCAATATTTGCAATATAAGGGTACCAGAAGAAGAAGAAGAGAGAAAAAGGGATGGAAAACCTCTTTGAGGAAATAACTGTTGAAAACTTCCCCAGTCTGGGAAAGGAAATAGACACTCAGGTCATGGAAGCACAAAGATCACCCAACAAAAGGAACCTTAGGAAGACAACACCAACACATATAATAATGAAAATGGCAAAGACCAAAGACAAAGAGAGAGTACTGAAAGCATCCAGAGAGAAAAAAAGATCACTTATAAAAGAAAACCCAATCAGGCTATCAACAGACTTCTCAACAGAAACCTTACAGGCCAGAAGGGAGTGGCATGATATATTTAATGTAATGAAACAGAAGGGCCTCCAACAAAAAATACTGAACAGGCAAGATTATCATTTAAATTTGAAGGAGGGATTAAACAATTTCCAGATAAGCAAAAGTTGAGGGAATTCACCACAACCAAACCATCTCTACAAGATATTTTAAAGGGACTGCTCTGGATGGAAAGGCTTCTAGAGTTAAATAGCTGTCACTAGAGAAAATAAATCCGCAGTAAAGGTAGTAGAGCAATTAATTACTAAACAAATACAAAATCAAGTAAACTACTCACAAAGTTAGTAAAGGGATACATAAAAAGTACAGAATGTGACACCTAATATATAAAGAGTGGAGGAGGAAGAAGAAGAAGAAGAAGAAGAAGAAGAAGAAGGAGAGGGAAAAAAAGAATCTTTAGATTGTGTTTGAAATAGAGGAGTGAGCAATTTAAGATAAACTGTTAGATAATAAGGAGGCTATCCTTGAACCTTTGGTAACAGCAAATATAAAGCCTGCAATGGCAATAAGTACATAGCTATCAATAATCACCCTAAATGTAAATGGACCGAATGTACCAATCAAAAGACACAAAGTTACTGAATGGATAAAAAGATAAGACCCATGTATATGCTGCCTTCAAGAGACTCACTTCAAACACAAGGACATACACAGACTAAAAGTGAAGGGATGGAAAAAGGTATTTCATGCAAATAATAGGGAGAAGAAAAGCAGGAATTGCAGTACTTGAATCAGACAAAATAGACTTCAAAACAAAGAAAGTAGCAAGAGACAAAGAAGGACATTACATAATGGTAAAGGGGTCAGTCCAACAAGAGGATATAACCATTATAAATATCTATGCACCCAACACAGGAGCACCTACATATGTGAAACAAATACAAAGAGATTTAAAGTGGGAAATAGAATGCAATGCATTCATTTTAGAATACTTCAACATGCCACTCACTCCAAAACACAGATAGACCAGACAAAAAATAAGTAAGAAGACCAGAGGCACTGAACAACACATTAGAACAGATGGACTTAACAGATGTCTACAGAAGCCTCCACTCAAAAGAAGCAGGATACACATTCTTCTCAGGTGTACATGGAACATTTTCCAGAATAGATCACATACTAGACCACAAAAAGAGCCTTAAAATTTTCAAAAAGGTTGAAACTGTGCCAACCAGCTTCCCAGACACAAAGGTATGAAACTAGAAATAAGTTATGCAAAGAAAGCAAAAAAGCCCACAAACACATGGAGGGTTAACAACATGCTCCTAAGTAATCAGTGGATCAATGACCAAATAAAAACAGAGATCAATCAGTATAAGGAGACAAATGAAAACAACAACTCAATAGCCACAAACCAGTGGGATACAGTGAAGGCTGTTCTAAGAGGATACAATCTATAGATTGCTTTAGGCAGGATGGCCATTTTGACAATATTAAATCTTCCTATCCATGAGCATGGGATGTGTTTCCATTTATTAGTGTCCTCTTTAATTTCTCTTAGGACTGTCTTGTAGTTTTCAGAGTATAGGTCTTTCACTTCCTTGGTTAGGTTAATCCTAGGTATTTTATTCATTTGGATGCAATTGTGAATGGAATTGTTTCTCTGATTTCTCTTTCTGCTAGTTCATCATTAGTGTATAGGAATACCACAGATTTCTGTGTATTAATTTTGTATCCTGCAACTTTGCTGAATTCAGATATTAGATCTAATAGTTTTGGAGTGGATTCTTTAGGATTTTTTATGTACAATATCATGTCATCTGCAAACGGGGACAGTTTGAGTTCTTCTTGCCAATCTGGATGCCTTTTATTTCTTTGTGTTGTCTGATTGCCATAGCTAGGACCTCCAGAACTATGTTGAATAAAAGTGGGGAGAGTGGGCATCCTTGTCTTGTTCCCAATCTTAAAGGAAAAGCTTTCAGCTTCTTGCTGTTAACTATAATGTTGGCTGTGGGTTTGTCATATATGGCCTTTATTATGTTGAAGTACTTGCCCTCTATACCCATTTTGTTGAGAGTTTTTATCATGACTGAATGTTGAATTTTGTCAAATGCTTTTTCAGCATCTATGGAGATGATCATGTGGTTTTTGTCCTTTTTGTTGATGTAGTGGATGACGTTGATGGATTTTCGAATGTTGTACCATCCTGCATCCCTGGGATGAATCCCACTTTATCATGATGGATGATCTTTTGTAGAATTTTTATGTTATTAAATTCTTCCCATCTATGAACATAACATGTCTTTCTATTTTCATATTTTGCATGATATTCAGTAAAAATTTGATGTTTTCTTTAAATTGGTCCTATGCCTCACTTGTTGCATTTGTTCTTATGTATTTCATAGGTTTTTTCTTTTTGTTGCTGTTTTATTTTTTCTATTTCTCATTCTAGCTTGTTGTTGCTAGAATGAGAAAATTTATCTTTACGCACATGTCTTGTATTCAGCTTTCTTTATATAAATAATCTATGTATCCCTAGATACTTACACTATTGCTGGCATTTAGATCACATGTAATATTTGTTGAATGTGTGAATGTCATTCTATCAGTACTGGAAATGGGATATGATCTATTCTTGCCTCATGGCAGAATTCGTTGAAGTGGGGTTGAGAGAGAAGCTTTGGGTTTGTTCAGGATATTAGAAGGGTGTCATGGATGTAGAGGATGACATGAGTCAAGGTTTTGGAGTCTGAGATAATTGGCTTGTCTTGATTCTACCGCTTAAAAGCTTTGTGAACTAGGCAAATTATTTTTCTTAAGTGCTCTGATTATCCCTTTCCTCATCTTTAAATGCAGATAATTGTTTAACTTCATAGTGTAGTGTGAAGAATATATTAAGATGATATGGCTCAGGATTGGCAGAGCGAAGTGTGGTTGGAAGGCAAAAAAAAACGATAGTATGGCTAAGAACTTTGGAAAGCCCTCAATATATGTCAATTGTTATTTAAATTATTTAAATCATTTAGCCTTGAAATTAAAAAATTTCTATGTATGAAAATTTATGTCTTTTATCTTTCAGTAAGTTTGTGCAGAATTCTGAGCACCACTTATGTTTTCAAATGCAAGATTATTTCCATTTTCTTAAAATTTGCAACAGGCTGTAAATATTTTGCCGTGTTCCCCTACAATTTCTAAAATTCTTGGATTGGATCTTGGGTCTCTAGTCTCTATAAGTATCAGTTATTTATTTATTTATTTTTATCTGTGTCATCTGAATATTTTGAGAAAATCATGTTTGCATTCTACAAGACAAATGAAATTTTCTGGAGTCTCCATATTAATATTAACTGCACACTATGTAGTTTTAAAAAATTTATTGTGTCAAATACACAAACCATAAAATTTACCATCACAGCCATTTTAAGTGTACGTTTCAGTTGTATTAAGTATATCATAATGTGTAATCCATCTCCACCATCCACTTATAACTCTTTCTTATGAAACTGGAACTCTAGATTATGTATATATTTTTTATTCACATATTTGTCTGAAATATTTTAAACTATAGATATCATGCAGTATGTCCCTAAATATCAGCATACATTTGTAAAAAATCCTCTTGCACATGAACCAAATAGCATTTTCACAATAACTCAATTAATAATAATTCCTTAGTATTGTTTACAGCTAGTGCATGTTCAAAATTTTCTACATATCCTCAGAAATGTCCTTTTAAGTTTGTTTATCAAAATAGGAATCCAATCCAAGATCTATATTGCAACTGGTTATGAGACTTGTATCTTTGTCTCTAACAGTTCATTTTTCATAACAGTGACTGAAGAGATTGTTCAAACCTCTTCTTTCTCGAGGTTGAGTTCATTGCCAACAGATTAGCATTACCAAGATCTTGTTGGAAATGCTGATTCTCAGGTACCATCCAGACCCACTGAATGCAAATCTTCATTGACTTGTGTGTGCACAGTGACTTCTATGGACATAAAAGTTCAGAGGCATGGCTGTAGCGTGTCCCACTTTTACAATTTATCTGATTTTTTTCTTGTTGGAGCTAGTTTGCTCCATGAGATCCTGTGTTCCTGTAACTGGAAGTTATTCCTAGTAGTTTGATTACAGTTTAGTCAAACATTTTTGGCTAAAATGCATCATGTTATATTGTGTGTCATGATTGATAGATGGTAATATTAACAACTGGATTCGCAAAGTGAAAATGCATCCCTCCTATAACAGTCACATTTTCCTTCTTCTGACTAGGAAGGAATCTGTGGGGTGTTAGTTTGGCATCATGTAAATATCCACGTCTCCATTAACCTTGAAAGAAATGACTTAAACACCATTTAATATCCTTTTAATCCTTACCCGGATTGATGTTTTAATTAAGATTTTAGAATATTCCTCGTGTAGATCCTGAACACTCCTTTTAGGTTTTCCCCCCTATTTTAAATTTTTTTCATTGCTATGGTGAAAGGGTTTTTTCATCACATCATCTAATGTATGTTATTGTATATATGAATATGACTTACTTTTATATATTGATTGTATGTCATTTACTCTTATGAATTGTATTGATATGCCCTTGGGGTTTTTTTTTTGGTGCATCAGAAATCTTTTCATATGTAAATAGAGATAACTGTAGTTCCTTCTTTCCAAGTTTTATGTCTCTAATTTTTTAAATTGAATTCTAGTTGATAATACAGTATTATATTGTGTTCAGTTGTACAACATAGTGATTCAATAATTATATACATCATGAATGCACATTATCTAAGTAAAGTTATCAATTGTCACCATATTAAGATGTTGCAATAGTCTTAACTGTATTTCCCATGCTGTACTTTTCATCCCTGTGACTTATTTATTTCATAATTGGAAGTTTGTCCTCCTTTATCCACTTCACATATTTCACCCATCCCCCCTGACACCCCTCATCCGTGGCGATCACCTGTTTGTTCTACATGTTTTTGAGTCGATTTCTGTTTTGTTAGTTTGCTTTATATTTCAGATTCCACATAAAAAGTGAAATCATATGGTATTTGTCTTTTTCTGTCTTATTTCACTTATTACTGCCTCTAATTGACTGTTCTATATATTTGCATTAGGTATATCCTTTGATATAATGTTAAATAGTAATTTTTACAATGGATATCTTCATCTTACTCTTGACTTTTAGTATAAATGCTTCCATGTTCCATCCATTATAAAATCAGCCTTTTAATAAAGATATACAACATTCCACTATGTGAGTGAAGTATCCATTGGTTTCCCAATTTCTGATTATTTTTAAATGAGATATGATTTTTGAATGTTATTAAGTGCCTTTTCAGCATTCCCATGGATGATAACGTTATTTTTCCTAATATGTAACCAGCCTTAAATTCCTGGAATAATCCCCCCGTGTTGATGAAATAGTATTCTCTTAATGTTTTACTGCCTCCTGCTCATATTTTTCTGAGAATTTTTGTATCAGTATTCACAAGTGAGATTATTCTGTGATTGAAATTTTGTGCAGATTATCATGCTTTAAAATCAATATTATGCTTTAAAATCAATATTATACTTTAAAAATTATTTTGGGAGTTTTTTTTCTTTTTTTACTCTGCATGAGCAGCTGACTCAGATGACACTCGCTATCTGTTCAGGATTGAGAAGACATGATTGTAGAGAAGGAATACTTTTTGTTTTGTTTTTTTCCCAAGCCCCTTGCCCAGTGCCACATCATTTTACAGTTTCTAGAATTTCCTGGGAAACGTGTTCATGGAGTGTGATAGCTGTGATTTATGTTATTGTCTTTGTCTCCTTGTGGAATCTTTGGCAGCTCCCCTCAGAGATCTGAGAATCAGAGATGTGGTCATCCCTCTTCTGAGCTCCTAGGTTCTGGTAACACCATCTTTCCCTTTTGTTACCCAGTCATAGTAGAAGTAACTTCTTCATTCAGTTAATAACTTTGGGTTATAATGAACATGATTTTTATTTCGTGCATGGATTCAAAGTGACTCTATGATATCCCAGAGATATGATGGATGGGAAATAACATCAGATGTAATCATGTCTAATGATTGTCAGTTACATTTATTCACTTACATTCATTCAATCGACCCCCACAAATAATTATTGGATGCACTTCATGACCAATTTTGGGAGAAGTAGAATGATGCATTAAGACAGCCCTTTCCCTGAAGATTTGCAATCAAAGTAGGGATGATTAAACTTCACAGTCCAAAAAAATTGACTTTTGAATGGTGATTTATAAACTTCAAAATATGAAGCACTGTGATCCTCATACTCTATTAAAAGACAAGGAAGTTATTATTATTTTTTCATTTCTGTAGAACCCAAAGTTTAAACACTCTCAACTTTACTCTGCTAGTCAGTAGCATAAGCTGGGACTTGAACCTAATAATCCATTGCTGTCACTCTACTAAAAGGAGCAATAATGTATACAAATAGATAACCTCATTAGAATGTTCTACCAAATGTTACAAGTTATCTAAGAACATGAATACAGTGGCTGGAAAGAACAGATGGGTTCTTGGAGGAAGAGGTTGTTAGGGCTGGAGTTTCAAGTTCATCCAAATTGGTAACTGCAGACCAGTATGACCTCACATTGGTTATGAGGATGTTCTCTTGTTGAAGAGCTTCCCCAGAGCAGCCTTCATGTCACGGTTTCTCAGACTATAGATGAAAGGATTTAGCATTGGGGTCACCGCGATGTACATCACAGTGATCACTGCATCCTTTAGGCTATAACTAGTCAGAGGGCGAAAATACATGCCCATGACCGTCCCATAATACAAAGAAACAACTGTGAGGTGGGACCCACAGGTGGAGAAGGCCTTGAGCACACCCTTGGTGGATGGAACCCTTAAGACTGTGGAAAAGACCTGAACATAGGAGATGATGATGCATAGCAATGGCACAGAGAAAACACTAGCCCCTAGGTACATCATCTTCACGTTGAACTGGATGTCGGAACAGGACAGCTTGAGTAAAGAGGCAATGTCACAGTAGAAGTTGGCCACTTTCTGGTTTCCACAAAAAGACAGACTAGCTGTGATCAGGGTGTGGGGGAGGGCATTGGCGTTTCCAACCACCCAAGACCCAACAACTAGCAGGACACAAGTCCTTGGGCTCATAACTGTTGAGTAATGAAGTGGGCGGCTGATGGCCACAGCACGGTCATATGCCATTGCAGCCAAGATATAACTGTCTGTGTTACCCAAGGCTAACATGAAACACATCTGTGTCAGGCATCCTCCAAAGGAAATGGCTTTGTGGCCTAAGATGTGGTTGGCCAGTGTCTTGGGGATGGTTACAGAGGAGAAGAAGATGTCGACAAAGGAGAGGTTGGCAAGGAGAAAGTACATGGGGTTGTGGAGGCGAATGTCAGCGTGAATAGCCAGGATGATGAGCAGGTTTCCTATCAGTGTGATGGGGTAAGTGAAGAGGAAGAGGATGAAGAAGAAGTCTTCCTGTTCCTGGTGACCACCAACTCCCAGGAGGATGAAATCCAGCGTGGAGGATTGGTTGTCTTCTCTCATGGATCCTTCAGCAGGAAAAGGGAGAGAAATCCAGAATTAGTAGCGAACTTACTGCAGGTTATGAACTTCCTAAAGCACTGCTTTTGACTCCTGCGATTACCGTGGCTATACCTAGGTTTACTAAACTCATAGACACCAGTATATTGGGGGAAAGAATACTTCTTGGTCAGAGGAACTAATTGACAATCAGCCTTGGACACTTATGTCTAAGTATTGAGCAGCGTGTCAGAGGCGCCCGTCTTCCCCAAGCCCAGCCCCATCACTCAGACACCTAGGGAGTCTTTTAACAGATAATGAAATCATTTAACAGTTAATTGAACAGATAATAAAACAGATTTGGTTAAAGTTCATTTAACTGATAGTTAATCATTTAACAATTAATTCAAGTCATGTTCTATGTGCTAGAAACTTTGTTAGACCTTGTAGTAAAATCATAAATATTAAAAATACAATTCATTTATTTATATATGATATAGTCTCCTCTCTAAAAGACCTTACAATTTAATAGCAAAGCAGAACCACACACTAATTTTATTACAAAGGGGAAAAAAGAGGGAGTATTTTGGAGTCTTAGAAAAACCACTGCAGTGCAAAGGGTGGTCAGTACAAGGACCACCCTGGACAATTAGAAATTGTTTCTCTGATTAAACTCGGAATGAGCCCAGAGCCCAGGAGGTAACAGTTGTGTAGACGGGAATCAGAAGAATGTAAATCATGGACCACTGGGATTTTGCTGTAGCACAAAAACAAGAGCAGTGAATTTATTTCCTTGGTATCCCATTTTTAAAGCAGACATTCAACTTTGATATGTAACATAATGTTTTTCTTTTTTTTAAGTTTATTTTGATATCATTAATCTACAATTAAATGAGTAATATTGTGGTAATTACACTACCCCCTTCATCAGGTCCCCCCCAACCCCATTACAGTCACTGTCCATTGGCGTAGTGAGATGCCATAGAGTCAGGAGACTCACAGAACTCATAATGTTTTTCTTTTCAACTTCTCTTACCTTTATTACTTCCTCTGGTGACCCATCCTGCTCCACTGGGGCTGCAAGTACTGCTTAGGAGAATGGCAGGTTTAATCTGTAGGCTTACTCTCTTTACCCCGTATTTCCACATTTATTATTCTGCCGAAATGTCTAACCAAACCCCATAGTTTGCATATCCAACCTAAACAGAGTGCAGGCCTTTTGAGGAGAACTGTATCTTGTTTATCTCTTCCAGAAAGTTTATTGTGGAATATTGTTATGGTGAAATATTCAGGTTACACACAAATAATTTTACATCTTATACTTCTTGAATTATATAGGTTTACTTCATGGATTCCAACAAGTGGGGATACTACCAGGCACTGTCACTCTGGTTATCCCTCACCTCTACATCTGATGATTTTGATTCTTTATTTAAAATAATTCATACATAACTTTTCTACTTACTGTCTCAGTGCTTCAGTTTTGGCCACCATCATTTTCTACCTGAAATACTGTAGTGCTCCCTTAAGTGCCTGACTACCGGTTTCTTCCTCTTTGATCTGTGTTGAGGCATCCCAATTTTGGCAGAGATTACTAGCTGCTCCGCTAAATCTAAGTTGTTTTCTTCTTCTTGGACACTCAGCTTGACCACGTTTCCTGACTTCCCATGCACTGAGCTGGTGTCATGTGACCGAGTCCGTCCATGTGTTCCAGTTCTGGACTTCTTCCACACTCTTGACCCAATGGCCAAGAGACTAAATGGGATGGCGGAGTCACATAATGGAATGAGACTGTGTCCCTGTTTTTCCGACTTCAGGAGAGCCACTACCCACCAAGAAAACATGGGACTGGGACTGTTACATTGGCGAGAAATAAACTTTTCTTCTTTTTAAGCCATTATACATTTTATCATGTATTTGTTACTGTAGTCCAGGATATTCTAATTTTTCCAAAGAGACCTCTACTCAGTAATTAATTCAATCTGTAATTAATTCATTAGCCAATTTTCAGTGTCTCCTATAGCACACAAGGGAGTTTGTATGTTAAGCAGAGAGGATGAAGGTAAAATTATGTTTCCCCCAAATATGATATGCTTTTTCTTCTATGTACCTCAGTGAATTTGGTTTTCCCTCTTGAAATGTCTTTCCCTGTATTCACATGAAATCATAATATCTAAGAATTGAGAGGGTTTCTGTAACACTGGAGGGCTCAAAGGCTACAGTTAGCTCATATGGCAAGGAAGTAATATTTTGAGTTGGGATTCCTGGCAACATGGCAGGTGTAGCTGATGTCAGCAGGTCCCATTCTATTTAAAACACATAAAAATTTTACATAAGTTATAAAAGTATTAAAAAGTACATACAGCCAAACCTAAAAGAAAGAAGTGAGAGCACATAGGTATAGGAAACAAAAAGGAAACTCAGCAAGAGTTGGAAGCTCGAACTGATGCTGAGGTGTCCCATTAGGATTTCAACCAGGAATGAAGCCAAAAGTCTGTGGTCTGGAGTATTAATGCTCCTGTACAAGAGATGTGAGCACAGATCTATATGAAGAATGGAATTTAATTTGACTTGCTGCATAAAACTCTTGAAACATTGTCCTACTTATGAAAAGAGCACTAGAAAAAATTTTGTCATATCAGTGCTAGAAAGAAAGCACAAATTGCATAGAATTCACAGAAAATATGATTATCTACAAAGCAAATCCCACAGAATCTCTAGATAAGTAAAGAGGTGTCAGCAAGTTTGTTTGATTATAAGTCAGTATTTAAAAATCTGTACTGTTATTGCACTTAAGTAAAAATATATTGCAAAGCATAATTAGAAAAAAGACGTTCTATTCTCCTTAGCAACAAAAAGTTAGGGAATCTAGATGTAAATCTAAGAGAAGACATGTAAGATTAGATTCAAAAATTACAAAACTTGTTGAATGACAAGAACACCTAAATAATGTGGAGATAAGCAATGTTAATGGAGACTCAATGTTGTAAAAATGTCTAGTGTCGTGAATTGATGTATAAATTCATTGCAATCCAAATAAAAATGCCACAGGTTTCTTTTAAACATGAAATTTGGTAAATTGATCCAAAAACTCGAGAGAAATGAACCAAGAGGAGCTGAGACAATTTGGAGAAAAAGGATCAGGAGGGAGGATGTCCTATCAAGTGTGAAAATGATTTAATGGATATTTCATACAGTGGATTAGTACTATCCGGGCTAACAAATATATCTATCTAGCAGAGTAGAGAGCCTAGAAACAGATCCAGTATTTGTTAGAAGTAAGTAGATGACATGAAGCGGTTTAGAAACAGGCAGCAAGTGGTTGGACTGTTTGGTAAAGCATGCTGGGACAACCGGATGCCCATACACAAAAATGACATTAAAAATGTTTCCACATGGATTAATTGTGAAAGGGCAAAGTTCAATAATTTTAGAGGAAAATGTGTTTCTGATACCAGGCCGGAACTGTTTTCTTAAACCAGGCACAAAACACACAGCACATAAGAGAAAATATTGTAAATTTTGACTACTTTGAATTTAAAACATTTGTATGAAACAGACACCACAAAGGAAGGAGACAAGTCACAGGCTGGACGAAGTATGTGCTCGGCACATAATCAATAAGGGACCTGTGTTCAGAGTAGAGAAGATTCCTAAACACTAATGAAAAAAAGACCAAACCCAGTGGGAAATAATGGCAGTGGGCTTGAATCAGCAAGTCACAGAAAAAACTGGAATGGACAATAACCATTTAAAAGAAAATATGTTCAACCAAATTAAAACAAAATGCAATTTTACATCCTTCGTCTTGGAGCAGTTGTAAAGCCTGACAATTCCAAGCATTAGGGAAGAAATGGAAAAAATTTGTATTGTCATTTGAAGAACCGTTATCCCTTACTTAGGAAAGCTAAAAATCCTTACACCTTTGCCTAAGGCAGTGGTTTCAAGTCTTGATTAGACCCTAGAGAAGCTCTGACACATGTGTTCAAAAAACAAAGGATGTTCATTGTCACACAGAAAACTTGGAAGTGGATAAGTTATTTGTAACATTTTCTTATTAATGACTTCTGTGAAGAGGTTGAGAATAAGCAGACGTTTATTTACACTGGGAAGCGGGGATCTTTTGGCAATTTTATCATGCTATGAGAGAAAGATGCAGTGGAAAAGAAGATTCAGGTTAAAGAAATAAAAATATGAAGTGGATGCAAGTAGGATTTGTTTTTAACACTATTATGACACTATTTTGCAATGTTATATCATCGTTCAATGCTACCCTCCCAGCTTATTTATTTTTTGCACGCCTGCTCTTTGACCAATGGTGATCTCCACCTTCTCAATCTCTATATTGCATCTTGGGTAGTCTTCCCAGTTCTGGCCCTTTCATACCTCCCAGCCTGTATCTCATGATCATGCACCCTTTCAACATAACCTTCACTCAAAGATACTCTGTCCATATTTTCACTTCCCTCTTCCTGGGTAGTGAGGCACATTAGAGAAATCACAAAACTGTGGCTAGAATTTATGATGCTCAATTCCATTTGGACTGTCAACACTTAAAGCAAGCCCCATATCCTCATTATCCATGGTATCCATCCAAACCTTTGCCACTATCCACAAACTCACGACGCACCCTACATCAATTCTCCCAGAGCTGGGTGTCTGTGCTTTTTTCACTGAGAAACTTAAACTCATAACGGCACATACCATCATATGTGCCTGGCACATCATACTGTACACCTATTCCCATCCTGTCCTTTTTCTCCAAAACCTCAGAATTGTGCATGTATCTAACATGTATTCTCTCATCCTCTTCTTCTCTGTGTCATTGGCTGTACTCCTCCACTATGCCCTCCGCTGCAGTATCTTTTATCTCTAGGATCTACCTCAGCACCAGCTCTTTCCCCTTGACAAGTAAACATGATGGCCTCATTAGTCATTCAATGTATGCACCTCAATCTTGTAATTCTTTCTACCTATCATCTCATTTCTTCTCTATCCACTTCCTTTCTTAGTCAGGTTTCTTTACAGAGACATCTGCTTACTAGTCCCAAAATTGTATTTGCAATATAATTTATTGTGTGTATCTCTTTAAAATAAATCACTGTCTAGCATCATTTAATAAACAAAGCCCAAGTTTCTCATCAATGAATCTTAAAGAGAAAGTATTGGTACATTTGAGGATTACCTCTGGCAAAACTGGGTTGTATATCTTTATTAGGAGTACGGGATAAAAGCAGGAAGAAATCAGTCTGGAAGAGAAGTTTGGGTTACAGTTGTGGAGAATTTTGAACCAACAGAAGAACTTTGTTCTATATTCATTAGGTACTAAGAATCAGTAGGGTGGACGAGTGTTGCACTAACTCTATCTGGTAATACTCATAAGCAATTGTTAGTTTAATGTCAATATGGATATTTGGACATATAAATAAAATGACTGACCAATAGGACCGGCTTCTTTACAGTGGCCATCTGGCACCTGAACGACCACAAGGAGGTAAAATAAAAGAGTTGAGTAATAAGAAAAGTCCACCAGAGAAGGAGAAGAACTTGCTATAGTCTTTGTAGGAAATAAAGAAGCAAGGAACTGAGGAGGAGATCCACAGAGGGGATCTAGGGGTCCTCTGCCAGATATAGGGTCTCTGCAGAAACCATGCAGAAAGAGGTGAAAGAAACTTAGACTCCCAGGAAGAGGAGCAGGAAGTGCATCAGCATGAATGCTAGAGGTAGAGGGAGAGCTTCCAGTTCCCTGGAAAGGAGCCAGGATTCCTGGGTAGTGCTGGCCACTAAACACTCTTCTTGGGAAGGGTTCATGCTCTGAGATAATCTGTCACTGAGTGTGATGGGCTGAGGACAGTTTTTCAGGGACACACAAGGCCAAATGCCTCCCTTGGCATCAGGGGAAGCCGAAAAGACCAAATAAGTCCTCCGAGTGCTTTGAGTCACTCTGATAGTCCAGCCGATCTGTGCTTGACAATGAAATAGCAATTTTCTGTAGGGGCCTGAGCATGCACCATTAATATGGGAGTGCAAGGTGGGTTTGTAACTCCTCTAAGACAACGGGCTGTGTGAGTGCATATACACACTGACACACAGACACACAGACACACAGACACACACACAGCCAAAGTAAAACTTCAGGAGTCAGAGAGAGCTCAGATCTGAGAAAACCAAATTGAAACTCCCCTTTCTCTTTTTGTTTTCATGAGCAAAAGCCCACAGATAATCATTGTCAGGAGAGGGTTCTCTCTACCTTTTGTCTACGTGTTTTTGAGTGTTTTTTTTCTCGATTCTAGCCAAGATCTGAGCCCTAGTTTTCTTACTTTTGCCATCACCATTCTGTGTGATGGTAGACATTTCAAATCACCATTTTTTCACCCGATAAAATGATAAAATAATTCTACTTACCTCTTTGGATTTGGGGAGTGTCAAAGAAGATGATACAGGCAGTGTAGTTTCTGGCTATCCCTCGATGTCTTTGTCATAAAGACTCTGTTCTCCAACATCCACAGCTCATGGGGCTCAGATGCTGTCATAAAGGGTCCCAGTCCTGTGGCCCTCATTCATCTTCCACAGTGTGGAGTTTGTAGTCTGCTCGTCTAGCTTCTGTTGGCATTAGTTTTTGGAGGCAGGCATGCCGGAGAATTCCAGTAGTAGGCCTGGAGAGTGGGTCTTTGGTGTTCTGTGTCTGAGGCAAAGGAGACAGCATGGGATGCTTTGCAAAGAGGAGCCCTGAGTTTCCCAATCATGGAGCAGAAGAGGCAGAAAGATCTTTCCTAGATGGGGCCTGAAGATGGGGAGTCTTGTTTCCTCTTTAAGGAGGTAGAATGAATTATAGCTTGGATAAAATTCTGACTTACCAGGTCATATAGTCCTGAGACATGATTTTCCTTTGTCTTCATTCAGGCCAAAGTCAAAGCAATTGTTGGGACCTGTTGACATACCCTGAGGGCATGCTGTGGTTCTCAGGAGTAATGGTTCCCAGAGTTCTTTGAAAAGGGAGGATAGGTGAGACAGTTTCCAAGGGAGTTTGTCTTCCTGTTCCAAGCACTGGGCTGACCGATTCTAGGCTCCATTGTAATGTGGGTACCTCTGTTATTCAGCACAAACTGGAACCTTTCTATAGTTGAGGCCCTGGTCATTCTTCCAGGCTATGCTGAATACTTTCTGGTGTTACGTGTGACAGAAAAAAAGTTATACTTTATCTTTCATCTAGCATTTGACTTGTGGATCATTTGACTTATGGTGTGGGTTATACTTTATATAGCATGCTAATGGTATGTTCTTAGAGATGGAAAGGGCCTCAGTGTTATCTAGTCCACTTCATGTATGTGCCATCTTTATAAGAGCTATGAATAATGGTCATTATCCTATGACTTAGCACCTCATAGAGCACTCACTTCCCTTCTGCCGAGGACCATGGTGAAGGCTGAGAACTCTGGCTGTGTTTCAGCCCAGACTGCAGCTTACTGGCTGAAACTGACCTTAATTCAATTGACAGTTATTAAACAAAGTTACTCATCTCTAAAGTAGGAATATTAACAATAATAGTAAAAATAGCAACATTCTTAAGTTAATAAACTTATTATGAGCTTCAAATGAATTAATATCTGAAAAGTCCTTGATACAGGGTCTAGCACATAGTTAGCACTTAGTAAATGTCAACTGTTATTTCCACTAAATCCTACTCTACTCATGTAATTGTTGGACAACTCTCCAAAATCTTTTATCCAAGGCTGCACATGGTACATGTTGAAACAACACTTGTTTAGTTACATTTTTCTCAGACGTGTTTCAGTTTATACATCTTACTTCTTCTGTGGTTACCTTCTCTGTACTCAGGACATGAGCTCTCACACGTGGGTAAGAGGACAACCCATGGTGATATTTTCTTCCTGGTAATCACATTTTATTCTTGGTATCCGCAAATCTATTATTACATCCATTTTATTTACTGAGTGCCCATTAGGGGTAAGGAATTGTGCAATGATATACTAGAAACTCTAAAGAAAATGGTGCTTTAACACTTAAACATTTGTAAATATTTTCTATAGAAAGTGACTACAGCTTTCTAAGCTTTTTAAAGGAAACTCTGACCTTCTCCTCCATGCCATCTGACCAAGAGAAAAACTTCTGAATGGTGAAACAGACTAAGTTTAATTGTCTGTTGGCATGTTCCAGATTTGGTTAAATAGCTTCTCATTTAAAGACATTAAAAATATATATAAAATATGTAAGCAAGAGAAAGGGTGTAACACTTTAAGCACTCAGAAGAAAAACTTATACTTGAAAGCAATTTAAGAAAGGGAAGAGAAAATTTTTTTAGAAATTATTGTTTTCATGTTCTTAAGAATCAAAAAGAGAAGGCAGTACAACAGAAATGATGAACTGAAAATATATAGATGAAATATACGTTTCTATAATATAAGAAAAGAAATAGATGAAAATGAAATTGACTTTGAAACTGCAGACAGAAATGAATAAAGAATGAAAAATATTTTGAATAAATTTTAGTAAGAACTGACATCAGGAAAAGAAGTAAGGCTATGAAAGAGGAAATATAAGAAAATAAGAAAAATAAGAGGAAAATCTTTCTTTCACAAAAGGGAATCCCTAAAAATGCTATAAGCAGTTTTCTCTGCAGAAATCTTGCAGGCCCAGAGAAATGGGATGATATGCTCAAAGTGATGAAAGAAAGAAACTGCCAACCAAAAATACTTTTCCAATTTAATTGTCCTTTAGAGAGGAATGGGAGATAAAGACTTCCCCTATGAAAAAGAAGCTGAGGGAGGTAATCACTACTAGACGTGCTGTACAAGATAATGCTGAAAAGAGTTCATCAAGCTGAAACAAAAGGTCATTGATTTGTAACACAAAAAATGAAAATATACAACACATTGGTAAAGATAAGTATATGGTTAGATTCAGATTTATTTCTGAATTTATAATTCTATAATGAAGTGATATGATATGGTGACAAATTAAAGAGCAAAAGTACTAAAAATAGCTATAGGTAAAAGAATGTGTTAATGGATACACAATATAAAAAGACATAAATTGTGACATCAAAAACATAAATGGGGAGTAAAATAGTAAGGTTTTGTATGTGGTTTAAGTTAGGTTTTTATCAGGATATACAGTTTTACTTATGATACCTTATGTAGGACTCTTGGTAACCACAAAGTAAATATCTATAGTAGATTCAGAAAATATGGTAAAGAGAAGGGAATAAAGACATACCACTATAGAAAATCATCAATTGACAAAGGTAGGCAGCAAGAGAGGAAGAAAAGAACATGGGAACTACAAGACAGCTAGAAAACAATCAATAAGATGGCATTAATAAGTCCTTACCTATTGAAATTACTCTAAATGTAAATGGATTACATTCTTCAATTAAAAGGCATAGAGTGAATGGATACATTAAAAAAACGACTCAAGTATATGCTGTTTACAGAGACTCACTTCAGCTTTAAGGACACACAGGTTCAAAGTGAAAGGATGGAAAATATATTCCATGGAAGTGGACATAAAATGAGAGCAGAGAAAAACATACTTTAAGCCAAAAATGGTATTAAGAGATAAAGGTCATTGTATAATGATGAGGAAGTTAATTCATCAAAAAGCTATAGCAATTGTAAATATATGTGTACTCAACATTGGAGCCCCTAAATATAGTAAGCATATACTAACAGATATGAAGGGAGAAACAGAAAACAATACAACAATCATAAGGAATTTTAATACACAACTTTCAACAATGGATTGATCATGCAGACAGAAAGTCAACAAAAAATCCTTGGACTTGAATCACACTTTAGACCAAGTGGCCCTACCAGACATATACAGAACATCTAATCCAACAGGAGCAGAGTACATATTCTTCTCAAGTGAACTGGAAAATTCTTCAGGATAGATCATATGATTGCTCACAAAACAAGTCTTAGCAAATTTAAAAAGACAAGTCATACCAAGTATCTTTTCTGACCACAGTGGTATTAAACTAGAAATCGATAACAGGAGAAAGCCTGAAAATTCACAAACATGTGGAAAGTAAACATACTTCTGAACAACCAATGGTTCAAATAAGAAATCAAAATGAAACTTAAAAAAAATGGACACAAATGAAAATGGAAACACAACATCCTAAAACATGTGGGGTGCTGCAAAAGCAGTTGTACGTGAGATGTTTATAGCAATAGATCCTTATGTTAAGAAAATATAAAGACCTCAAATAAACAGCTCAATTTTAGATTTCATGGAACTAAAAAAGAGCAAACTAAGTCCAAAGATAACAAAAGGAAGATCAGAGCAGAAACAAATGAAATAGAACAAAACAATAGAAAGGACTGATGAATGTAAGAGTTGGTTATTGGAAGATGAACAATAAAGGAGGGGGAAAAAGGAAATGAAACAAATAAAAATTATTTTAATAATATATTTAATTTAACCCAGAATACCGGAGTTATTATCATTTCAACATGCAATGAATATTCTAAAATATTATTGAAATATAATATTCCAAATCCAGAGCATAATTTACACTTGTAACACATTTTCATTTGGACTAGCACACTTCAAGGGTTCTACAGCCACATATGGCTAGAGGTTAAATATTTGGGGTAGCTGTGGATTCATATCCTGATGCTGATTGAACAGAGGTAAAATCCCCTGTGTTTACATCATGCTTTAATCTATTAAGAGTTGATTATTTACTCATTTATTTTACTTTTCATAAGAAGGAATGTTTTCTGCAATGTTCATAATTCTAAAAGTCTGTAAGTTCATCAAAACTCAGTTACTGAGGTCATGGAAAATGCATTAATGATCAAAATATTGGTAAGGTCCAAAATGGATGGCAATGAGTACTACTTAAATGAACAAGTATATTTTTCTTGCAAAAATGGGAAATTATGCAAACACTTACTGCCTCAAGGTTATGAACCAAAAACCTTTGTAACTATTATAACAAAGCTCTCAACAAGAAAGGAATGATCTATGTTAATTTCAGTAAACAGATTTATGAACAATTTATAATGAGGTGATAAAATAAATTTAAATTAAGTATCATGGTACCTAACATATAGCTGTTCTCTAACCTTTCTTACCTGCTTAAGTAGTGCCTAATTGTGAATGATGATTTTCACATTTGCAGTAAAGGAATCTTGAGTCTTCTCAAGGCTCTTGCTATTGAAACTTGTGGCCGCTAGCCTCAACCAAGATTGAATTAAACATAATTGGGGCTTATGATTTTTATTCTACAGTGTAAAACTCACAATTCCATACCGAGACTGAGAGTGAATGCAAAATCATTGTCTAAAGTTGAGACCATGGAGCAAACTCAGCAGAGCCTCATGAGGAAAGAGTCCTGGACTGACCCTTGGGGAGGCCCAGATCCAAGCCTAAGTGCCTCCACTTATTTTGTATGAATCTAGGCTTCTTTTCTGTGAAATGTAATTATTTATATTTGTCCTGCCTACTTAACTGAGATTCTGTGGGGAAAATGCTTATGATTTAGCTATTATAATAGAGAAACTCCAAATAATTGTAGCTTTAAAAAGCAGGATATTTATTTCTCTTTTAGGTACAGGAAAGTGGTCTGGGTCTGATATGCTGACTACACAATCACGAATCCAGGCTACTTCTCTCTTGGTTTTCTGCCAACCTCAAATAACGGTTCCATATCATGGTCCAAAATGGCTGTTAAGCTTCTGCCAGTAAGTCTTCGTTTCATCCACTAGGAAAGGGGAAGGCCAACTGGAGGATACAGCTTTTCCCACTAAGGGCAAAATCTGGGAGAAGTTATACATCTCTTCCATTTATATCCTTCTGGCCAGAGATTGGTCATTTGGCCTCACCTGGCTGCAATTGAGTCTGAGAAATGTATTCTTTATACTTGGTACCCATATTCCCAGCTAATATTGTATTAGTATGGAAGAGGCAAAAACCATGTATTATGGGAAAACCAGCCACCTCTGCTACAGTGGGGCCCATGATAATAGTTAAGAACCCTGCTAGCATGAAGAGCTGATGAATGCAGGTGAGCTTGAGGGCAGTCAGTCACTCTCTAAATCTTCAACGCTGTTGGAATACAAGCTAAGGAAATTTCTTTCTAGTCATCACAGATGTTGTCCAGTGGAGTGGCAACAAAATAGCAGTGGCCGATGGTAATTGCATGGTACCTGAGACATTCTTCTCTGGGAATCATCCTGTCCCCCTCCCCTGCTCCAGGTGAGCACCTCGAGGGACAGAGCTAGGACTTTGGTTCTTCTGAATAGCTCTCACAAAATGGTAGCAATACCTCTGGTGAACACGAGTTCACATGTGAAATTAACCTGACATCTGAGAGTTCAACCAGAATAAAAATAAATCAACAACATATACCACATAAATCTAAATTATTGGAAAAGAATTAGAATTCAATAGAAGCCTGATGAATATACTCAAGGATCTGAGGGAAGATACTAAGACTATGAAGCATAAAAAGAACAAAATGGAAACATTCGTTATGAAAACATAATAGTTCAAGTAAATAATTCAAAAGATGAGATAAATAACAGGATGGATACAGGTAAACCACGAATTAGTGTGCCAGAATATCAGAGTGTTACGCTCTTCAAGGCAGCAAGCAGTGAAGAAGAAAAATATAGAAAATATGGGGGGAGGGGTAAGAGAGGGAGAGGATATGATTGAAAGTAACACTAGAAAATGAGTCCCATAAAAAGAGAAAGAGGGAAGGAAATATTTAAAGGACCGACAGTCATAGATTTTCTGGAAATACAGTATATGAACAACCTGAGGATGATTCACAGAGCCCATAAAGCTCCAAACAAAAGTAATAATAATAAAAAAACTTTTAAACACAACATAGTGGAATTTGAGAACAGCACAAAGACAAAATTTTTAGTTTTCAGAAAGAGGATTACATACAAAGGAGGAATAGTAAGACTGAATTCAGATTTCTCGGCAATATACTAGATATAAGGAGACAATTGAGTAATACTGTGAAGTATTAAGGAAATCAACCTTAAATATAAAAACCAGTGTCCAGCCAATTTGAGGGCATAATAAAATTATTCTCAATCATATAAGGCCCAAATAGTTCTCCAAAGATCTACCTTGAAAACACTCTTGAACAAAGTACTCAAATAAGAAGGAAAACATCCATGAAGATCATGTAACAAATATGGGAAATAGGTGTGAAAATAACATAGTGAAGTTTATTTATTTTTTGGGGGGGTTATTTATTTTTTTTAATAAGTTTATTTTGATATCATTAATCTACAGTTAAATGAGTAATATTATGGTGCAACAACATGGATGGAGCTAGAGGGTATTATGCTCAGTGAAATAAGCCAAGCAGAAAAAGACAAGTACCAAATGAAGTTTATTCTTGACTGAAAAAGCACAGACAAAATATAGAAAAATGTCCAAAATAACATCCTAAACACTAGATAAACTACTACCTAGTCAACACTATGCAGTGGATGACAGTAAAGGAATACAAGGACAGGGGGGCATGATAAATAACTTGTCTTTCTGGGGGAAAATAGAGATGTGTTTAAGAAATTCATGGGGATAAATTAAAATGCATGTGTTTAAAGTTAAGGGAAAGCACCTGAGCTTGCAAAATAGACTGTGTAACTTTCAAACCAACCTCAAGAAAAAAGACCTATCAAATGGGAGGCAGTAAGTGATAAAAAAAAATGAGAAGAACATACAGCAAATGGAGATTATTAAGTTTGAGTATTCAAACTTATATATATTATATCAGTAGAATACCTGTCCTTTTGGGTAAAAATAAAATATTAGCATGTGCTATGCTACAAAGGAAGTCTCAATAAAGTCTAAAGAAGGAATATATGTTTGTTCTCCACTAATATGTTCTGGAACCATAGTTCATAATGCAAATATGTTTTCTAACCACTGTGCACCAAGATTAGAAATTGATAATAAAGGGAGAGCTTTAAAATGACCAAATATCTAGAAATTTAAGAAGGTATTACTAAATATGAAGTGAATATACTACATAAACCTTGGGTTCACAAGGAAATCATGACAGAAATTATGGAATACTTGGAACTAAAAAACAATAAAGAAAAACTACAAATCAAAAGCAGAAACAAAAGAGATAGTTTTGCTTTTAAATAGCCTTATATCAGGAAAGAAGTACGGTTGAAAACAAATCATCTGAGTATCCAAAGTAATAAATTGAACAGAGCAACAAGAGTAGTTTTAAAGAAACAAGCAAGGGGAAGAAAGATAATGGCAGAAATCAGTGAAATAAAATATTGCAAAACAGCAAAAATAATATCAAATAGAACTTGGCAGAATTAGAATTTGTATAAAAAGGATAATATATCGTGACCAAGTCGAGTTTATCTTGACAGTGTAAGGCACATTCAACATTAAAAAGTCAATAACTGAATTCACCATATTATCAGATTCACTCGGCGAAGTGCATGGCGTGTATGTTTAATACAGTCCATGCCTGTGTCACTCAGATCCATTTGTAGTTTCCATTTTATCCAGCTCCCGTTCTATAACATGGGGCCTCGATCTGTTGCTGTTAAAATGCATTCAGCCTCACTTATTCCCAAATAGGATAGTTAGGCATCCCATAATCCAGATTTCCCTTCAAGGTGGTGGCCAGTTATGAGCTGGAAAGTTTTAAGCAAAAGGGTAGTGAAACAATACACAGCCCATCACTGTAGGTTGTCCCAAGGTTATAATTAAAGTTCATAATCTCTACTCTCCACTCCTCAGTCTAGATTCCCTCCCCTTGGCTGTCACGTTGACGGGTCTGTGTTGATGCCTGGTAGAATGACTGAGATTTTCATGCATGAAGTAAGTTCTTAGTTACTCTGCTCTTTTTTTGTGTGTTGTGGTGACTGAAATTGCTCAATACCATTTACTACTGTTCGTGGAAGTACTAAGAAATCCCCAAATGAATGCCCTAGGTTTAAGACATGTTATTTCCTGTCACCGTTGTGTGGTAGTGATCATAAGTCTTCATGGTAATTATTGTCAATTATCCTGGTTAAAAAGTGACTCCTGTCATTTCATGTTGTCTTACTAATGAGGAGCATATATACAGAATGGATTGGAAAGAGGGAAGAGAAACAGGGATTTGGGTGTCCATACAGTAAGGAGAATAAATCATAAAAATAGGGTTAATGCAAAGAGTAAGAAACACAATGGGATCTGTAGGATAAAATTATGCATGCAAAACACACTGACATACAAAAACACATGTTCCTCAAGGAAGAGCCATTAAAGATGATGAAAATATTGACAGAGAATGTTCTCCAGCACATTGCTGAAAACAAAAATGATTTAATGAAAAACAAAATGGGAAGAATTTCACCAAAATGTTAATAGAATCTGGGGTGATGTTTGCTTTCTTCACATCTTTTTTATTTTTCTATCATTAATGTACAATTACATGAACAACATTATGGTTACTAGACTCCCCCTATTATCAAGTCCCCACCACATACCCCATTACATTCACTGTCCATCAATGTAGTAAGATGATATAGAATCACTACTTGTCTTCTCTGTGTTATACGGCCTTCCCCATACCCCCTCCTCTGCTACATTATGTGTGCTAATTGTAATAGCCCTTTTTCCCCGTTATCCCTCCCTTTCCACCCATCTTCCCCAGTCCCTTTCCTTTTGGTAACTGTTAGTCCATTCCTGGGTTCTGTGAGTCTGCTGCTGTTTTTTTCTTTCAGTTTGTTCTTTGTTCTTATACTCCACAGATGAGTGAAATCATTTGACACTTGTCTTTCTCTGCCTGGCTTATTTCACTGAGCATAATACCCTCTAGCTCCATCCATGTTGTTGCAAATAGTAGGATATGTTTCTTCTTATGGCTGAATAGTATTCCATTTTGTATATGTACCACATCTTCTTTATCCATTCATCTACTGATGGACATTTAGGTTGTTTCCATTTCTTGGCTATTGTAAAAAGTGCTGCAATAAACATAGGGTTGCATATGTTTTTTTCAAACTGGGCTGCTGCATTCTTAGGGTAAATTCCTAGGAGTGGAATTCCTGGGTCAAATGGTATTTCTATTTTGAGTTTTTTGAGGAACCTCCATACTGCTTTCCACAATGGTTGAACTATTTTACATTCCCACCAGCAGTGTAGGAGGGTTCCCCTTTCTCTACATCCTAGACAACAACTGTTGTTGTTTGTGTTTTGGATGGTGGCCATCCTAACTGGTGTGAGGTGATATCTCATTGTGGTTTTAATCTGCATTTCTCTGATGATTAGGGATGTGGAGCACCTTTTCATGTGCCTGTTGGCCATCTGAGTTTCTTCTATGGAGAAGTGTCTGTTCAGCTCCTCTGCCCATTTTTAATTGGATTATTTGCTTTTTGTTTGTTGAGGTGCGTGAGCTCTTTATATAACTTGGATGTCAACCCCTTATCAGATATGTCATTTATGAATATATTCTCCCATATTGTAGGATGTCTTTTTGTTCTACTGATGGTGTCCTTTGCTGTACAGAAGCTTTTTAGTTCGAAATAGTCCCTTTGGTTCATTTTTGCTTTTGTTTCCCTTGCCTGGGAAGATATGTCCTTGAAGAAGTTGCTCATGTTTATGTCCAGGAGATTTTTGCCTATGTTTTTTTCTAAGAGTTTTATGGTTTCATGACTTACATTCAGGTCTTTGATCCATTATGAGTTTACTTTCATGTATGGGGTAAGACAATAATGCAGTTTCATTCTCTTACATGTAGCTGTCCAGTTTTGCCAGCACCAGCTGTGAAGAGGCTGTCATTTCCCCATTGTATATTCATGGCTCCTTTATCGTATATTAATTGACCATATATGCTTGGGTTTATATCTGGGCTCTCTAGTCTGTTTCATTGGTCTATAGGTCTGTTCTGGTGCCAGTACCAAATTGTATTGATTACTGTGGCTTTATAGTAGAGCTTGAAGTCAGGGAGTGTAATTCCCCCCACTTTATTCTTCCCTCTCAGGATTGCTTTGGCTATTCGGGGTCTTTGTGGTTCCACATGAATTTTTAGAACTATTTGCCCTAGTCTATTGAAGAATGCTATTGGTATTTAGACAGGGATTACATTAAATCTGTAGATTGCTTTAGGCAGGATGGCCATTTTGGCAATACTAATTTTTCCTATCCATGAGCACAGGATGTGTTTCCATTTATCAGTATCTTCCTTAATTTCTCTCATGAGTGTCTTCTAGTTTTCAGACTATAGGTTTTTCACTTCCTTGGTTAGGTTTATGCCTAGGTATTTTATTCTTTTTGATGCAGTTGTGAACGGAATTGTTTTCCTAATTTCCCTTTCTGCTACTTCATCGTTGGTGTATAGGAATGCAACAGATTTCTGTGTATTAATTTTGTATGCTGCAACTTTGCTGAATTCAGATATTACATCTACTAGTTTTGGAGTGGATTCTTTAGGGTTTCTTATGTACAATATCATATCATCTGCAAACAGGGACAGTTTGTGTCCCTCCTTGCCAATCTGAATGCCTTTTATTCCTTTGTGTTGTCTGATTGCCATGGCTAGGACTTCCAGAACTATGTTGAATAAAAGTGGGGAGAGGGGGCATCCTTGTCTTGTTCTCGATCTTAGGTGAAAGGCTTTCAGCTTCTCACTGTTAAGTATAATGTTGGCTGTGGGTCTTTCATATATGGCCTTTATTATGTTGAAGTACTTGCCCTCTATACCCATTTTGTTGAGAGTTTTTATCATGAATGGATGTTGAATTTTGTCGAATGCTTTTTCAGCATCTATGAAGATGATCATGTGGTTTTGTCCTTTTTGTTGATGTGGTGGATGATGTTGATGGATTATAGAATGTTGTAGCATCCTTGCATCACTGTAATAAATCCCACTTCATCATGATGGATGATATTTTTGATGTATTTTTGAATTTGGTTAGCTAATATTTTGTTGAGTATATTTCAATTATATAATTATTTTGGTGTCATTAATCTACAATTACATGTGCAATATTATGGTGATTAAACTACCCCTTCATCAGGTCCCCCCCACCAACCCCATTACAGTCACTGTCCATTAGTGTAGTGAGATGCTATAGAATCACTACTTGTCTTCTCTGAGTTGTACAGCCCTCCCCGTGCCCCCCCAACGTTATGTCTGCTAATCGTAATGCCCCCTTTTCCCTCTTATCCCTCCCTTCCCACCCATCTTCCCCAGTCCCTTTCCCTTTGGTAACTATTAGTCCGTTCTTGGCTTCTGTGAGTCTGCTGCTATTTTGTTCCTTCAGTTTTCTTTCTTAGTTCTTATACTCCACATATGAGTGAAATCATTTGATACTTGTCTTTTTCAGCTTGGCTTATTTCACTGAGCATAATACCCTCTAGCTCCATGCATGTTGTTGCAAATGGTAGGATTTGTTTTCTTCTTATGGCTGAATAATATTCCATTGTGTATATGTACCACCTCTTCTTTATCCATTCATCTACTGATGGACACTTAGGTTGCTTCCATTTCTTGGCTATTGTAAATAGTGCTGCGATAAACATAGGGGTGCATATGTCTTTTTCAAACTGGGCTGCTGCAGTCTTAGGGTAAATTCCTCAGAGTGGAATTCCTGAGTCAAATTGTATTTCTATTTTGAGTTTTTTGAGGAACCTCCATACTGCTTTCCACAATGGTTGAACTAATTTGCAGTCCCACCAGCAGTGTAGGAGGGTTCCCTTTTCTCCACATCCTCACCAGCGTTTGTTGTTGTTTGTGCTTTGGATGTTCGCTATCCTCACTGGTGTGAGGTGGTATCTCATTGTGGATTTAATCTTCATTTCTCTTATGATTAGCAATGTGGTGCATCTTTTCATGTGCCTGTTGGCCATCTGAATTTCTTCTTTAGAGAAGGGTCTGTTCATGTCCTCTGCCCATTTCTTAATTGGATTATTTGCTTTTGTTTGTTAAGGTGAGTGAGTTCTTTATATATTTTGGATGTGAACCCTTTATCATATCAGATTTGTCATTTATGAATATATTCTCCCATACTGTAGGATGTCTTTTTGTTCTACTGATGGTGTCCTTTGCTGTACAGAAGCTTTTCAAATTGATATAGTCGCACTTGTTCATTGTTGCTTTTGTTTCCCTTGCTCGGGGAGATATGTTCATGAAGAAGTCGCTCATGTTTATGTCCAAGAGATTTTTGCCTATGTTTTTTTCTAAGAGTTTTATGGTTTCATGACTTACATTCAGGTCTTTGATCCACCTTGAGTTTACCTTTGTGTATGGGGCTAGACAGTAGTCCAGTTTCATTCTCTTACATGTAGCTGTCCAGGTTTTCCAACACCAGCTGCTGAAGAGGCTGTCATCTCCCCATTGTATATCCAAGGCACTTTTATCAAATATTAATTGACTGTATATGTTTGGGTTAATGTTTGGATTTTCTATTCTGTTCCACTGGTCTGTGGGTCTGTTTTTGTGCCAATACCAAATTGTCTTGATTACTGTGGCTTTGTAGTAGAGCTTGAAGTCAGGGAGTGTAATTCCCTCTGTTTTATTCCTCCTTCTCAGGATTGATTTGGCTATTCGGGGTCTTTTGTGGTTCCATATGAATTTTAGAATTATTTGTTACCGTTGAGTTCATTGAAGAAAGCTGTTGGTAGTTTGATAGGGATTGCATTGAATCTGTAGATTGCTTTAGGTAGTATAGCCATTTTGACAATATTTATTCTTCCTAGCCAAGAGCATGGGATGCATTTCCATTTGTTAGTGTCCTCTTTAATTTCTCTTAGGAGTGTCTTGTAGTTTTCAGAGTACAGGTCTTTCACTTCCTTCGTTAGGTTTATTCCTAGGTATTTTATTCTTTTTGATGCAATTGTGAATGGAATTGTTTTTCTGATTTCTCTTTCTGTTAGTTCATCATTAGTGTATAGGAAAGCAACAGATTTCTGTGTGTTAATTTTGTATCCTGCAACTTTGCTGAATTCAGATATTAGTTCTAGTAGTTTTGGAATGGAATCTTTAGGGTTTTTTATGTACAGTATCATGTCATCTGCAAATAGTGACAATTTGACTTCTTCTTTACCAATCTGGATGCCTTGTATGTCTTTGTTTTGTCTGATTGCTGTTGCTAGGACCTCCAGTACTATGTTGAATAACAGTGGAGAGAGTGGGCATCCCTGTCTTGTTCCCGATCTTAGATGAAAAGCTTTCAGCGTCTCGCCGTTAAGTATGATGTTAGCTGTGGGTTTGTCATATATAGCCTTTATGATGTTGAGGTACTTGCCGTCTATACCCATTTTGTTGAGAGTTTTAATCAGGAATGGATGCTGAATTTTGTCAAATGCTTTTTCAGCATCTATGGAGATGATCATGTGGTTTTTGTTCTTCTTTTTGTTGATGTGGTGGATGATGTTGATGGATATTCGAATGTTATACCATCCTTGCATCCCTGGGATGAATCCCACTTGATCATCGTGTATGATCCTCTTGATATATTTTTGAATTCGGTTTGCTAATATTTTGTTGAGTATTTTTGCATCTACGTTCATCAGGGATATTGGTCTGTAATTTTCTTTTTTGGTGAGGTCTTTGCCCGGTTTTGGTATTAGAGTGATGCTGGCTTCATAGAATGAGTTTGGAAGTATTCCCTCCACTTCTATTTTTTGGAAAACTTTAAGGAGAATCGGTGTTATTTCTTCTCTATATGTCTGGTAGAATTCAGAGGTGAATCCATCAGGCCCAGGGGTTTTGTTCTTGGGTAGTTTTTTGATTACCAATTCGATTTCGTCACTGGTGATTGGTCTGTTTAGTTTTCTGTTTCTTGCTTGGTCAGTCTTGGAAGGTTGTATTTTTCTAAGAAGTTGTCCATTTCTTCTATGTTTTCCAGCTTGTTAGCATATAGATTCTCATAATATTCTCTTATGATTATTTGTATTTCTGTGGGGTCCGTCGTGATTTTTCCTTTCTCATTTCTGATTGTGTTTATGTGTGTAGATTCTCTTTTTCTCTTAATGAGTCTGCCTAGAGGTTTATCTATTTTGTTCATTTTTTCAAAGAACCAGCTCTTGGTTTTATTGATTTTTCTATTGTTTTATTCTTCTCAATTTTATTTATTTCTTCTCTAATCTTTATTATGTCCCTCATTCTGGTGACTTTGGGCCTCATTTGTTCTTCTTTTTCCAATTTCAGTAATTGTGTCTTTAGACTATTCATTTGGGAATGTTCTTCCTTCTTTACATAGGCCTGGATTGCAATATACTTTCCTCGTAGAACTGCCTTTGCTGCGTCCCACAGAAGTTGTGGCTTTGTGTTGTTGTTGTCATTAGTCTCCATGTATTCTTTGATTTCTGTTTTGATCTGGTCATTAACCCATTGATTAATTAGGAGAGTGTTGTTAAGTCTCCATGTATTTGTGAGCCTTTTTGATTTCTTTCTAAAATTTATTTCTAGGTTTATACCTTGGTGATCTAAGTTGTTTGGTTGGATTTCAATATTTTTGAAATTACTGAGGTTCTTTTTGTGGCCTAGTATGTGGTCTATTCTGGAAAATGTTCCATGTGCACTTGAGAAGAATGTGTATCCTGTTGCTTTTGGGTGTAGAGTTCTGTAGATGTCTGTTAGGTCCATCTGTTCTAGTGTGTTGTTCAGTGCCTCTGTGTCTTTACTTATTTTCTGTCTGGTTGATCTGTCCTCTGGAGTGAGTGGTGTGTTGAAGTCTCCTAAGATGAATGCATTGCTGTGTATTTCCTCCTTTAATTCTGTTAGTATTTGTCTCACATATGCTGGCGCTCCTGTGTTGGGTGCATATATATTTATAATGGTTATATCTTCTTGTTGGACTGACCCCTTTATCATTATGTAATGTCCTTCTTTATCTCTTGCTGCTTTCTTCGTTTTGAAGTCTATTTTGTCTGATACAAGTACTGCAACACCTGCTTTTTTCTCTTTGTTGTTTGCATGAAATATCTTTTTCCATCCCTTCACTTTTAGTCTGTGGATATCTTTGGATTTGAGGTGAGTGTATTGTAGGCAGCATATAGATGGCTCTTGCTTTTTTATCCATTCTGTTACTCTGTGTCTTTTGATTGGTGCATTCAGTCCATTTACATTTAGGGTGATTATTGATAGATATGTACTTATTGCCATTGCTGTCTTTAGATTCCTGGTTACCAAGTGTTCAAGGGTTGCTTCTTTACTATTTAACAATCTAACTTAACTTTCTTGTTAAGTTATTGTAAACACAGTCTGATGTTTCTTTCTCTCCCTTCTTATTCCTCCTCCTCCATTCTTTCTATAATAGGTGTTTTATTCTTTGCCTTTAGTTAGTATTTGGATGGTCTGTTTTCTTTGCTATGATTTTATTTTCTCTGGTGACATCTTTTTAGCCTTGGGTGTGCTTCCATCTAGAGCAGTCCATTTAAGATATCCTGTAGTGGTGGTTTATGAGAGACAAACTCTCTCAACTTCCGTTTGTCTGGAAATTGTTTAATCCCTCCATCACATTTAAATGATAATCGTGCTGGATACAATATTCTTGGTTCGTGTCCCTTCTGTTTCATAACGTTAAATATATCATGCCATTCTCTTCTGGTCTGTAAGGTTTCTGTTGAGAAGTCTGATGGTAGTCTGATGGGTTTTCCTTTGTAGGTGATCTTTTTTCTTTCTCTAGCTGCCTTTAATACCCTGTCTTTTTCTTTGATCTTTGCCATCTTAATTATTATGTGTCTTGGTGTTGTCTTCATTGGGTCCCTTGTGTTGGGAGATCTATGAGCTTTGGTGGACTGTGAGACTACTTCCTTCCCCAGCGAGGGATAGTTTTCAGCAATTATTTCTTCAAAGACACTTTCTATCCCTTTTTCTCTCTCTTCTTCCTCTGGTACTCCTATAATGCGAATATTGTTCCGTTTGGATTGGTCACACAGTTCTCTTAATATTCTTTCATTCCTAGAAATCCTTTTATCTCTCTCTGCCTCAGCTGCTCTGTACTCCTGTTCTCTGTTTTCTATTCCATTAACAGTCTCTCGCATCTCATCCATTCTGCTGTTAAGCCCGTCGATCGCTTGTCTGATTTCTGTATTGTCTTTCCTCAGTTCCCTCACTTCCTCCCTCAGCTCTTGCACATTTCTCTGTAGGTCCATGAGCATGGTTATGACTTTTATTCTGAATTCTTTTTCAGGAAGGCTGTGCATTTCCATCCCTTCAGACTCCCTCTCTGGGGTTGTCTGGTTGATTTTGGTCTGAACCATATTCCTCTGTCTTTTCATGGCTGTAGAATTGGTCACTGATAGTTGCCACGTATGTCAGCTGGGCTCTTTAAGACCGCCTCTTGGGGTGCCGAGTGCTCTCAGGTGTAGCTGCACGCTGTGCGCTTTCCTGTGTATTCTCGTCTCTCTTTTAGGAATAGATGTATTTGCTGTGTTTTCGTAGATAAATATAGTGTTGGGAGGAGATTTCCGCCACCCTGCTCACACCGCCATCTTCCCGGAACTATTTAACTTTTTATTATGGAAGTCTTCTGATATACATGAGTAATGAACCAGCCAGCATGGTGGTCCCACCTGCTCCCTCTGCTCCGCCACGCTCACCAGCCTGCATGGCCAGGCAACAGATTTCTGTGTGTTAATTTTGTATTCTGCAACTTTGCTGAATTCAGATATTAGTTCTAGTAATTTTGGAATGGAATCTTTAGGGTTTTTTATGTACAGTATCATGTCATCTGCAAATAGTGACAATTTGACTTCTTTACCAATCTGGATGCCTTGTATGTCTTTGTTTTGTCTGATTGTCATGGCTAGGACCTCCAGTAGTATGTTGAATAACAGTGGAGAGAGTGGGCATCCCTGTCTTGTTCCCGATCTTAGATGAAAAGCTTTCAGCTTCTCGCCGTTAAGTATGATGTTAGCTGTGGGTTTGTCATATATGGCCTTTATGATGTTGAGGTACTTGCCCTCTATACCCATTTTGTTGAGAGTTTTAATCATGAGTGGATGCTGAATTTTGTCAAATCTTTTTCAGCATCTATGGAGATAATCATGTGGTTTTTGTTCTTTTTGTTGATGTGGTGGATGATGTTGATGGATTTTCGAATGTTGTACCATCCTTGCATCCCTGGGATGAATCCCACTTGATCATCGTGTATGATCCTATTGATATATTTTTGAATTCGGTTTGCTAATATTTTGTTGAGTATTTTTGCATCTACGTTCATCAGGGATATTGGTCTGTAATTTTCTTTTTTGGTGAGGTCTTTGCCCGATTTGGTATTAGAGTGATGCTGGCTTCATAGAATAAGTTTGGAAGTATTCCCTCCACTTCTATTTTTTTAGAAAACTTTAAGAGAATGGGTGTTATTTCTTCTCCATATGTCTGGTAGAATTCAGAGGTGAATCCACCTGGTCCGGGGTTTTGTTCTTGGGTAGTTTTTTGATTACCGATTCAGTTTCATTGCTGGTGATTGGTCTGTTTAGTTTTTCTGTTTCTTGTTTGGTCAGTTTTGGAAGGTTGTATTTTTCTAAGACGTTGTCCATTTCTTCTAGGTTTTCCAGCTTGTTAGCATATAGATTCTCATAATATTCTCTTATAATTCTTTGTATTTCTGTGGGATCCATCGTGATTTTTCCTTTCTCATTTCTGATTGTGTTTATGTGTGTAGATTCTCTTTTTCTCTTAATGAGTCTAGCTAGGGGTTTATCTATTTTGTTTATTTTTTCAAAGAACCAGCTCTTGGTTTCATTGATTTTTTTCAATTGTTTTATTCTTCTCAATTTTATTTATTTCTTCTCTGATCTCTTTTATGTCCCTCCTTGTGGTGATTTTGGGCCTCATTTGTTCTTCTTTTTCCAATTTCAGTAATTGTGTCTTTAGACGATTCATTTGGGAATGTTCTTCTTTCTTAGGTAGGCCTAGATTGCAATATACTTTCCTCTTAGAACTACCTTTGCTGCGTCCCACAGAAGTTGTGGCTTTGTGTTGTTGTTGTCATTAGTCTCCATGTATTCTTTGATTTCTGTTTTGATTTGGTCGTTAACCCATTGATTAATTAGGAGAATGTTGTTAATTCCCATGTATTTGTGAGCCTTTTCGATTTCTTTCTAAAATTTATTTCTAGTTTTATACCTTTGTGATCTGAGAAGTTGGTTGGTAGAATTTAAATATTTTTGAATTTACTGAGGTTCTTTTTGTGGCCTAGTATGTGGTCTATTCTGGAAAATGTTCCATGTGCACTTGAGAAGAATGTGTATCCTGTTGCTTTTGGGTGTAGAGTTCTGTAGATGTCTGTTAGGTCCATCTGTTCTAGTGTGTTGTTCATTGCCTCTGTGTCTTTACTTATTTTCTGTCTGGTTGATCTGTCCTCTGGAGTGAGTGGTGTGTTGAAGTCTCCTAAGATGAATGCATTGCTGTCTATTTCCTCCTTTAATTCTGTTAGTATTTGTCTCACATATGCTGGCGCTCCTGTGTTGGGTGCATATATATTTATAATGGTTATATCTTCTTGTTGGACTGACCCCTTTATCATTATGTAATGTCTTTCTTTATCTTTTGCTACTTTCTTCGTTTTGAAGTCTATTTTGCCTGAAAAAAGTACTGCCACACCTGCTTTTTTCTCTTATTGTTTGCATGAAATATCTTTTTCCATCCTTTCAGTTTTAGTCTGTGTATATCTTTGGTTTTTGTAAGCAGCATATAGATGGCTCTTGCTTTTTTATCCATTCTGTTACTCTGTGTCTTTTGGTTGGCGCATTCTGTCCATTTACATTTAGGGTGATTATTGATAGGTATGTACTTATTGCCATTGCTGGCTTTAGATTCGTGGTTACCAAAGGTTCAAGGGTTGCTTCTTTACTATCTAACAATCTAACTTAACTTTCTTGTTAAGTTATTGTAAACACAGTCTGATGTTTCTTTATTTCTCTCCCTTCGTAATCTTCCTCCTCCATTCTTTATATACTAGGTCTTTTATTCTTTGCCTTTAGTTAGTATTTGGATGGTCTGCTTTCTTTGCTATGATTTTATTTTCTCTGGTGACATCTTTTTAGCCTTAGGAGTGCTTCCCTCTAGAGCAGTCCATTTAAGATATCCTGTAGTTGTGGTTTATGAGAGGCAAACTCTCTCAACTTTCCTTTGTCTGGAAATTGTTTAATCCCTCCGTCATATTTAAATGATAATAGTGCTGGATACCATATTCTTGGTTTGAGGCCCTTCTGTTTCATAACTTTAAATATATCATGCCATTCTCTTCTAGCCTGTAAGTTTCTGTTGAGAAGTCTGATGATAGTATGATGGGTTTTCCTTTGTAGGTGATCTTTTTTCTTTCTCTAGCTGCCTTTAATACTCTGTCTTTATGTTTGATCTTTTCCATCTCAAGTATTATGTGTCTTGGTGTTGTCTTCCTTGGGTCCCTTGTGTTGGGAGATCTGTGGGCTTCTGTGGACTGTGAGACTATTTCCTTCCCCAGCGAGGGAAAGTTTTCAGCAATTATTTCTTCAAAGACACTTTCTATCCCTTTTTCTCTCTCTTCTTCCTTTGGTCCTCTTATAATGCGAATATTCTTCCGTTTGGATTGGTCACACAGTTCTTTTAATATTCTTTCATTCCTAGAAATCCTTTTATCTCTGTCTGCCTCAGCTTCTCTGTACTCCTGTTCTCTGATTTCTATTCCATTAACAGTCTCTTGCATCTCATCCTGTCTGCTCTTCAGCCCGTCGATTGTTGAGTATTTTTGCATCTATTTTCTTCAAGGATACTGGTGTGTAATTTCCTTTTTTTGTGGTGTCTTTGCCTGGTTTTGTTATTAGAGTGATGTTGGCCTCTTAGAATGGGTTTGGGAGTATTCCCTCCTCTTCTACTTTTTGGGTAACTTTAAGGGGGATGGTTATTAGGTCTTCACTAAATATTTGATAAAATTGAGCAGTGAAACCATTTGGTCCAGGTGTTATGTTCTTAAAAAGTTTTTTTATTACCATTTAAATTTCCTTGCTGGTAATTGATCTTTTCAGTTTTTCTGTTTCTTCCTGGGTCAGCCTTCAAAGGTTGTATTTTTCTAGAAAGTTGTCCATTTCTTCTAGGTCTGCCTAGGAGTTTATCTATTTTGTTTATTTTCTCAAAGAACCAGCTCCTGCTTTCATTGATTCTTTCTATTGTTTTATTCTTCTCGATTTTATTCATTTCTGCTCTAATCTTTATTATGTCCCTCCTTCTACTAACTTTGGGACTCATTTGTTCTTCCTCTTCTAGTTTCATTAATTGTGAGTTTAGACTGTTCATTTGAGATTGTTCTTCTTTCCTGAGGTAGGCCTGTATTGCAATATATTTCCCTCTTAGCACAGCCATCACTGCGTCCTACAGGTTTTGCAGTGTTGAATTATTGTTGTCATTTTTCTCCACATATTGCTTGATCTCTGTTTTCATTTGGTCATTGATCCATTGATTATTTAGGAGCATGTTATTAACCCTCCATGTGATTGTGGGCCTTTTCATTTTCTTTGTGTAATTTATTTCTAGTTTCATACCTCTGTGATCCGAGAACCTGGTTGTTACAGTTTCAATTTTTTTGAATTTACTGAGGCTCTTTTTGTGGCCTAGTATATGATCTATTCTTGAAAGTGTTCCAAGTACACTTGAGAAGAATGTGTATCCTTTGCTTTTGGATGAAGTGTTCTGTAGATGTCCGTTACATCCCTGTTCTAATATGTTGTTCAGTGCCTCTGTCTCTTTACTTATTTTCTGTTTGGTTGATCTCTCCTTTGGAGTGAGTGTGTGTTGAAGTCTCCTAAAAGGAATGCCTTGCGTTCTATTTCCCCCTTTAATTCTGTTAGTTTTTCTTTCACAAATGTAGGTTATCCTTTTTTGGGTGCATAGATATTTGTAATAGTTATATCCTCTTGTTGGACTGACCTTTTTATCATTATGTAATGTTCTTCTTTGTCTCTTGTGACTTTCTTTGTTTTAAAGTCTATTTTGTCTGATACAAATACTTCAACTCCTGCTTTTTTCTCCCTATTAGTTGCATGAAATATCTTTTTCCATCCCTTCGCTTTCAGTCTGTGTATGTCTTTGGGTTTGAAGTGAGTCTCTTGTAGGCAGCATATAGATGGGTCTTGTTTTTTTATCCATTCAGTGACTCTATGTCTTTTTTTGTTGCATTCAGACCATTTACATTTAAGGTGATTATCGATAGGTGTGTACTTATTGCCATTGGAGGCTTTAGATTC
The DNA here is from genome assembly GCA_032199065.1 of Smutsia gigantea. Lineage (NCBI taxonomy): Eukaryota > Metazoa > Chordata > Mammalia > Pholidota > Manidae > Smutsia > Smutsia gigantea. The sequence goes on from JAVSCE010000033.1 coordinate 63,467, forward strand.
GTGGTTACCAAAGGCTCAAGGGTAATTCTCTTACTATCCAAGAGTCTAATGTCACTCACTTTGTATGGTACCACAAACACAACCTAAAGGTTCTTTTTTTCCTCCTTTTTCTTCCTCCTCTGTTATTTATATGTTAGGTATCATATTCTGTATTCTTTGTCTATCCTTTTGCTGACCTGGGGTAGTTGATATGATTTTGCATCTGCTTAGTAATTAATTGTTCTACTTTGCTGTGGTTTTATTTCCCCTGGTAACATCTATTTAGCCTTAGGAATACTTCCATCTATAGCAGTGCCTCCAAAATGCACTGTAGAGGTGGTTTGTGGGACGTAAATTCTCTCAGCTTTTGCTTATCTGAAAATTGTTTAATCCCTCCTTCAAATTTAAATGATAACCTTGCCGGGTAAAGTATTCTTGGCTCGAGGCCTTTCTGCTTCATTGCATTAAATATATCATGACACTCCCTTCTGGCCTGTAAGGTTTCTGTTGAGAAATCTGATGATAGCCTGATGGATTTTCCTTTGTATGTGATCTTTTTTTTCTCTCTAGCTGCTTTTAAAGTCTGTCTTTGTCCTTGATCTTTGCCTTTTTAATTATTGTATGTCTTGATGTTGTCTTCCTTGGGTCCCTTGTGTTGGGAGATCTACGCACCTCCATGGCTTGAGAGACTATCTCCTTCCCCAGATTGGGGAAGTTTTCAGCAATTACCTCCTCAATGATACTTTCTATCCCCTTTTCTCTGTCTTCTTATGGTACCCCTATTATGCGGATATTGTTCTGTTTGGATTGGTCACACAGTTCTCTCAATATTCTTTCATTCTTAGAGATTCTTTTTTCTCTCTGTGCCTCAGCTTCTTTGTATTCCTCTTCTCTAATTGGTATCCCATTTACCATCTCTTCTACTACATCTAATCTGCTTTTACATCCATCCATTGTATGTTTCATTTCAGATATGGATTTTCTTAATGATTGAATCTCCATCTCAAATTCATTCCTGAGTTCTTGAATATTGTTCTGCACCTCCATGAGCATCTTTATGATTTTTATTTTAAACTCTCTTTCAGGAAGATTGGTGAGTTCAGTTTCATTTTTCCCTTTTCCTTGGTTTGTGAGATTTTGGGCTGAACAAGGTTTCTTTGACATTTCATAATTCTATGTGGTGCTCACTAGTGCCCAGAAGCTCCAGTCTCTGGAGCTGCTCAGCTCCTAGTGTGAGTTTGGGGGTCGTAGGGGAGCGGTGCTGGTGCCTGGGGGCAGGAAAGATCTGTTTCCTGATTCCCGTCTGCCATGCCTGTCTCCAGTATCAGAGCCAGTTGGCTGAGCACACAGGTCTACGTCTCTGTGCTTGGCGTCTCTAGCTGTTGCAGGCGGGGCCTCCCTCTGGCTGGCCTGACACCAGCACAGTGACTGCCGGTTTGTAAGCAGGTGCCGACAGGCCAGGAGGAAGGTGAAGCAGGCTGTGTGTCACAGTGGGGTGCCTCAGAGCTGAGTAGGCATCCAGGGGGATGGGGCACCTGAAGCTCTTCAAATTTCCCAACCTGCTGTGCAGTGTGCACCCAGGCAACCTTGTCCACCTATCCCTTCTCCCACGTAGCAAGCTCTGTGCAAATCCCGCCCCTTCTGCAGCCCTCTCGCTGTTAGGAAGCTTCTCAGACCACCTGCTTTTCCTTTGTTCCAGAGTGGTCGGATGTGGATCCCTGTCCTCCTCAAATGACTGCAATCTCAGTCTTTCAAGTACTCTGCCTGTCCCATCTCCCCAACCCCAGCAATCTCCAGAGCACCACACAGTGTAGTTCTGTGGTCAAAAGCAGACCTCCAAGGCTGGGTGTTCAGCAGTATTAGGATTCCACCCCCTCCCCACTCCATTTCTCTTCCTCCCGCCGGTGAGCTGGGGTGGGGGAAGGGTTCGGGTTCCGCCAGATCAAGGCTTTCATACGTTACCCTGTTTCGTGAGGTCTGCTCTGTTTGTGAGGTCTGTATGCAGTCTGGTGCAGCCTTCTTTTCTTTTGCTGTTTTAGGGCTAGTTGTATTAACTATATTTTCACACTATTTGTGGTTTGGGGAGGAATTCTCTGTCTCACCTCTCATGCCGCCATCTTGAATCTCCCCTTTCTTCACATTTTTATGTGTTGTTTGAATTTTCCATAATGAAACCTTTTTGTTTGTAACCAATAGATTGAAGTATAGTAAAAAGCTATTTTTATTTGGAAAAAATATCTTTGGAAGAATATCTTTAAAAAGTTGTATTTAAGGGTATTGAAGAAATTTCAACAAATGCCAAATAGTAGAAATGAATGAGTGCATATAAGTTTAATATAAATTAAAGTTAACACAGATGCCATAAAATAAAAAATAAATAAGATTGGCACATACCATAATAAGAAAACAAATCCTACCATTTGCAACAACATGGATGGAGCTAGAGGGTGTTATGCTCAGTGAAATAAGCCAAGCCGAGAAAGACAAGTACCAAATGATTTCACTCATATGTGGAGTATAAGAACTAAGAAAAAAACTGAAGGAACAAAACAGCAGCAGACTCACAGAACCCAAGAATGGACTAATAGTTACCAAAGGGAAAGGGACTGGGGAGGATGGGTGGGAAGGGAGGGACAAGGGGGAAAAAGGGGCATTACGATTAGCAGATGTAATGTTAGGCGGGCACGGGGAGGGCTGTACAACTCAGAGAAGACAAGTAGTGACTCTACAGCATCTCACTACGCTGATGGACAGTGACTGTAATGGGGTTGGTGGGGGGACCTGATGAAGGGGGTAGTTTAATCACCATAATATTGCACATGTAATTGTATATTAATATCAAAATAAACTTAAAAAAAGATTGGCACATACAAACAGAAGGCTGAGGACCAATCTTATTTATAAATATAATTACAAAAGCCTAAATAGAACATTAGCAAATCCAATTTCATTAGTTTATGCCAGAACAAGGCTCTGACAAACATCTAATATATCCATTATTAGATGGATATATTAGGAAAGCTATTACCATGATAAGCTCTGGAAAAGCATCTGATCAAAAATGCCACAGCCATCTATGATTATTAAGATACTATTGTAAAATATAAATAGAAAGATAGTTGCTAAAGATATACACCTTCTTTTGCTTAAAATCCTTTAAGCCCTATTATAATTAGCACACATAGTATAGGTGGGTCACGGGGAAGGCAGCATAGCACGAAGAAGTAATGACTCTATAGCATCTTACTAGGCTGATGGACAATGACTGCAGTGGGGTGGTGGGGGACTGGATAATATGGCTGAATGTTGAAACCACAATGTTGCTCATGTGAAACCTTCATAAGATTGTATATCAATGATACCTTAATAAAAAAAATCCTTTAAGCCCCCTTAATGCATTTAGAATAAAATTTTAAAACCTTAATAAAACTCTGCATGCTCCAGACCCTACTGCCTGCATGACCTCGTATATCACATCTATTTATATTCTCTTATTTTAATCTAATATTTTTTTAATGTTTTTGGGAAGATACAGAATATTGATCTAGTGTTTTCCCCTAAATAATTAGCTGTCCCAGTGCCATTTATCAAATAATGTAATCTTTACCTACCAATTTAAAGTACTACCATAATAATCTACTCAGTCCCAGGTGTATTTGGCTCTGTTTTCTAAAATTTTATCCAGTTCTATTGATCTGTTCACTCCAGCATGAATACTATGATGTTTTGGAGTCCTTTATATTTGACAGAGTAAGTGTCCCCTTCTTACTGTTTTCCAACATATTTAATTTTAGGTGGAATTTAGAATACTTCTTGTTTCACAAAAATCCTGTTATGACTTCTACTTCAAAATAGATTAAATACATTTTAGATTAATTCAGGAGAATATACATGTTTGCAATGTTTCATCTTTCTATCTAGAAATTGGTAAGTTTATCCACTTATTATTAGATGGAGAATTGGAAGGTATCACCCAATTCTTGTTAATATCTTACACCCAGATTATTTTTTTGATAATGTGAATGGGATTGCTTCATATTGTATCTTCACCTTTACAAGGGTGATTTCTATAAGCAGTATTATTGCTAAACACAATTGGATTTTAGGTAAATCTTATACCTCTGATTCATATTGCCCTGTGTGACAGGATTTCAAGATGCTGTGAAACCATAAAGAAATGAAATGATATCTATAGCTCTTATCAAAATAGAAGGAGTATTGCATTGATGGCTGTAAGAAATATAAGTGAAGAGATATTTTGAAACTGCATGTATACCACTCAGAGCCACAACCCTGGGCTTCAGAAATCACTGATTTTTAGATATTTTCCTTGCAAAGATTCATTTTCATGATTCCTTTTACTGTAATCACCCATGCAGTTCCAACCTCAGTAGTAGGCAATATTTACTTAGTGCCCATGACATGCTCTCTGTGTTAAGCACTTTATTACAACTCATTGTTCACATGGAGAAAGTGAGTCTTAAAGAGTTCAGGTAACTTGCCTGAGGTTTCATAGCAAGTGGCAGAGCTTGGACAGGAATTCCAGTGTCTGACAGCACATGCACTGTTAGTTTTGGGCCTATTCATTGTGTGATTGGCCACTTTACTGGAGTTACTTTGTCTTCCTAAAGGAATTTCAGTTGTCTTAGGTTTCTCAGATATATCATCCTATCAGCAAGTAATGATAAGTTGTCCTTCTCCCTTCAAATACATTTACTCCCCATCCCCTTTGTCCAACTGTGCAATGCCTATTTCTTATAATGCATACACCTTTTTATATGAAATTCAAAAATTTTAAATTTTTAATTGACATGTAGTTGATATACAATATTATATTGGTTCACACGTGTTTTAAATGTCATTTAAAGATCTATTCAATATCATAATATTGAATATCATTTTCATAGTAATTAATCTTTAAGCACTTGAAGAGTATTAAGATGGTAGGATTTTTAAATAAGACACAGACATTATTCCTGTAATACTGAATATGCCAGACTAGAAGTTGTTGGAATGACTCATTGCATAAAGATTTTCCATGTTATGTGTTTGGGCCTGTTATTATTTTGTTGCTAATCTAAAAATTTTCCAAAATTTATCCTAAGATATTCTCATGCTAAAAAGATAATTTATTTTGCTTATCTGAATGTCCTTGTTCTGCTGAGGACACTGAGTGAACATGCATTTCTTGGTGCTGATGTTGCAGAGGTTGGGGGAATGGATGGAGTCAACGGGAGCGGGGTTTCCGAGTTCCTGCTCCTGGGGCTCCCGGAGAATCCTGGGGAGCAGGGGCTCCTGTTCTGGATCTTCCTGTCCATGTACCTGGTCACAGTGGTGGGACATGGGCTCATCGTCCTGGCCATCGGCTCTGACTCCCACCTGCACACCCCCATGTACTTCTTCCTGGCCAACCTCTCCCTCACCAACCTCTTCCTTGTCACCAACACAATCCCCAAGATGCTGGTGAACCTTCAGTCCCAGAACAAAGCCATTTCCTATGTAGGGTGTCTGACCCAGCTCTACTTCCTGGTCTCCTTGGTTGCCCTGGACAACCTTATCCTGCCACGATGGCATATGACCGCTATGTGGCCATCTGCCACCCCCTTCACTACACTACGGCCATGAGGCCTGGGATCTGTGTTTTGCTCCTCGCCTTGTGTTGGGTACTGTCTGTGCTCTACGGCCTCATCCACACCCTCCTCATGACCAGGGTGACCTTCTGTGGGCCCCAGAAGATCCGCTACCTCTTCTGCGAGATGTATGTGCTGCTGAGGATTGCGTGTTCCAGCACCCAGCTCAATCACACCACGCTCATTGCCACGGGCTGCCTCACCTTCCTCACCCCGTTAGGATTGCTGATCGTGTCCTATATCTGGATTGTCAGAGCCATCCTCCAGATACCCTCAGCCACGGGGAAGTACAAAGCCTTCTCCACCTGCACCTCCATTTGGCTGTGGTCTCCCTCTTCTATGGGACACTTGGCATGGTATATCTGCAGCCCCTCCACACCTACTCCATGAAGGACTCAGTAGCCACCGCAATGTACACTGTGGTGACCCCCATGATGAACCCCTTCATCTACAGCCTGAGGGACAAGGACATGCAAGGGCTCTGGGAAGGCTCCTCCTTGGGAAAGGCTGAGATGAGGGAAATTTTGGAAAGGGCATTCAAGTGGAGACTGGGATTTCCTGCACTATGTGCAAGGCATTATCCTGTGGGGGACACAGGGGTGATGGGGACATAGCTCCAGCTTAGAATGAGTTCATACATCTGAATAAAGAAAAGGCATGGATGTGTAACCACATTCCACCAGACCTCATCAGACTTGGCAATAAATAAGGTCATGCTAACACTCATACTAGAATTTTGCAGGATCAAATCCTTCAGCTCCATGACCACAGGATCACAGTGCTTCCATCCCAGCCCTTCGAAATATACGCAATTATGGCCTGGGTGGGGGGATTGCTTGTGTTCTGTGACACACATCCACTCAGTCTTGTGGACTGAAATCCACACAGCTGCTGTATTAAGAAAGAGTTTATTCAGAGTCTGAGGGCCATTTCCTGGGATGACAGTCAATCAGAGAGAGTTCTGATCAAACTTCTCGACAGCTCTTTGTTTGAAGAAGGTTTATATGCCCTTTGCTGCAGGGGGTACATGCAGGGAAGAAGGTACCATAACACATCAAAGCGGTGTGTCAAGTATGCATTCGGGTCGTGTCTTCAAAGTACAGATCATGTGCCTTCTGGTGCTACCTGGGTAGGAGAGGAGGCCAGGGTTAGTACTGATATTTATTGTCCAGAAGAATTCTATCAGGGACCTGAGAACCTGACTCCTGTTCGACTCTGTTTTCTTTGATCATTCAAGACTTCGTTTCTTGTCCGTGGGAGAGGGGCCGTGGGAATCTTGCTGACACAGGAGAGTGGGCAGGGCATCCGCACAGCACAGCGTGAGTGTCCTGGCTGACTCAGAGCCTCTGCAGCTTGTGGGATCACCGTGGGGGACCATAAAGATTTCATTTTTACATCATATTGGTCATCAGGATGTAATGTGAAGTCCGGTGACTGTGGTTAAAAATACTGTTTTGCATATTTGAAAGTTGATAAGAGAGTAAATCTTAAAAGTTCTTATCACAAGAAAAAACATCTCTGACTGTGTATGGTGCAAACCTTCATTAGACTGACTGTGGTTATCATTTCACAATATATACAAATACTGACTCATTATGTTATACACCTGAAGCTAATACCATGTTATGTGTCAATTACATCCCAATTAAAAAAAAAGAACATAATACAAGCAATGGGACATCACTTCTGAAATGAGGTTCCAAAGACTGGTCCCTCTCCTCTTCCTCTCTGTCTCTCTTTCTCTATTGCTATTATTTTTTTGTCTCCAGAGCTTTTTTCCAAGTATACAATATATTACTAACTATAGTTACCATGCTATAATTAGATATCCAGAACTTATTCCTCTTATAGCTGATAGTTTGTACCCTTTGACCAGCACACCCCATTTCCCCCATTTTCCACTCCCTGGCATCCACCTCTCTACTCTCTGGTTCTGAGTTCTACTTTTTTAGATTCCCCATAAGAGTGGGACTAATGTATATATACACACCCATACACACACACTATATATATATAGTCTTATATATATGTGTGTGTATATATATATAATTATATATGTGTGTGTGTGTGTGTATAATATAATGCAAATAACCCTGCAGCCTGCAGCTGAGAGTGTGCAGAGCTGAGTTTCTGGATCTGCAGCCAGACGTCAGAAGGCCTGCCGTGGGGTTCTGACAGGTGTGTCTCCTGCTCCGTCTCTGGGTGGACAGGACTGGTGACAAAAAGGGGCTGGAGCCTGGCTGTGGATGGCTTCAGGGTCATAGCCAGGACCCAAGTTAATGGGTCTATCACCCAGGGGACAGATGAGTGCCACTGCTGCTAGGTCCCTGGTGGACAGTGCTGGTGGCAGAACCCACACCAAACAGGCCTGCAGCCAGGTCCACGGGGGATTTGTGTTTCTAGGTCTGTAGCTGGGACTGTGACCCGTGCTGCCACCTGAGTGCAGCCCTCCTTGGTCTTGGGCTCCCCCGGGGTTCCTATCTGAACCCCAAAGCCCCATAAAATCCCTTTAGTCTGAGTATGGACGACAAATTATTGTTGCTAAGGGGAAATGCAAGTGGGGACCTTCCTCTATTTTGCCATATTTCTCTATCTTTCTCTCTGGCTCCTTCCTTGCTCTAAGAAAGGAAGCTGCCGTGTTTTGAGAGGCCCTCGGTCCCATAACTATCAGGGAACTGAATCCTACCGGTGACCCTGTGAATGTTCGTGGAAGCCTACCCCTCCCCAGCCAAGCCTTGAGATGGCTACACCACTGGCTTACAGACTTGTGAGAGGACCCAGATCAAGTATTTTTGGTGAAAATTTAGCATCCATATTGATAGGTACTGTAAATTTAATATGCACACAGGATTTTGAAGACAGTATGAGAAACAAAATTGTAAAATATCACATTTATAATTTCCTACTATTGATTACATGTTGAGATGATAATATTTTAGGCACATTGAATAAAATAAAATATAATATCAAAACTAGTTTCATTTTTTATTTTTACCTTTTAGAATGTGGCTACTACAAAAATTTAAATTTCATAAGTGGCTCGGATTAAATTTCTATTGGATGGCATTGCTCTGGATGATAGCTTTGTCCAGCAAAAATGATTTATTTCTGCATCTGTAAGCAAAAGGCAGATTGATGACCTTTATTCAATCAGGATGGAGCTGATTCAAGGCTGAGTCTCCTTGCATGTGAGGATCGGCTATTTCCTATTATGTGTTACTTCTGGGATGTAGCAGAGTCCCAAGTGAAAACCTGGTGCGTTACCATCGTTCTCCCTTTGTCAGGACCCTAACTCCAATTTCTGTCTCTCCAGTTCCACAAGCTTGCTAAAAGCTCTGCTCACTTCCTAGCCTCTCAGCTGCAGCCTCTGCTTTCAGCTTTTCAGGCCCATCTTGAAATCAACAAATGCCGTGTGAGGGAAAGCAGTGCAGTGGCCAGCAATGTCTGTTTGGGATTCCTTTCTCTGCCGGGTTTGGCCCCTTGAACCAGCATATGGTAGCTCTTCTGTAGGCCAGGATGTTTCTTTGCTTAACGAGGAACGGAAGTCTAGAGTGGCCCTTTTTGACCAGGGTTTCCAAAGGGAAGTCAGCTCTACTAACCTAAGGTATCCATCCTATGCAATGAATCAACTCTTGTCCTGTGCATCTAGAATATTGTTCACTATGTAGACCTGGAAGAATCGAGAAAATAGTCATTCAAATCATTTTATGTAGGGCTTAAATTTGTCATGGAAACCCAGTTGCAAAAGGCTAGTATAATGAATCTTTTAAACTAATTTAGGTCACATGTCCATGTAGAACCATCACTGTGGCCAGGCCAGTTAGATATGCTGATACCTCTACTCTGGAGCCATGGGTGGAACCACATTCCCTGGAATCATCCGGTTGCCAAATGTAAATTAGCAGGTATTATAAAGGGGGAAATAGAAAACTGAAAGACCATGGTACGTTCACCACCAACATCAAAAATGCAGTCTTCCAGTTTTCACTCTTGACATGTAAAGAGCTTGAAAGTTGTTACTCTCATCCTCACAATAAGAAAAAAGATGAGCAGTCTAAAAAAACAATGACTCTCCTTAGATCCATCAGATAATGCATAATTTCACATGAACTCAAATTTTAGGGGCTGTTTGTTAGCACAATATAACCTAGACTATATTGCCTGAGAGACAAATGGAAAAAATCTTTTCCATTCAAAGTGTGGCATAAAATCGATAAGCATTGTAAGAATATACAATCAGATTTGACCACATAAAAATGGAACACACCTATTTGGCAAAACACACATCAAATTGAAAGACAAATGACAAGTTAGAGAAAATATTTGCAAGCTACATGAAAAAATGTTGATACCCATAACAATGAAGATTTTCTAACAAACAAATAATTCAGTGGAGGAGGGCAAAAGCTATAACATGCAATTCCAAAAGAGTATAGTTGGCCAATAAATAGGTGAAAAGATATCTAGCTGCAGTTTTAACTAGAATTAAATACTCAAATAAAAATACTGCCATTTCTCAACCCCCAGAAGGTAAAAAAATCAGGATATTTATTTATAACAATCCTTGATGGCAGGGATGTGAGTAAACAACACTATCATAACCTAGTGCATATACAAATTGGTGCAAAAGTTTCAGAAAGTAGGAGGACACTATATATGTGTGTGCATGTGTATCTCAAAATTTATATTTGCATTTCCTTTATTTTGATTATGTTATTCATATGTATTGATCCTAGGCAAATAATTACAGAAATTTGGAAAGACATCTTTGTAGAGATAGTCATCACAGTTCTGTTTGTTATTGTAAAACATTGGGAAACAACCCAAGTTATATCAGTAGAGGCTTGATTAAATAAATTATGGTTTATGTGTACAATGATACATTGTGCAACCATTTAAACAGATAAATAACAATTTAAGTCTTTGGCATGTAAAAGATTATACTGCACAATGTGTAGGAAAAATAAAAAGCAGATCACAGAACAGTAATGATTCTAGGGCTGTGAAAGGTACATATCACATATGTGTGAAATCTCTGGAGGAATGAACATAAAATCCTTAAAAGGAATTAACTCTGAGTAATGGTACCTGTGGTGCAGTGAAGGGACACTTGGATTTTTATTTCCTACTTGATGAAATAATATTGTCTGAATGTTTCCACTATCAGATATAACATTCCTAAGTAACTTTTAACTAAAGATATTTACATTGGGGGATACAAAAAGAGGAATCCCAAAGAAAATACAGCTTCCCTGTTTGTTAAAGAAACACTTTGGTCTTGGAGGACTGGTAGAACATAGGAAACAATTTCCAAGGAAAACATCCTTAAGAGTTTGGGTGAATGTTCAGGAGGAAGCAATGCTAAGACCTGGGGAGCTCTGGGGAACAGTAAGAGCCGTTTGGGCAGTGTTAAATGCTCATAGGATAGATGGACTGGTGGATATGGTAGTGGTGATGGTCTTAAAATGTTTTTTAGATTCAGTCCTAGGAAAAAATCATCCAAACTATTGTAATCAAAGCTCATTTAATGTGAAGAGCTGTGGAGAGACAGTCTTGTCCCAGTTCCTTGTTGTAGAGGTGGAAGCAAACCCAGCCACAGAAAGGAAATTTCCAAAGTCACAGAGCAGTGGTTATAACTCACTTTCCTGATTTTCATTCACAAGAATTTTGCCCTTTGAGGGAAGCTTGTCCTTTTTAACCTTGAAGTGTCTGAAGTTCCAAAAGTGTCAGGAAAGAGACATACTTGACCTCTGCTCCTTAGAGACTCCCAATCCCGTCCTACCTCCCACTCCCATGTTTTCTTCCCATCCTCATCTTAGTCCATCCTTCCAATTCTGTGGCTCCAAGAAGAGACCACAGAGAAGCCAGGCTCCAGGTGTAGCCATGGGACAGTTTCAGAAATGATACAGAAGAGGGACAGTAGAATTACCAGGGCAGAATAAATCACTTCCAAGGGAGGCTAGAGAAAAGATACAAATCAGGAATGGATGAGCTGAAGGCTGGATTAATGGCAAGATAAGGACATTCTCTAGGGAGGAGCTGTACTGATGTACTAATGTACTAATAACATAAAGTTAGAAGGAGATATCCATCCAAGGGACTTTATTTATTTATTTTCTGACCTGGGAGGTTTGGAAGATCTGATGATAAATTATGTATGCATTAATGTGCTTTTTATTTAGTGGGATGTTCTCTTCTCTAGACCCCCACCTGTTTTCTAAATATTATCCTATAAGATTCTTGTGTGGTAGTGAAGAGAAGGAACTGGTTTTCTTGGAGGTGAAAGATGAATGGTAGAATAGAATAGTGCTTGGCACTGGACCCTTGTTTTTAAACATCTTTCTGCCCTTGAATCTAGAGGGAATTTCACATCCTGGCCAGAAGAAACTTCACAGGGATATTCTTGGTCACTTTAGGCTGTGATTAACAAGATAGCCCTTCCCTATAGGACCTTGCTGCCTGGAACGTCCAGGCTTCCAAGGCTTCAGCTCTTCCCAGAAAGTGGGCACATCCATAACAACTTGCCCAGGGGACTTGCTTGGCAGAACCCAACTTCATCTCCCCGTATCTAGCTTTTCTCCATAACACATCTCACTGTGGGACACTCCTCATGTGATGCTTACTGATTTCATTGACTTTCCCTCCCTTCGTTAGAATGCAAGCTGCATGAGCACAGAGGCTTCTGTCTATTTCGTTCACCACTGTCCTCAGAGAATGTCTGGAACATAGAAGCAATTTAAGAAATGTTTGCTGATATAAGTGAATAAGTGAACTACCCTGCAGGACAAAGACACCACATAAATATTCAGGCATCATGAAATAAGAAACATGGTGACTGCCTTCAAGGGAAATGTTTCTCAACCAGAAAAGGTAGGAAAGGAGGTTGCTTATCACCCCTCAGGTCAGTGATCTTCTCCCCACAAGCACCCGCCACAGGGCACCTTGAACATCAGGGTTTCTAAGGCTATAGATGAGTGGGTTCAGCATGGGGTTGATAACTGTGTTGAAAACCCCAACCCCTTTGTCCTTATCCGAAGCCTCCTCTGAGCCCAGACGCATGTAATTGAACATACCAGTCCCAAAGAATATGCAAACCACAGTGAGGTGGGAGCCGCACGTGGAGAAGGCTTTCTTCCTGCCCTCCACTGAGCGGATTCGCAGGACCGCAGCTGCCACGTGGATGTAGGAGGTAATGATGAGAACCACAGGTGCCCCTGCCATTATGAAACCCACAGCAAACAGCAGCAGCTCGTTGACTTGTGTGCTGGAGCAGGAGAGCTGGAAGAGCTGGGGCAGGTCACAGTAGAAGTGATTAACCACACTGGGACCACAGAAGTTAAGTATGGATATGGCTACGGTGTGGGTCAGTGCATTGGTGAAGGCACAAGCCCAGGACACGGCCACCAACATCCTCTGGACCATCTGGTTCATGCGGGTGCTGTAGGTGAGGGGCCAGCAGATGGCCAGGAATCGGTCATAGGCCATGGCTGTCAACAGGAAGCAGTCCACCCCAGCCAGAAGGTGAAAGAAGAAGAGTTGGGAGAGGCAGGCTTCATAGGAAATTGTACGCGTGTGGGACAGGAGACGACCCAACATTGAGGGAACCGTGACGGTGATGCAGCCAACGTCCAGCACTGACAGGTTCCCCAGGAAGAAGTACATGGGGGTGTGGAGCTTGGGCTCCACCAAGATAGCTGCCAGGATGCTGAGGTTGCCCCCGACGGTGAGCAGGTAGGCAAAGAGGAAGAGTACAAAGACAGCTGACTGCAGATTTTCTGTTTCCACCAGACCCAGTAGAATGAACTCAGTAACCGCTGTCCTATTGATCTCAGCCTCTGGATCCATGAGTCCCTATGAGGAAATGTCGCAGGAGGGGAGGTGTAAGTCCACTCAAATTATTTATTCAAAATAAATGTTTTAAACCATCTGTGTTCAAAGCCTCAGGTAAGTTCGCAGCCGTCCCAGCGATAATCTTCCTACACCCTGGGCCGCACCTCACTCACTGGCCTCCTTTGTCACCTAGGGATAGCGCCTTCACCTTACTCTCAGCTGAGATGCACAAAACAGTCACCACCTTGTTCTTCCTACCCTGTCCTAGCTGGAAGGGCCAGAATACTTGAGAAAACAAGTTAAGATAAAAAGCAGACTCCTCTTTGAATATAGTGACATTAAGATGGAAGTTCCCCATTTTAATCTGAGGGATCAGCCCGAAGCAATAAGCAGATTTCAAAATAGAAAATTGATGATTTTTTCCAGAGAAACCAGAAGGTATTTGAAAACATAACTAGGTTTCAAGGCTTCTAGAAATAACTGAAGATCAAGCAAAGTTATGGCAAGAATCCAGAGAGAATACCCACTTTTGTGGCTATTAGATTGTCCAGCCAAATACATTTCTCCAAGGTGAGGGACATACTCTGAAATATAAATTCAAACTCCCCTGATCAATAAATTCTTGTTATTGATTAAGCCCTTAGAGTACACTTTGGATAACAGCTTAATTTAAGTTATTATTTTTATAGTAGCTGCTACCTGCCTCTGAAACAAAAATGATAAGCATGACCTATGGGTTTGTTGCTGCTAAGGACTCTTAGTTTTCTGCATTACACAGCCACTGGGCTTCCATCTGTCCTTGACTCAAGCATGGTAGATCGACCATTAGTTCTAAGGAGATTACAATGAATCAGGCCCATATGTAGAGCGCTAGGTTGAGCTCAGTGTTCCAGATCTTGCAATAAGCTCTTGATTAAAAAAAAAGAAAAAAGGAAAAGCAGTGCCTTCCTGTTCTCCATGGAATAAACAGCCCTAGAGCTTCAGTAAGAGCAACATTATTCCCTTGCATAGAATGCACAGAATCAGAGGATGGTAAGCAGCTGGAGCCTGGTGACTAACAGAAAGGAAGGGTCAATGAGGGCCTGAGCTCATATAGATGAAAAGTTAGGTGTGGTGAACTCTAAGATAGCCTTATAATCCTAAGATCACATGGTGGGTGAGATCACTGATTAAATTGGTAATTGATAAATGCTTTGTAAATGGACAAACCAATGGATGGATAACAGCTCTTTACATACATTATGTTGAAGAGCAATCAACTACTCTTCATTTCCCCTTTTGGTCCATTTTCACACAAGCATTAGAGTTTGACCCTGTCATTTTCTGCCTCCCTGCTCATGCTGTTTTCTCTGCTTGTAATTTGTGGCTTCCCTCTAACTCCACGTGTCCAAGAATTTCAAGACTTGACTCAAATGCTAGCTGCTGAATGAATCCTTCCTGGAAACTTCCCTATCTCAAAAAGTTCTTCATTCCTATCTTTCTCATTCTGTTCTCCTCCCGCTCCCACCTCCTAGGCTCCCACTGCACATTATTTCATGGAACTTATTACTGTTTCCCTTCTAGCTAAGTCATTTATCTGTAGAGCATATTTCCCCTATTTCTCTGGAAGCAATTTGAGGACAGGATACATGTTCGATTCAGTTTTCCGATAGCAATAATGTATTACACATAGTGGGTACTCAATATTTCTTAAATAGATAATGAATAGTTCAAGTGTCCATAGGATTTCAGAGACAGAGAGCATCTGTATGTGCTAGAGTTGTCATGGAGACTTTCTGAACATACTAGAAGCTGAGCTAGACTTCTATGGATTAGGGGAGGTGTAGGGGCAAGGGCAGGGTGCAAGTTTGCTGCAGGGACTTCTGTTTTTCTGGTTTTGATGGGGCATGCAGGGAATGTAGCAATCCACCCACTGACATGTTTCTTTTCATGTAAACAACTAAAAAGAATAGGCCCTTAGGAGGGGTATACAAACAAATAAAAGTTAAAACCAGGGATAGAAGAGTAACAAAACAGCTACTATCAACCCTCAGGCGGTCAGAGATGCAGCTTGTTTGACATCAGTGGGATTCTGGGATGACCTCTGGCCATGCAGAGACATCCAGAGTGTCTGACAAGGTCACCATGACGCCCGTCATGTCCATTTCCATGTCCTCTCAGGGCTCTGGAGTGAGCCCCGGTTCTCCTTACTGAGCGATGACAGCTCCCTGCTCTGGAACTCCAGCCAATCCCTCCACGTTACCAGAGAAGAAAAGACTCAACAAGACCTCTGACTGGAGTCAAGGCTCTAGGCTGCCTGATGAGGTGGGTCCTGGGCAGTGAACCCTTCATAGGCTCTCTTAAGAGTAACAGAGAGCAGGCATCCTCCAAGAAACGGGGGAAGAAGGGCCCAGAAGAGGAGCCAGAACCTTTGGGTTATTGTCCCAGATCCTCTCCTAACAAGTCTTCCCTTTTCAGGAACATCGGTTGCACCATGTGTAAAGTCAGGTGTGAGCTGATGACAGCAGAAGCCCCGTGTCTGTTTTTTGCAGGAGCAGAGGGAGGATCCCTGAGCATACTTACCTGGTCATGGGCATGGAGGCCAGTGAGTTCTTCAGGAAAGCAAGGAGCTATGCAGCCCCAGTTAATTGCTCAAAAAATAAGGGGCAATGTCTAAGACAATGAGGGAAAATGAGCTGACATCTCTATCACAGAGCCATCTTCGTGACAGTGTTACCCCGTGGAAGCTTCAGAAATTAGTCCTCCCAGGAAAGAGGAGGTAGATGGGAGAGGGACAGAATGTTTCTTAGGCAACTGAAGCCCTTCATAAGTATAGCAGCAATGCCTCCTACCATCTGGTATTTAGACTTTCTTTAAAAAAAAATGCGTTCTCTCTAGCCCTGGTTCAATGGTAGGTAATAGGGCAGGCAATAGATATTCCATTTAAAGGTGGGGTCACTGAGGCCTACAGGGCTTTTTCATGTCCTCAAAATCACCCAGGAAGCTAGAGGTGTAACTGAGACTAGACATAGGCTAGCTGAGGAGGGTTTTCTTTCCCAGATGCCCACCCCAAGAGGATGACTTGGAGCCGGCGATGAGGAAAAGGCCCCAGGAGAGAGGCAAGAGGGAGAAACTTTCCATCAACCCAGTTTCCTACTGAGTCCTCAGGAAAGTGGTGCTTTCTCCCTCGGGGCCTTGTTAGTGGGGGCCACTGGGAACCTATAGTGATCCTGGAAGTGGAGGTAGAAGAGCCATCTGGGGCTAGGAGGACAGGCTCATTAAAACTGAGAGCCCTAGTGACAGATTAATAACAGAGATGTGGGAAGGTTGAGGAGTGTGTTCCTCTGACGCCTGTACCCAACAATAACTACCCAACACTCCCTCCCTGAGAGGGAGCTCTCTCTCTTCGCCTGCCAGAGAAGCCTGGTATAATAGGGAAAACACTGTGGATGGATCTGCTCTTCTGGTTGTAAGCAGTTTGACTTTGGATAATCCACTGCACCCTTTTGGGCATTTCCTCATCTGTGAAATGAGCATATCCTCTACCACAGCACACTGCTGTGAAGATTTAATGAAGTAAGATTCGCTAAGCTGCTCGTAGAAGCCTGACAATACATCACCATCCCAACTGATAACACTGATGAACGCTTGTTATGTGCATAGTAATATGCTATGAACTTACAGACCTGGCGTCCCTATCGATTCTCAGGGCAATCCTACCAAGTACATGGTAGCAGACCTATCAGTGGTTCTGACTCATGTCTTGCCCAGCCTTCCTTCTGATCTCAGCCGTGGCTGGGTCGGACAGTTCCCTGAAGGCTTCTGCTTGTTGCAAGCTGAGACTGTAGCTTCTTCCCCGGCATCCGCTGGTGCCATGAGTGATGGTGAGATGGGTGGGGGCTCACTAGGTCTGAACACATGTGGAGCTCAGAGTGCAGAGGGAAGCTTGACAATAGGAGATAGAACCCAGTGGGTACTTACCACCACCCCCTTCTTCAGACAATTCTGGGAGGCATCCTATATGCTCTTGTGCAGTCAAGTGTCTGCTGTCCATAGCAGGGACTTGGGTGATAAGCCCCTCAGTCAGGGACACTTCTTCCCTTTTGTCTCTCTTCATAACCTCAGTCTTGATTTCTGAAATGACTTCCCAGCTAAGGCACATATGAATCTTGTCTCAGGCTCTGCCTTGGCAGGCACACAACTAAGACCATAGCATATCTTCCAGATAGAATTCTGGAACTGGTTCTTTCACCACTACTTGATAATGGGGTGGTGATAACCCCTAGAATAATGACTAAGACTCCCTGTAGTGGATTGGGATGAGGGACAGGTGGAAGGGGAAACACTGGGTTATGTGTTAGCACTAACACATTAATATTATAAGAACCATGGTTATTATAAGAATTGTGGAATTTTAAGAATAAAGGAAGGCGTTAAAGAAACAGAAGGATAGGCCCATGCCAGTCAACTCTGAGTTTAGTGTATGATGTGACAGCTGGAAAACTTCCAAGGCAACATTTAATGAGACATTAACTTTCTGCATCCACAAGGCAGGCAGTGCTGAAAATCAGGCCTAGGACCTAATTGTAAGGATGGCAGGGCTACAAAGGAAGCTAAATGTGCAGCTAGTTGGGTCTCCTATGCTACATCTAGGGCCCTGGAAGGGAAGGAGTAAGACCTTGATTCCTGGGATAGGAATACTTAAGAGATTGAGCATGAGAATTCTGAACCCCCAAACTATCCTGAACTCACTTTGCTGTCAAAAGCCTCCATTTTCCCTTGCTAGAGGACTAGATCAACTTCCTTTTTCTGGCCTGAAGACCATGAAATGACCTCATATGAAGCAGATGCCTTACAAGATAATTCTTGTCCTCCTCAAGGACTTCTCCCACTTCTCCGTGCCTCCAGAATAACTAGGGTTAGGTCTCGGCATATTCCCATCTATGATTCATGAGGAAATAATTTACTCACTGAAAAGAATTCCCATACCTGGTTGTGGTAAGCTAGACAATGGCCTTCAAAGAGACAGGTCCCAATCTTTGAAATCAATCTTATAAGGTAAAAAGGACTTTGTAGATGTCATTATTAGAGATCTTTGTTTGGGGAGATTATCTTGGATTATCCAAGGGATCCTTAATTGTAATCACAGGAGTCCTTATTAGAGAGAGGTTAGAGGGATACTTGGTCACAGCAGAGAAGACAATGCAATAATGAAAGCAGAGACTGGAGTGATGTGGCCACAAACCAGGGAATGCCAGCAGCCACTAGAAGTGGGAGGAGGCAAGGATGCATTCTCCCCAGGAGCCTAAAAAAGAAAGAACTCTCCCTGCTGATATCTTGAAGTTTGCCCTATAGGACTCATTTTAGATTTCTGGCCTCCAGAACCATGAGAGAATACATTTCTATTGTTTTAAGTCACTAAGTTTGTAGCAATTTGTTATAACAGCAATAGGAAGCTAATACACTGGCCAATATGTCCTGGCAGGAAGTGGAATTTCCTCATGTTTATAGAGGAGCAATGTGGGAATGGATCAAGAGGATCAAAGCAGTGGGATAAAAAGTAAAGCTACACAGGGAGAGTTGACTGACGTGGGAATACTTTCATGATTCAGGATTTAACATTCTGGCCAGAATGCCTGGAGCTGGTTCCCATTACCTACTGAGATGCCTCTTTGAAGACGCACAGTCAGACCATGTTTGGAAGGCCTCCTCTAGGACTGTGTCTTCCTCCAGGAACTTGGGTGGGCAGAGTGTTCCCAGCCCCCAACTTCAAGGTGTCGGAACTGGGTTACAGGGTCACTTTAAGATCTGCAGTTGGACTGAGGTCAGCAGGGGTACCTCTGGGGCACAGAAGAATGTGTCTTCTGGTGGGTCCTTGTGCAAGCAGGAATGTTCTTGGCCCATGACTGCGAGGTGCCGGAGCCAGGCTGTAGGGCTGTTACAGTGGCTCCCGTTGGACTGAGGTTGGAGGGCCTGTCTCAGTGGCACGGATGGGCATGTCTCTTGCCTCATCCCTGGGTGGGCAGGACTGGTAGCTAGGAGGGGCTGGAGCTGGGCTGTGGACTGCTTCAGCATCCACAGCCACGGTCAAGGTTGGCTGCCTGTTAACCAGGGCTCAGTGAGCATGACTCCTGCGGAGCCTCTTGGCAGACGTTGCTGGTGTCAGGACCAAGGCCAAATGGGTATGTAGCGGAGGCCATAGGGGGCAGGGCTATTTCCAGGTCTGTAGCCAGGACCACTGTAGGCAAGTCTCAAAACAGCCTACCTCAGTCGGGGTTCCACCAGGGCCTCACAATCTCCTAGCTTGACCCCAAGGCTCCCACAAAGGCACTTTTGTACAAATTATTGTTACTAAGTGCAGAATATGTTCTGTCATCTTGTTGACTATTATAATATATATACAATACCACATATACTATATGTATAATCAAACTTACATTTTACGGTGTTGGAACAATTTTTATCCATGGGGAAAAAGTTAGAATGTACACAAATATAAATTCCTTATATATTAAATAGTTGACTTAAAAAGAAATGTAAAAGTTCTGGAAAAACATCACTAACAAATATTTATGCAGCATTTAGATGGAAAAGTCATCTTTTCTAAGCATGACACCAAAAACAAAGAAGATAAATTTCATAAAATTATCAAAACAGTTTGGATGAAAGACACACCCTAAATGAAATTAAAGACAAATGGGAAGTAGGAGAATATATTTGCAACACATATGATGAAGAAAACCATCCCCAGACATGAAGTGTTTCCACCAGTCATTAAGATAAGCTAACCCTGAAGAGGCAGAAGCATAAACAGGCAGTTTTGAAAGAACAAATACAAATAACAAATAAGTATACAAAAATAGATCCAACCACACTCACAAAAAAGAAACTCAAATAAAAAATAACACAATATTTAATCTAATTATCAGAGATAAAAAGTTCTATTTATAACACCCAGTGAAGTCAACAAATGAGGTAACTTATAAGCATTCTCATAAACTGCCAACCAAGATGTAAAAAGGGGCACATTTCTTGGCAAACAGAAAGGCAGAATATTTACCAATTTTTAACTTTGCATTTTCTTAGCATGGGTATGCACACACACATGCACACACTCAAAATATGTGTATGAATTTAACCAGTGGAAATAATTTCAGATGTATGGGAAAGACATACAAATAGGAATATTAATCCCAGTATTATTAACAACTGCAAAAACAATAGAAAATAAGTTACATCAATAACGATTTCGTTAAAGAGATTATACATTACATGGAACATTATGCAGCCTTTAAAATGCAAAAGCCTTTAAAATGTAGGTTGACCTGTAAAGAATTACACTATGTAATGTGGAGAGGGGAAAAGCAGATTACAAAAAGAGTATGGTGTTTTGCATATACGTGTGTGTGTGTATGTGTATGTATGTGTATGTGTGTGTGTGTGTGTGTATGTGTGTGTTCATTTGTCTGGAAAGCTGAACACCAGCTATTACGAATGGTTCCTTTTAAGGATGGGATTACTGTGGGAATGGTGTAAAAGAGTAATCATAATATCCTGTATTGTTTGAACCTTAACAACTTAAATGTATGATAAAATTTTTAAATAGCAAAGGGATTTCCAGTTTGGGATAAAAGAGCAGAGGCAAGTTTCAAAAGGAATCTCCCAAATTGTTAAAGAAACTCTGTGATCCTGGAGCATGGTCAGAGTGCTGAGAATCAGTGTCCTAGGTCATTATTTTTGATGCTGAACCACTTGATCCATGCCACCCCAGTGACAGTAACACTCCAAATCATCCCTTAGCCTTTACATGAATGTTTATATGGAAGAAAGGCCAGAGGCACAAGATTTTTGGAAGAAAACAGTAACCTGTATTCCACAGCAATGGGAAATGCTGGTGGGTAGAAGTGGTTGAAAGATGTGGTAACTCTTCAGGTAAACAGAGTAGGACAGTCTTTCTCTTCATTCAGACCAATAGAATCAGGGAGCATTGGAGTTGGAAGAACCTTGATGATTACCCTGTGCCTGTCAAGTGCAGGCTCAGGGAAGGTAAAGGATTTCCCAAGGTCAAGAATGCTGTGGATGAGAGAAGTGATGAGGTGAGAACCATGTTGTAGATCTTCCTTGACAGTTTTCTTGGCCCTTGGAGGAAGCTGACTCTTTGTCTTCTAAAGTTTGATGACTCACAAAGGGTCAGGAAGGAGCCATCTTTTCCCATGACAGTATTAGCAGACATGACCCAAAAGGCAGGAAAAAGTTGATAAATCAGATAATCACAAGCTTTGATGACCTTTTAGAGATGTAGGTGATAAAATACCCAACACTCCTCTCCTGTTTTCCTATCTGATAAACCTTCTCCCTGACCTCCTAGGAACACCTTCTGTCTGGAGAAACAGAAAATGAGATTCCTGTACACTCTTTAGCACTTTTAGCAAAGCTAAAGGTGGACTACAGTGACAGTGTTAGGGCTGTCAAAAGTGGTTACTGCTGGACGGGAGACTAGTCAGCCTGTATCTCTCAGCCCTGACCCACTAATCTTATTACCCTCTTTCCTCCTCTGGTCTTTCAATGGTCTCAAGGCATTTGATTAAATTTCTACACTGTATTTCTGCACCCCATTTGTCCTCTCTAATACCTCTATCCTTCCTTCTCTTTTGCTTGCAGTTCTATCCTATTTTTCTCTATTTCCCATATTTTGTCATCACTTTCCCACAAACATTCTACCTCTAATCTGGCTGGGCTTCCTTCTCTCACGTCCTTTCTCTTTGTCTCCAGCTTACCCCATCCTTTCAATTCCTTCACCTCCATAAAATAGCACGGAGAAGTCAAGCCACAGGGGCAGGTCAAGGGAAAGTTTTAGGGAGATTATATGGGAAATATTAGTGACACAGTACAGATGCCAGGAAGGGGCAATTAGTCTGAAGGGGAGGTCAGGAGCTAAATATAGCTAAATAATGGCTGTCCAATAGCTGGCAAGCAGCAAACAAGATGAGATAATGTCCTAGGCTAGAGACATACTGTCCTCCTGATAAGGGAGATTTAGGGTGAGGTATCACTCTATGATCTGTATTTACAGATAACGGTTGTCTTAGCTAGAAGGTTTCCAGACTGAGAGCGAGAATTTAGAGAAGGATTTCATATTGAGCATTTGAGTTTTTTTAATGTTTAAATAGTATTTATATTATAAATGCTTATCTTTTCAGAAGATTTGAAACATCTGAGCAAGGATAGATGAGAAAAATCATTTTTGTTTCATATGTGTTAATGGAGTTTTAGAACTCTGCACACAGGGAACATGCTCTCCAGTGTTACTAGAGAATGTGTGACCATGCAGCTTCCCACTGTGCCCTCTGTGTCCTGTGGTACCTGCATGATAGGAGAGGAATGAGCTGGGATTTGTGGGGTTTTTTTTTGTTTTTTGTTTTGTTTTTGAATAAAGAAGCCAGCTGGGAGAAATACAAGAATCCTGATCTTTAGGCCTATGGTTTATAAGCAGACCAACCACAGCTGAATTTGAGGGAATCATATGACCCCTGTGTGCAGGGGTGTTGCTGGGGTATTTTGGAATGCAGGCTATAACTCAGGACTAAAGAGTCATTCCATGGGAAACATGAACCTGTCAGCATTCAAAGCCCAGGTTTCACTTCTACCCAGGAAAGGGAGCACATAGTGACAGAAATTGCAGTTTGTCAAGGATGTTGGCCTAGCAGAACCCGAACACGCAGTGCCTGTAACTATTATCCTCTCCAAAGAATTCCTCGTGCTCAGAGAGACAGAAGCAGTTCCGGACCATTTGTCCTAGTTACTGACCCCGGAGGATTGCTTCTTTAGTCCAAAAAGAAAAGGAGGAAGTGACGCTTCAGATCTCCAGACCTCTTCAAGCCAGCGACCTCCTCCCTGTGAGCACCTGCCAGAGGGCACCCTGCACATCAGGGTTCCTCAGGCTGTAGATAATTGGATTCAGCATGGGGTTGATGACAGTGTTAAAAATTCCAACAGCTTTATCCTTATCCGAAAGCTTAGCAGAACCTAGTCGCATGTAGTTAAAAATACCAGCCCCATAGAAGATGCCCACCACTGTGAGGTGGGAGGCACACGTGGAGAAGGCTTTCTTCCTGCCCTCAGCGGAGCGGATTCGCAGGACTGCAGCTGCCACATAGGCATAGGAGATGACAATGAGAGCCATGGGAGTACCTGCCATTATGAAACCCACAGCAAACAGCAGCAGCTCATTGACTTGGGTGCTGGAGCAGGAGAGCTGGAAGAGCTGGGGCAGGTCACAGTAGAAGTGATTAACCACACTGGGACCACAGAAGTTAAGTGTGGATATGGCTACAGTGTGGGTCAGTGCATTGGTGAAGGCACAAGCCCAGGACACGGCCACCAACATCCTCTGGACCATCTGGCTCATGCGGGTGCTGTAGGTGAGGGGCCGGCAGATGGCCAGGAATCGGTCATAGGCCATGGCTGTCAACAGGAAGCAGTCCACACCAACCAGGAGGTGGAAGAAGAAGAGCTGTATGAGGCAGGCTCCGTATGGAACTGTCCGCTTGTGGGACAGGAGACGACCCAACATTGAGGGAACCGTGACGGTGATGCAGCCAACGTCCAGCACTGACAGGTTCCCCAGGAAGAAGTACATGGGGGTGTGGAGCTTGGGCTCCACCAAGATGGCTGCCAGGATGCTGAGATTGCCCCCGACTGTGAGCAGGTAGGCAAAGAGGAAGAGTACAGAGACAACTGGGTGCAGCCCTGGTGTCTCCACCAAGCCCAGCAGGATGAACTCAGAAATGGCTGTTCCATTGGCCCCAGATATTGGATGCATTAGTTCCTACAAGGAAACAATCAGGGAGATAAAGAGTCATTCATTTCAATATATTTAGTCAAAAAGCAATAGACTTCCTTCGACATGCTGAGCCCCTCTGCTAAATTTCCTCTCCAAGTAAGGACTTCCCCACTCTCCAGGCCACACCATGTGTTTGTTAACTTGCTCACTACATTTATTTCAACAACTATACTTCATTCTCACGTGCCTGGACAAGTGCCATCACCATTCTGGACCTCCCCCTCTCTCCTAGCTGGAAGAGGTATCATGAAGGAAAAAATCCTTGGGGAAAATAAGTAAGTGGAAAGTGTACTTCTGGTTTAAGCATGGTAGGGTAAATCTGGAACTTTCTCTTCTCAAAACTCATCTCTTCCCAAAGCAAGCAGAACAAGAATAAAAATACAGATACTATCTTCAAAGAAACTAGTAAATATCCAAAACTAACCCACAAACTGGATGAGAGAGCTTCAAGCATAGCCAATCAAATAGGAAGAGCAGAGATCAAATAGGAAGAGGCAGAGAGAGAAAAATCTGTGACTGTGGAAAAGCTAGAAAGATACAGTTTTCCAAAGAAAAAGGGTATTCATGCAGGAACAAATCCAAAAGCCCTTTTTTGCAGTAATGGGAGTAGGTGCATAGAATGGCATCATTACCTTCTGTGCTCTGGAACTGGATTGAAGAAGGAGGAGAAGGGCTAAATGGAGAATTGCACAGACAAGCTGTATTTGTAGGCTATAGATAAAGCATGAAGCTGCAGGTGAGAGATAAATAATATACACCATGATAGTTCGAGAGTTGCCTATCTGCCTTGATTACCGACAAGGGAAAGTTAACATAACTCACCCCTAATGGAGACTCATGAGGGTGCAAGAATTAGACATGAAGATGAATGCTGCAAATCCCTGGCATTAATACATACAAAAAAGTGCAGGATTTCAAGAAGAAATAGCCAGAATAGGATAATATTAGCGGATTTTAGTGACTCTCAGTACATAATAGAGTTAATTAGATAGACTAAAGTAAGGCTTTAAGAGATGTCAATATAATTAACCAAGAGGTAGAACCAATTTCTTATAAGAAATTGAGGATAATTTAATATAAATAAATGTATGTATATAATATATCGGGTCAGTTACCTAAAAGGTACTTTTTACAGGTTAAGATCCATTCTTGATTTAAAAGAAAAAACACCCAGTTGTAGTTATTTAGGAATAGAGGGACACTGCTGGATCTTTCCTAATGAAGAATGACAAATTATCCCACAAAAACAGAAGAGAGGGATCCCCACCATTACATATAATTTTTTATCATTGTCCTAGAATCATTAGCAAAATTAATATCTAAAAAAAATCAAGTTTATATGCTGGAAAGGAAGGGAAATTTTTTATGATTGTCTCTAAAAAATAAATGGAGAAGAACTATTAGAAAAAATAGCAAGATAAAAACCAAACATACAAAAATCCATATATTCCTTATATACCAGCATATGCTAGTGTAAAACAATGCAAAATATATTCCAAAAAATTTTTTAATGAAATTCTTATGGTATAACGTTAAGTGACTAAAGCAGGATGCAAAACTATACAACACAATATTGTTAACATTTACACACACACTCACACACACACAGAAACAAGAATAGAGGGAAATACCAAACTATTATGTATCAGTGGTTTGAATAATAAAATGGATGGTTTTTATTACCTTTCTTCTACTCTTCTCTACTTTTTGATTTGCTTATAATTAATATGGATTATTTTTATGGTGTTTTATGACATACCACCTCCTGGGCATGATCATGACAAACCCCCTAAATCCCATATCACAATAACTTAACAAAAGAGAAATCAGAAACCCCTTCCTGTATGATATCCACTGTTCTATCTGTCTCAGTATGCTTGATACTAACAGAATTTCCTTGGGGCATTTCCTGATAATAATTGCAGCTGACAGTTATTAGGAACCTACTCTGGTCTAGGAACTATGCACAGTTCTAAGTGTATTAGCTCATTTATTACTTATAACCTCCCTATGGGATGGATACCATTTAAAATCCCTATTTTATAGGAAGAACATGAGTCATGGAAAGCAAGCGGCAGAGCCAAGATTTTAACCCAGGAAGTCTGACTGCAGAGCCCCTGCTCTTAACTTTCACAAATACCACCGCTGTAGGTAACCCAAGGCATCGTAAAGCCATGTCCTTTTCCTGCAATTCTCTCTAAATCTATTTTTGACTCAAAGCCCCAGCCCACACTCACTATATCTGCATTTGTAGATCCCAAAGTTTCGCCTTGCAGGCTGCAGTAGTTCGAGTCTGAACTAGTGCCTTGGGAGGTTCATGGCCACAGTCAGCAGCTGCCCCCGGGTTTCCCTTATTTTAACCCGTGTCACCAGATCGCAATCTCTGTGACTTCCTCTATCCCCACCTTTGCTTATGCTATTTTCTCTACATTGAATGTCCTTCTTCCAGTGTCACATGATCAAAGTCTTCAAGGCTCAGCTCAAATACCCTCCAGAGATACTTCCCTGATCGGTGCCCATTTTAAAGTGATATGTATATCTTCAACATTCCCATGACACTTATCACTCTACTTTCTAGCATAATCATTTAGTGATTTAGTGTAGTTCATCCAGTCCAGTTTAAGGATGGGAGTCAACTTCAGGAACTATATGCATAAATTCATTTTAGTTATGTACCATTTCATAAATAAATGAATAATTGTGCTGGCTGACAAATTGCTTTTCTGACAATGAAGGTATCATTGTGGGCTATAGTACTGAGGAACGGGTTTCTGAACAAGAGGGAATTTGGGCCAGACTTTGAAGGATTGATATGGTTTGGAGGAGGCAAAGAGTTGAGAGAAAGGTACAAGGTTACTGCTCCATTTGTCTAGATGGGGCACGCAGTGGTGGTAGCAATCCATACACTGACATCTACCTCAGTCTGTAAACTTCCCACATGTTTTCTACAACTGGAAGAAATATTCCTCAAAAACAAGTAAGTTGGGAGCCAGAATAATATGCTTTTCTAGGAGTTTCTGTCTAGCCCTCAATCAACAATGGACAAAGCTTACATAAAATCTTCTAACTTCTGGGATCTTCACCAGACTATCTACCCAGGGCATCTGTGGCCGATGAAATCACAAGAGTGATAACTGATGACGTGGCCCCTCTGGATCACCACTCGTGGGGGTTCATCTGTGTCCCAGGCTTCCCTTATTCCTGGGACCCCTTCCTGCTATGAAATTCCCACAGGTCCTTCACGCACTAGTGTTGGTCTTAGGAATCTGGCAGGCTGCCTGGTAAGGATTGGGTTCTTGGTGGGGAAATTGAACACTGAATTTCATCCCACTCACCTCCAACAGAATAAAAAAACAAGCTTCATCTAAAAGGAGGGAATTGGTAAAGATGCCTGGAAGGGGAACCTCAGCCTCTGGGGTACAGGCCCAGAATAAGACAACAAGCTTCATCTAAAAGGAGGGAATTGGTAAAGATGCCTGGAAGGGTAACCTCAACCTCTAGGGTACAGGCCCAGCTCTTCCACTCACCCTGTATATCATCCTAAGTCCCTTATTTTTGCTTTTGAGACTTTGATTGCTGCATCTGCAAAACTAGGAGGTTTGACTTAGTAACAACTTCAGCCCCTTCCTTGTTACACCGGAGCAGAGGACGGGCCATGAAAAACTCACCTTGTTACCGCACCAAGGCCAGCGAGGTGTCATGGGAAGGGGTATGCTGGGGGTGAGTATCTGCGCAAACTCAGTCAGCTACTTGGGGGCAAGGAAGAGGTTATATATATGGAAAGGAGATCAAAAGAGGCTGAAACCCCCCTCTGCCATGGGACTTCTCCATCATAGTGTTATCCTCCTGGGACCTTGAAATTAGCCCAAGGAATGGGAAGAGGATGTGGGGAGAGCTAAGGGCGGGTGAATAATACAAGCCGTAATAATTCTGGCAGTGGTAAAGCAGTGGTGCCTCATACCACGGTGGTGATTTAGAATGCTGCCACACATCTTTACCTCCATCCTCCCTATTAATCTATGAGGGTTGTCAGGAGAGTTATCATAACTCTGTTTAACAATGAGGACATAGGGTCGCTGTTTGCTTTCCCAAAGTCACCCAGGGAGCTAGAGGTACAGCCGGGACTGAATCTGGGTCTCCACTCTGAGAGCTTTGCTCTCCCAGGTGTCTGGTCCAACAGGACCTGGGGGCAGAGACAAGCTGACTTGGAAACCTAGAAGTGAAGAAGAAATCCAGGAAGGGAGGCAAGAGCTGGAGAAGCACTTTCCAACTTCAAATTCCTAATGAGTCCTCAGGCACGAAGTACATTCTAGCCTGGGACCTTGTTAGTGAGGGCCATAGGGGCTGTGTCTTTGGAGCCCCCTAATGGTCCTGAGAGAGGTTGTACAAGCAGTGTACTGAGCTAGGAGGGACCAGGGCACCTCCTGGGAAGTTGTCCCTCACTCCACGATTTTCTGGGCCAGGCCCTTGGGAGGTGACAGTATAGTGACAGAGATGATGAGAGAGAGGAAGTTGGAGAGTTTGTGTAGTGCAACCATTGGACTCTTTTTTTTTAATATACTTTATTTTATTATCATTAATCTACAATTACATGTGCAATATTACAGTTATTAAACTACCCCTTCATCAGGTCCCCCCCACCAACCCCATTACAGTCACTGTCCATCAGCGTAGTGAGATGCTATAGAATCACTACTTGTCTTCTCTGAGTTGTACTGCCCTCCCCGTGCCCCCCCAACATTACATCTGCTAATCGTTATGCCCATTTTTCCCCCTTGTCCCTCCCTTCCCGCCCATTTTCCCCAGTCCCTTTCCCTTTGGTAACTATTAGTCCGTTCTTGGGTTCTGTGAGTCTGCTGCTGTTTTGTTCCTTCAGTATTTTGTCTTTGTTCTTATACTCCACATATGAGTGAAATCATTTGATACTTGTCTTTTTCGGCTTGGCTTATTTCACTGAGCATAATACCCTCTAGCTCCATCCATGTTGTTGCAAATGGTAGGATTTGTTTTCTTCTTATGGCTGAATAATATTCCATTGTGTATATGTACCACATCTTCTTTATCCATTCATCTACTGATGGACACTTAGGTTGCTTCCATTTCTTGGCTATTGTAAATAGTGCTGCGATAAACATAGGGGTGCATCTGTCTTTTTCAAATTGGGCTGCTGCATTCTTAGGGTAAATTCCTAGGAGTGGAATTCCTGGGTCAAATGGTATTTCTATTTTGAGTTTTTTGAGGAACCTCCATACTGCTTTCCACAATGGTTGAACTAATTTGCAGTCCCACCAGCAGTGTAGGAGGGTTCCCTTTTCTCCACATCCTCGCCAACATTTGTTGTTGTTTGTGTTTTGGATGTTGGCCATCCTCACTGGTGTGAGGTGATATCTCATTGTGGTTTTAGTCTGCATTTCTCTGATGATTAGTGATGTGGAGCATCTTTTCATGTGCCTGTTGGCCATCTGAATTTCTTCTTTGGAGAAGTGTCTATTCATGTCCTCTGCCCATTTCTTAATTGGATTATTTGCTTTTGTTTGTTGAGGTGCATGAGTTCTTTATATATTTTGGATGTCAACCCCTTATCGGATACGTCATTTATGAATATATTCTCCCATACTGTAGGATGTCTTTTTTGTTCTACTGATGGTGTCCTTTGCTGTACAGAAGCTTTTCAGCTTGATATAGTCCCACTTGTTCATTTTTGCTTTTGTTTCCCTTGCCCGGGAGATATGTTCATGAAGAAGTCACTCATGTTTATGTCCAAGAGACTTTTGCCTATGTTTTTTTCTAAGAGTTTTATGGTTTCATGACTTACATTCAGGTCTTTGATCCACCTTGAGTTTACCTTTGTGTATGGGGCTAGACAGTAGTCCAGTTTCATTCTCATACATGTAGCTGTCCAGTTTTTCCAACACCAGCTGCTGAAGAGGCTGTCATCTCCCCATTGTATATCAAAGGCACTTTTATCAAATATTAATTGACTGTATATGTTTGGGTTAATGTTTGGATTTTCTATTCTGTTCCACTGGTCTGTGGGTCTGTTTTGTGCCAATACCAAATTGTCTTGATTACTGTGGCTTTGTAGTAGAGCTTGAAGTCAGGGAGTGTAATTCCCTCTGTTTTATTCCTCCTTCTCAGGATTGATTTGGCTATTCGGGGTCTTTTGTGGTTCCATATGAATTTTAGAATTATTTGTTCCAGTTCATTGAAGAAAGCTGTTGGTAGTTTGATAGGGATTGCATTGAATCTGTAGATTGCTTTAGGTAGTATAGCCATTTTGACAATATTTATTCTTCCTAGCCAAGAGCATGGGATGCATGTCCATTTGTTAGTGTCCTCTTTAATTTCTCTTAGGAGTGTCTTGTAGTTTCAGAGTACAGGTCTTTCACTTCCTTCGTTAGGTTTATTCCTAGGTATTTTATTCTTTTTGATGCAATTGTGAATGGAATTGTTTTTCTGATTTCTCTTTCTGTTACTTCATCATTAGTGTATGGGAAAGCAACAGATTTCTGTGTGTTAATTTTGTATCCTGCAACTTTGCTGAATTCAGATATTAGTTCTAGTAGTTTTGGAATGGAGTGTTTAGGGTTTTTTATGTACAGTATCATGTCATCTGCAAATAGTGACAATTTGACTTCTTCTTCACCAATCTGGATGCCTTGTATGTCTTTGTTT
>JAVSCE010000034.1:0-30890 GCA_032199065.1 Smutsia gigantea
AAGACACAGGAACAATCCCAAATAAACATTCTAAGCTCAGAAATAAGAAATTAAAAAGAAGAACAAATGAATCCCAAAGTCAGTAAAAGGAAGGATGTAATAAAGATAAGAGCAGAAATAAATAAAAAGAATAAATAAAATTGAGAAGAAGATAACAATAGAATCAATGAAACCAGGAGCTGGTTCTTTGAGAAAATAAACAAAATAGATAAACCCCTAGTCAGACCTATCACAAAAAAAGAGAGTGTACACAAACAAAATCAGTAATGAAAATGGAATAATCACAACAGACACCACAGAAACACAAAGAATTATTAGAGAATGCTATGAAAAATTATAAGCCAATAAATTGGACAATCTAGAAGAAATGGAAAACTTTCTAGAAAAAGAAAACCTTCCAAGACTCACCCAGGAAAAAACAGAAAATCTGAACAGACCAATTACCAGCAATGAAATTGAATTGGTTGTCAAAAAACTACCTTAAAACAAAACCCGGGGGTCCAGATGGCTTCACAGCTGAATTTTATCAAACACTTAAAGAAGAGCTTAAACCCATCCTTCTTAAAGTATTCCAAAAGGTAGAAGAGGAGGGATTACTGCCAAACTATGCAGCCAGCATCACCTAATACCAAAACCAGAAAAAGACAACACAAAAAAAGGAAATTATAGAGCAATATTCCCAGTGAATATAGATGCAAAAATACTCAACAAAATATTAGCAAACCAAATTCAAAAATAGATCAAAAAGATCATCCATCATGACCAAGTGGGATTTATTCCAGGGATGCAAGGATGGTACAATATTTGAAAATCAGTCAACATCACACACCACATCACTAAAAGGACAAATCACATGATCAGATCAATAGCTACTGTAAAAGCATCTGACAAAATTCAACATCCATTCATGATAAAAACTCTCAACAAAATGTGTATAGAGGGTATGTACCTCAACATAATACAGGCCATATACAATAAACCTACAGCTAAAATCACAATAGTGAAAAACTGAAAGCTTTTCCTCTAAGATCAGGAACAAGACAAGGATGTCCATTATCACTACTTTTACTAAACATAGTACTGGAGGTCCTAGCCATGGCAATCAGACAACACACTGAGATAAAATGCATCCAAATTGGTAAGGAAGAAGATAAACTGTCACTATTTGGATACAACATGACATTATACATAGAAAACCCTAAAGACTCCAGAAAAAAAACTATCAGAACTAATAACTGAATTCAGCAAAGTTGTACGATGCAAAATTAATATACAGAAATTCTGTTGTGTTGCTATGTACTAACAGCTAACTGACAGAAAGACAAATCATGAAAAAATTCCATTTACAATTTCATCAAAAAGAATAAAATACCTAGAAATAAACCTAACCAAGGAGGTGAAAGACCTTTACTCTGAAAACTATAGGACACTCATGAGAGAAGTTAAAGAATATACCAATAAATGAAAACATCCTGTGCTCATGGTTAGGAAGAATTAATATTGTCAAAATGGCCATCCTGCTCAAAGCTATTTTCAGATT
Source organism: Smutsia gigantea (assembly GCA_032199065.1). NCBI lineage: Eukaryota > Metazoa > Chordata > Mammalia > Pholidota > Manidae > Smutsia > Smutsia gigantea. The sequence continues at coordinate 1,541 of JAVSCE010000034.1, forward strand.
CAATGCAATCCCTATCAAAATACCAACAACATTCTGAGAAAGAAGAACAAAGCTGGGAGTATTACATTCCCTGATTTCAAGCTATACTACAAAGCCAGTAATCACAATAATTTGGTACTGGCACAAGAACAGACCCATAGATCAATGGAACAGAATAGAGAGCCCAGATCAACACATATATATCACCAATTAATATATAATAAAGGAGCCATGGACATACAATGGGGAAATGACAGCCTCTTCAACAACTGGTATTGTCTAAACTGGATAGCTGCATGTCAGATAATGAAACTGGATCATTGTCTAACTCTATACACAAAAGTAAACTTGAAATGGATCAAATACCTGAATGTAAGTCATGAAACCATAAAACTCTTAGAAAAAAACATAGGCAAAATCCTCTTGAATATAAACATGAGCAACTTTTTCCTGAACACATCTCCTCGGACAAGGAAAACAAAAGCAAAAATGAACACGTGGGACTACATCAAAGTAAAAAGCTTCTGTATAGCAAACGACACCATCAGTAAAACAAAAAGGCATCCTACAGTATAGGAGAATATATTTGTGAATGACATATCTGATAAGGGGTTAATATCCAAAATATGTAAAGCAAAGCAAATAACCCAATTAAAAAATGGATGGAGGGTATGAAGAGACAATTCTCCAAAGAAGAAATTCAGATGGCCAACAGGCACATGAAAAGATGCTCCACATTGCTAATTATCAGGGAAATGCTAATTAAAACCATAATGCGATATCACCTCACACTCGTTAGGATGACCAACATCCAAAAGACAAGGAACACCGAATGCTGGCGAGGATGCGGAGAAACACGAACCCTCCTACACTGCTGGTGGTAATGTAAACTAGCTCAATCATTGTGGAAAGCAATATGGAGTTTCCCCAAAAAACTAAAAATAGAAATGCCATTTGACCCAGGAATTCCACTCCTAGGAATATACCCAAAGAAAACAAGATCCTTGATTCAAAAAGACATATGCACCCCTTTGTTTATCACAGCACTATTTACAGTAGCCAAGAAATGGAAGCAACCTAAGTGTCCGTCAGTAGATGAATGGATTAAGAAGATGTGGTGCATATACACAATGGAATATTATTCAGCCATAAGAAGAAAACAAATCCTACCATTTGCAACAACATGGACGGAGCTAAAGGGTATTATGCTCAGTGAAATAAGCCAGGCAGAGAAAGACAGATACCAAGTGATTTCCCTCATTTGTGGAGTATAAGAACAAAGCAAAACAGAAGGAACAAAACAGCAGCAGACTCACAGACTCCCATAATTGACTAGCAGTTACCAAAGGGAAAGAAGGTGGGGAGGGTTGGTGTGCTTGGAAGGAGAAGGGGGTTAGGGGTATTGTGATTAGCACACATAATGTAATGGGGTCACGGGTAAGGCAGTATCTCACAGAAAGGACAAGTAGTGACTCTGTAGCATCTTACTATGCTGATGGACAGTGACTGCAATGGGGTGTGTGGGGGCCTTGATAATATATGTGAATGTAGTAATCACAGTGTTGCTCATGCGAACCCTTCCTAAGATTGTGTATCAATGATACCTTAATAAAAATTTTTAAAAATGTACATGTACACAGTGGAATTTTATTCAGCCATAAAAACAGAAGAATTCCTCCCATTTGCAATAACATGGATGGACCTAAAGGATATTATGCTCAGTGAAATAAGCCAGGTGGAAGAAGACAAATACCAAATGATTTCACCTATTTGTGGAATATAAAAACAAAGCAAAAGAGAAGGAACAAAATAGCAGGAGACTCATAGACACCAAGAAGGGACTAGTGGTTACCAAAAGGGAAGGGTTGGAGAGGGTGGGTGGGAAGGAAGAAGGGGATTAATGGGCACAATAATTCATAATCACAATATAGGTTGATCATGGGGATGGCAGTACAGCACAGAGAATACAGTTAATGGCTCTATAACATCTTACTACATTGATGGACAGTGACCACAGTGGAGGGGATGAGGACTTGATAATATGGGTGAATGTTGAGGTCCTGTGTTGTGTATTTGAAACCATCATAAGATTGGATATCAATGATACTTTCATTAAAAGAAAAACTAAAAAAATGTGAAACAATGAACAAAACAGTAGTAGACTCATGGACACTGAGAAGTGACTAGTGGTTACCATGGGAGAGGGGTCGTGGTGGTTGGGTTGAGAGCGTGAGGGGGATAAAGAGGCACAAAAATTCTCAGTCATAAGTTGGTTATGGGGATAGTATATCAGCTCAGGGAATATATCAATGATTCTATAACATCTTTCTATGTTGACAGATAGTAACCACACTAGTGGGGGCAAGGATTTAATAATATGGGTAACTGTTAAACCACTGTTTTTTATATTTGAAACCAATATACGACTGTATATCAATGATACTTCAATTTTTTTAAATTAATCTTAAAAAAAATAAGTATCCAGTGAACTCATTCAAGAATATTTTGAATAGGATGGAGGACAGAGCAAATGAAGGAGATTTGTATGTGATGATTATCATGATCTAAGTAATATGTTATCTACTTCAACTTCACCACATGGAAACCTGAAATAAATACCACTTATGCCCCAGTACTCTACATATAAGTTTATTTAACCCTTGCACATACAGCAGTTGCTTTTCAATTAATGCAGGTTGCTTGATGAATGGTATGAATGAAATGTGATAAAGAAACTCCATTTTTTAACAGGGATTGGAGTAATTGTAGCTGTGCAGCATCATAAATTAGGTATGATGATACAACAAAACATTTCATGACCTTAGAAAAACTCAATTTTGAATTTGTGAAGTTCAGATCAAACCTTAGACATGCAGTGATTAAAATATTGTCCCCCAAAAGACAATAAGGATATGGCATTTGAATAAGTTAGATTTTCATAGTTCCAGACCTTGAATTCAAAATCATGTATTTGATGTTAAGCTTCCTTTCACCTTTAGCAAAGTTTTTTAATTAAATTCTTAGTTTAGAAAATAGGGGACTGCTACCATTTTGAAATGAAAATAATTTTTACTAAGTGAATTAGGTAAAAAAAATGGGGGTTAATATTGCAACTATAAGTTTTTAAGAGATTGTAAATGTAGCCATTTAAAAAATTCAACTTGCTTAATTTTAAAGAATAAAAATATACCATTATATTGTAGAAGAATGGAGATGTGACATACACAAATTAAGCCTTTAAAAGTAGGACATACATGAAGCTCCAAGTTTATTTTCTAAAATAATGAATTAATAGCAGATTATTTGTAATTTATAGTTTAGTGTCAGAGAAATCTGATAAAAATGCTTTTCCTAATTTATCATATGTTTAAGTAAAATTGCTCTGACACAAAATTGTTTTGACAATCATTCACAGTTTTCTTTTACTGATATAATCTCTCAAATGAATGGGAAAGTATGTCTAGAGTTTTTCTCTTAAAGTGATGATTAAATGTGACCATTAAGGAAAGGAAGGAGGGAATGACAGGAAGGGGGAGGGGGGAAGGAAAGAAAGGGAGAGAGAAAAGAAAGAAGGGAAGAGGAGAAAGAGGAAAGAATGAAGGGAGGGAGGGAGGGCGGCAAGAAGAAAAATTAGGAAAAGAGGGAGGAAAGGACAAATGGGACAAGGGATGGATGGTGGTAGGGAGAGAGGTTGGGGAGACAAAGAGGTGGCTGGCAAATTTGGGGAGTTTTGTGGCAGTGGAGAACTGTGTTTCTATCAACAGATAGGACTTAGGTGACCATATGATATCATTATTTTTTTATACTACTGGTGTCTGATTGTGCTAAATAAATTACAGTCTTCTTTCAAGTCATTTTGGCCAGCTGTTCAGGGTAAGGTAATTCACCACTAAATCTGAACCACAGGCACCTGTACTGAATAAAGAATTGAATTGGCAAAGCAGTTTTATCCTCTAATAAGACCTGTCCAGGTTGGGATTGAGACAAATTGGCCAATCTGGACAAGATGATTATAGCATTGTTCAAGATTCATTTTTAACTACGCATTGCACTGCTACCTGGGAAACTTCATTATCCAAAGATTGAATAAGCAGTTTTAGTGGGTACAGTGTATATTTAAATGGGAAATAATTACTTGGGTGTTTAATTTTTTTATTGTTAGGTCAAAGTCTTTAATAAATGTTCTGATTATTTTTTAAACTCTGGCTGTATGCACACAAAGAGCAATTGAATGGATTCAGAATCATTGCAATTATAACTTTTGTTGAAAAATTCAGCCACAATCTGACAACAAAAGAGCTTGTCCAGTGTGGACCTAGCAAGGTTGGTGGAACAATGTAGGGGAAAAACAGCATCGATTGTTTAAATGAAAAAAACAAAACAAACCAAAATGTTTCTTTGTGTTATTCTGTTACCATGAGCATGGCAGAAGAGTGAGTATTACAGTTACCCTTATTCAACAAATGAGAACAGGTACAGACAATATAGTTAGTTGGTCAAAGGTCACTTAGTGAATGTAATTGTCCTGAACTCTTAGGAATAATGTTTCTTCTTTTCCTTTATCTCTGACTCCCCCTGCCCCCCCCTTCTTAAACATCTCTTCATTTCTCCATCAAAATCATAGATTATTTCCATGGGTATCTAGCATATTTCACAAGTTGAGTGACAGTCATCTTAGGGTGGGGAGATGGATTATTCTGTTTTTCTCTTTTATCAAACAACTATCCAGCCCTCATCTCATCTGTTCATTTCTGAACAACCTTGTTTAAGAAACATCATACAACGTGGGCTGTCTTTCCAGATACAGGTGTGTGTGTTGCATTCTACAGAAAATAATGTTCGAGTATGTTTAGCTGAAGATATTTGCAAATTTTGTACTGCAATTACCTTCTGAAAAATGTACATGTCTCCTGTAGAAAGCTCATAACTCTGTGGATCACTGCTCTACGTGCACAATTTTCTTTCCCTAACTAATGAGAGCCAAAGTCATTATTATTTTCACTGAAGGATGTAAAGATATGTCAATGTCAGTATTATGACTTACACACTCTCTGGTCATGACAAAATAAACTCCCCTCAAAATACAAAGATCATAGATTTGCAAAACACACACAAAAATTCCCAATTTTGAAGTCTCATAATAACCTTTTTATAAAAAAGTGATACCATACACATTTTTTGCTTAAAGATAAACAAGCTTTACCAAACCACATATTTCAAAGTCTATGAATGAAAATGTGTATCTTAACTACATTTCACTTCACTGTAAAATTTTCTTTCAAAACCTTATCAAGTAAAACTGAACCATGATGTTTACACGAATTCTGATAAAAACCAATATAGCACTGTGTTTTTAATGAAATACCAATGGGATTCTGATAAGGATATTTATGTTTGTCATTGTTTTTAAATAGTTTTATTTACAAATTTCCTTGCTTGGGTCTAGAAAGGAGCTCCTTTATGTGAAATGGCTTTTATTATTTAAAAAAAAAATTCCTAAAATCTGGGATCTTTTCTAACTCTTTTATAAGAAAGCAGTGTAAGTAATTCAATGTCTTTTAATCTTTTCTGAAATCTATATAATGTTATTGTACCCTAAATATTATTACCAGCATTTGGGGCTTTTTATATCACCATAAATTTAGGTCCTTAAAATCTATAATGGAAGTTAGTGTGTTACAAGTTTTATATAACCCTTAATGTTAGGTAATGTTCATGTTAGGTACATGGTTCTTTGTTCATTCATTCCTTAATTCAACAAATTGTCTTTGAAAACCCATAACCCAAATCACTCTAAAGGCAGGTGGGGACTATTAGGAAATGACTTCAGAGTGTAGTAAGAGGTTGTATTTAAATTTGATTTCCTGTGTATGTTAGTGAATAATTGAGAATGAGGTGAAGCAGTGATCACATGTCATTATTAGTGTTTTTGAACATATGTCTATACTTTTCTATATATGATTATTTATATTAAAGTGATATATATATATGCATGTTAACATACATAAAATAAGTATTTTTAATAGTCTGTATTGAAAGTAAATATTCACATTTTCTTTCCTCCTTCAGATGCCTATTTTGGAGGCCCCAGAGTTATAATGTCATGCAGATCATTAGAAATATGGCTACATTTTAAGGGCTTTTGGAATAAAACTTTTCATTCATCAGTTACACTGAACACTTGCTAGTGAAAGATATTAGTATTATCTGTTCTTGGGGATTAAAAATGAAAAAAATATAGGGTCCAGTTTTAGAATGTTATCTTCTGTGAGGGAAGCATAAAAGACAGAGATATAATTGCCACAAGAAAAAAAAATGCTATGGTAGTTTCATCATACACATATGAGAATGAATTAATCATTTATTTTCTTCCTCCTAATATTTGCCTACCTCCCTCATATAAAAGAAAATTAAGCTAGATTTCTTTTTCCAGATTTCTTGTTAATTTTTATTCTATAACCCAGGGGTGAAATTTATTTTTGCATGAAATATTCTAATGTTTTTCAATTTCATAAATTAAGCTGATTGATCAGTGAATTTCCAAGATGATCATAGCTGCATTGTTTTTGAGAGAGAAGCAGTAAGATTTGACCATATTCTTGTGATCTTTTATGAATTCACTAAAAATACCAGGATTTCTATAGTTATTTGAGTCTGTTTTTATTAAGTTTATAAAAAATAACATCGAATATAATTTTAGTAATTATAAATGCTTATTTTCTTTGTATTTTACATTCTGTGTAAACAAGTAGCATCATCTTCAAGAATTATGTGTTTTCTGTAATTTATTCAAGGAGAGAATATCTTCTGTATTATAGAAACGCTTTGATTTACCTGACATCTCTCTCTTCAATTATGGAAACAATAAACTTTGTAATGATAAACTGTACCCTCCTCCCCCCAAACTGATTTAATCTATGTTCAGCTCTAGGATTACTTTTAAGTCTTCCAACTAGAAACTTATAGAGGGTAAAATCAGGGGGAAGGTTTGGGGCAAAATTTATATAGGTAAATCTCTAAGAAAGTGGAGAGAAGAGAATAATTTACACTTAACTCCTTCATGATTTTTTTCCCCTAAAACTAAAAGAACTAGATGTGGTGAGCAGGAAAATAATCTGTGACGACTCTGTTGAGGCTAAGCTTCTCTGTCGTGTCACATTCTATGGAAGTCATAAAAACCTGCCACAGATAGAACCATAAATGCTCTTCAAGAAATTTGACATAAAAATCAAACTGCCACTTTACCATACTTACCCAAGTTTGATTTTTTTTAAGTTATATAATAGGTGTTAGGCACTAGAAAAGGACAGTTATTGGGGGCACATAATAGCAGTTGGAAAGAATGCAAGCAGGCAAGAAGCTATATATAATGAGATTTCACAGTAAAATTGTCCTCTAAATCAGAATGAGGATGTATTTTCTTTTCCACATATGAAGCCTTTTATATAAGAACTGCATAACCATTTCAAGGTATGAGTTCTAACCAAATCCAATTATTGACTAACTACAATAACTTAGGGTTCTTCACACTCCTTAAAATTGATTGTAATAATTAGAAATGTAAAGTTGTTTGGTTTTTCAGAACACTGACACCTCTGAGATCTATCCCTGCCTTCTCTGTGAAATTCGTTTTGATAACACCAGTTGATATTGTTTTTTTAATCAGTGATTCACTACAAATTTATTTTGTCCATTAACTGTATATATATTTTCTTGTGAAACTACTTCTAATATCTTGAACTTCTCTTTGAAAATACCAGTTGTCATTTGACCTTTTACTTTTTTATATTTTTGCCTTTGAAATGAATTTAAATTTCCTTGAAGGCAGGCATACTTCCTATTTGCTATAGCAGCTAAGGACATACTAGGTGTTTATAAATATTGTTAATTTACTTTGTCTTAATGGATGACTAGTTTTACTTAACATTTGGAATTTTAACCATCTGTTATAGAGCTGTATGCATATTTGTGTTTGTTTTAACTTTTAAATGCAGCATGATTGATGTCTGTTTTTGGTCAGTGATGAATGAAAGGCTCCCGAGAATTAAATTTGCCACATCAAGCAAAAACAATTATAAATTTAGATTCTAATAATTTCAGAAATTAAACAATCCTTATTTTCCAGTTAATACTGTTAGGCTTATGTTTGGCTGCATGTGACAAAATCCTTACTGTAATAGCTTGTCCAGTTAGGAGTTTATTTTTCTCTTATAGCAAGACCTCAAGAATTATGTGTTCCAGGGTAGGTCCAGGAGCCACAAAATCATGTGTCCCAACTCCTTCTTTAGCCATACGCATCCATCCTCAGCATGTGCCTTTCATTCCTCCCTGTGGTCTCAGGATGGCTGCACACCCTCTTAGCACTACGTCTGTGTCTTAACATGAAAAAGGGGGAAATGGGGAGAGTAAGTGCCAGGTGTGTCACCTATTTATAAGGAAAACAAAAGCTTTTTCTGGCAGCCCCACATAGAAGAGGTATACTTACACTGTGTTGGCCTGAAATAGGTCACATGACCACACCCAGTTTCAAGGGATCCTGGGATGATAAGAGTATTGTAAATGAGTAGATGTGTTTCTTTATTTATAATTCAGAATAAAACTGGTGACCTGATCATAAAACCTTGCTGTTTGAACAAAATTTGGATTTTTTTTGTTATGGTGTAAAGAATGGATATTAGGTAGCCAAGCATTGGCTATGCCCGACAAGATACTTTTAACTAACGCATATTGTTCTTTAGACTTAAGTAGCTTTTGATTAGCTGAAAATGATGTGGTTTCCTGTCTTCTTAGTTCTCTCATCACAGAGATGGCATGGAAGTGTGAATACAAAAGAATGCTAATATTAATGTTTAATAATTGACATCAATTTTTATACAATATACTGCACAAAAGTCACTGAAAACAATGTCAATTAAGTGGGAAATCGACATACATTGTGTTTACGTTTCCTCTTCTCAAGGAATAACTTCATAATTAACCACGTGTTGTCTCTAATTCTCTAAATCTGCACTAAATGTCTAGCCATATGTGGCTATTAAAATTTAAATTAATTAAAATTTAAAAATTAGTGCTTTAGTTGTATTAGTCACATTTCAAATGCTCAATAGCCACGTAACTAGTGACTTCCAAATTGGACAATGCAGATATAGACATTTCCATCACTGCACAAAGTACTATTGCACAGTGTTGCGCTAATAGCTGTGACACACATGTTCTCTATTTAAATTTTTTTCAGATATTAATGAAATGAAACTAAGGAAAAATTATATTATTCATATGTCTGTTTCCCTCTGAATACTTTTAAATTGGAGAAAGAGAAAGCAGACACTTTCATAATAGATTAAATAGCCTGACAAATTCTGAAGAGGTTCGTTAGCATCAATATAGTATTTGGTCATCAGTTTTCATATTCTGAACTATTATGACTCAAATACACCCATGGAGTTGAAGAAAAAAACATAAGCAATTGAAAGGTTACCAGTTCTAGCATGATGATCAAACAGGCAAATAAGTAATATGGCTCCTTTAATGTAACTTTTTCCAAAGATCAAGGTTGTCTTCCTTGTCTGCATTCCCGTTGTCATAACACAACTCCTTCGCATGGTCTTCTCAAGCTTTGACCACAGCCCCAGTGTTTACTTGGACATCTGTGCTCTCTTCATTGCAGTACTATCCCATGGCTCAAGTTCCTAGATTTTTTCCTTCTTCCACACCGCATGCTCCAACCAGAATAACCACTCTTACCTTTCATAATCTCAGCTGTCTATTATATGCTATAAAAACACTGGGAAATTATGAGTGTTAAGGGTTTGACTAGGAAATATATTATTATTCCTAGGTGATAGAATACCTCAACATTTCCCCCAGCTGTTCTACAGAACATTAAATCCATCAGATGTTCCTCATGAAAAAAGTGAAATAAGCTGAGAAATGTGTGTCAACTTTGCCTATCATAGAGACCCGCAGTGTACCTCACTATAGCAAAGTTACTGAGAAGTCCTGCAGGAATGTTAGCACTGTTTTGATCAGCATTTCTCTGCCATTTCTCCATGGAGATTGTGTGGAACATCTTGGGGAACACAGTTTAGAAAATGTTAATTTATCCTAATCAAATATGCAGATCGCTGGAGTCACTTGATTTCTCTACATGCATTCGTTTTTTCCAAATTAATCATCCAGGAATCTTTCTGTTATGGAAAACCTGGACTGGATTGCTGACAGAACCAAGCAGCACTCAGAGGTCTTGGAGGGTGGAGGTTTATTTCACGCTGGCGGGCTCAGGGGAGAGTAATCTCCAAAGGTCTGAGCCCAGAGCACAAGGAAGGGGAGCAATTCATACTATTTTGCTTTTGTATATGTGGCATTTCAGCGTGTGCAGCAAGCAGGGAGAAAGAGGAGCCCGGAGGAGTAAGAGAAAAAGGGAGGGGGCCAGGAGTTTCCTTATCATTTCCTCTTAGCACCATGTCTGTAATTTGGGAAATTGTTGCCAGGTTAGCATTTTTGCCTCTCATTATGATTCACCCATGGGAGACCAAGTAGCTAGGCTTCCTCCATGGTAAATATCTCATGGGAAGAATTTAACAGAGCCGTCTATAAAATCGGTGTTGTCTATAACAATGTATATTACATATAATTTATACTTAAACTACTTATTTATTATTAAAATCTACATGAAAGTTCTAAAGAGAAGCACACACATAGGGCAGTATTTAAAGGCTTTAAATACTTAAATATTTTAGCATTTTCCTATCTAAAAGAAATCATACTCTTTTCACATTTTGTTTGAAATGGAAAGCTTTGTCTCTTCCTTTGAATGTTCAGTTACAGAGATCCTCTATGGGAATATATAAGAAGAGCCATAAATTCGATTTTTTTTATCTCATTACTTTAACATTAATATTTTATGTTTTCTAAAATATATATTAATACAATAGTATATGTATACAATTTTGAATAAATATGGATTGGAGTGTATGGGCCAAAATTTTTTAAATAGCAAATATGTGTAGTCAAAAAGTTTGGAGACTGTCATCCTCAGTATTTCAAATGTCAGCTGTCCCTTGGGCCTATAATTGGGTACCTTTAGTATTTCTAATTATAGTACCTAGTTGTTCCCTCAAAGAATCTATCATATGATATGAAAAATCTTTTGTAGACTTAGATAATATAAATGCCTCCTTCATTTATTTTGTTTAATAGAAGCTATTTAATGGAAAGCTTTTGTTGATATAAAGCAAAGATTACAATCACAGATGCTATGCAAGCCTTTGTCTCTTTAAATGTATTTTTTACAACCAGGAGGCATGTTCTGCCTTGTTTCTCTTCTTTCTCTGACCCTTAAAGCTTAGGTTTCAAACTAAAATTCATTTGTTTTAAATTGCTTAGAAATATCCTTTATTCAACCAACTTCCAAATTGCGCTGTATAAGTTTTTAAGCTTTTGGATTAAACTTATCCAATATTTAAGGCATATGAAATCTGTCATATCTGTTTCTATAAGAAGAAATATATATTAATTCCCCTACATTGAAAGATTCTTCAAATAATTTAGTGGTTCTGATTTTAAGCATTTTGTAAGGCCAGGGGTAGGGAAGTGATTTTTTTTTTTGTCACTTTGTCTTCTTGGTCTCCCAGGACACACCTGCTTATTTCAAATAACCTCATTATATGACAACTCATTGTATGTGATCATGATACTTGTATTTTTCAACCTTCTATTGCTTTTTGGTTTTGTTTTTTTTTTAAGGTATAATCCCAATGCTAAGCCCTGTTTTGCTTCCCTTTTTTTCCCTCAGTTTTATTTATACCTTGACACCAGGATCAGGTGGCCTACAGTTCTTTCAAGGAATAAAATATATAACTGATTTGCAAAGTCTGTATAGCTGAGATGCATTTTTTTTCATCATGAGAAACTATACAGATGTCAATTCTAGTTCTCCTATTAGAAAAGCAATTTCTTGTCCCCAAATATTATTATTATCTGTTGCACACCCATAATGTTGCTCTGAGAGGAGGGGGTTCCCTGCCCAGGGCAAGTACCTTATGAAATCATTCAGACTGAATAAAGACAAGGGCAAGAAGTTGGGGGGTTCCAAAGAGGTACCATGTTTATTCTCACAGTAATAGGTCTCAGTCCCTCCTGGCTCTGGAGCTGCTCTCTCCTGCTCCCCAGGACAAGTTTAGTCCTGTTCTAGAACTGAGGCTCCACGGCTTCCCTCTGCCAGCTGCCATTCTCCTCTAGTTCTTCCTCCAGGCTCCACACTCACACTGCTCTCTTCCTGCTTTCCAAGTCCCTCTACTTCACTGTCCCTAGCGCCAGGAGGAATTCTGTGGGCAGGTCTCTGGTGACTGGCAGATGCCTGACCAATTATGTACTAGAAACTGAGGAGAGGAGAGAATGGGTGTTTTCTGTCCACTTTTCCCCTAGGCTGGTACTCCTGTAACTGACTAGCCTCTCATCCCTGGTAAAAATCCTATAAATGTGCAAACAGTCTTTTATATATGTATACACAATGGGCACTACTAAGGCCAGGCAACAATTCTGGTCAGAAATTTTCATTTTATCCACACTATCTAATCATGCTATCACATTCTTAAATTCTGTCTTTTAAAATGACTTTATTTGGTTTTAAGCATTGAATCTAATTATTCTCTGTTGACAGGAAAATATCTTAAAATAACCCCTTTAAGCTTACAGATAAAACCCAATTACCTCTCACCTCCAAAAGCATAAAAAATGTCATGCGCCATCATTTTTTTCTAAGTCAAATTTGGTCAGAGCCTTTCTTCTAGGGTGGTCAGGCAATGAAATATCTTGGTCTCATTTCAAGGTTCCTTCTTCTCTTTAGGATCCTTCAGAAGTTTTTGAGAGGCTTAGGTGTGCATAAAAGAAGTCTCCCAGTTGGATAAGACAGTTCTGCCTTTTCTTCTTGCCTAGGAGTCTCAATTATTCTAAATAATCTTCTAAGATGCAAGGTTTTCCAAAACAGAGCTCTTAGCGCTTTTTGGGAGGAAGGAAATCCAGACTTTGCGGTACAGCCACACCTACCATCTAAAAGGAAAAAAGGAAATATGCCTGTTATTCATTTTTTAAGACAAAACACAATTACTTTCTCAGTCATGTTATCTTGCAACCCCATTCAGCAATTTTTAGCAGGTTGCTTGCTAAGAGATTCTGAAAGAATGAAACAGAGGAAAGCTAAGGAATACTAAGGTGGATGAGATCTATAATGTTAATTCCTACTGTCTATGAGGTTGTCACAGCTGGGTAGCAATTTAAGAACATTTTCCTGTCATATTGAGCTTGCAAAGGGGAAGAATGGGGCTGATTTTAAAATTCAGCTTTTAGTCTATTATTTGATTTATTGCCTAAATTATAATACATTTAAGGATGAAAATGAGGGCCATTGTTAATAATGCCAGATAATAATAGTTAAATAAGATTGCCCAGAGTAAACTGGATATGTAGTTACTTTATCTGTAAAGAGAGAAAATTATACAAGTATCAACACCTCACAAACTGAATTATTTGGTGTATGCATTCTCTCTTCAAACACCTTATTACGCTGATACTGTTTACAGTCTATCTGAGAAAAGAAAAAAGTAAACGGGCAATTGATGTATGATTAGATAGATTCTATGATTGGGTAAAAACAGTGTATTCCTTTAGGTTAAATCTGACCATAAATATATACCTTTAATTGCATCTAAAGGAAAATCCAATTCAAATTGGCTTTAAGAAGAAAGGGAATATATTGGCTTATGTAAAAGAACTGTTGTATGGACTTAAGGCATGTCGTGATCAAAGCTCCAGTTTCAATTGCTCAGTTTACCCTTCACCATTGTTATAGCAGTTACAGGATACATTTTGCATACCATACTACATTAAAAATGGAAGAAAATATTTCTTTCTTGACCCCCCCTATTAAAATGCTGAGCTTCTCTCTGATTGGACTAGCTTAAGTCATAAACCCACACCTGAAAAAATCACTGTGGCAAGGAGGATGGGAGTTCACACCCTTATTCCTTGGTTTGCAGACTGAGATGCTGTGAAGTTCACCAATACACCTACTGTAGTCACTACAACATGTTGAAGGGAATGGACAGTTGGTCAAAAAGGTTTCCTAGAGGAGTTAATATTTAAACCAAACAATTCCTTTATAAAAAGATTAACAGTCTTACAAATATGGTTAATTTTTTGTTCCATTGTATTTTCCTGTTTCTTGGTAGTGTTATATAAGTAAGTGGAATTTAAAACCTGGGGAGAGAAAGAGGACACAGAATACCATCACCTGTGTCATTTCAAACGAAATAGAAATGAACATACATATTCATTTTCATATTCATTTCTTTCATTATACATGAAGAGAAATATAATATATTACACTCACATGTATAAACAAGGATTTCCAACTCAAATAGAAAATACTGTCATTACCTTATTTGATTCCTCTTTTCTTTTCCTATTTTTCTTTGTCAACTCTTTGATGATATCTTCAAATACCAGATTTTATTCATAACAAAAATTGAATATCATGGCAAAGAACACTGTTATAATTTGGATACCACACCATCTCAAATATAGAGGAACTTTAATATTATGTGAACATTTTTCCTTCTTTTTCTCATATTTGTAGAAATAGCACAAACTTTTTTAGAGTCAGGCAGTTAAAACCTTGCCTTATGTGTTATTGGCAATCTGCACAACTTCCATGATCCTCAGTTTGAGCATTTATAAAACTGGGATAGAAAATCCTATGTCATATTGTGGTTATCAGGATTAAAAGCACATCCTAAGATGTTTGTAGACAGATCTCAACTGTGCAGTTGTATTTGTTCTACCTGTATGCTACTTGTCTTCACATTTTCATTTTGCTCTAACAGTGGTATTTTACATCAGCTATGAAAGTAAACAAATAAACTCACTCCTTAAAACAAATATTAACTTTAGATGACTAAATAGGTTTGTACGGAGGTTATTCTCACTAATCGTAGCAGTTATCCTTGGTGAAAAATGATAGACACTTGAAAACCAATTAATCGTGATGGCTATTTCTGCAGCATAAATTAATCAAACTTTCAAATCTGAGAGGGGATCAAAAGGACAATGGCAGTGTTTCAAAGGTGCTTGCCA
The DNA here is from genome assembly GCA_032199065.1 of Smutsia gigantea. NCBI lineage: Eukaryota > Metazoa > Chordata > Mammalia > Pholidota > Manidae > Smutsia > Smutsia gigantea. Next base: position 16,652 of record JAVSCE010000034.1, read on the forward strand.
TTTGATGCTACAATTTTTTTTTAAAGAGAGGTGGAAACTTGTTTTAATCTAATTGTTTTCCAAGTACTTCCAAAAATGTGTATTTTCCTAGTAAATGAGAACTTTTTACTTGGATTTGAGGAAAACTCTTGGAGTGTAGTAAGAAGGGGCACCTTCTGTTGAAAGAGGTTATCAGAGAGCAGAGTCTGATGAGGGTGCCTCAGGTCAAAGATGGGGTGGTTTTCAAAAACTCAGTGGTTACAGACACCTATGTTTGAGCCCAAGAAGATATGCAGGGAGTCCACCCCACTTTCTTTCTTCCAAATCATTCTTACCTAAGTCCTCAAGTACTTGATGAAGGAAGAATGGGAAGGAAATGTGCATGCTGTTACAGAAGAGTTTTGCCTCTATAGCATGGGGACTTTTAGAACAAGAGTGTTATAAAAATTAGTGCCAAATGCCTAGTAGATAAATCCATGGCTTGGATTCCTGAGAAGCTGATGCTGGGAAGCACATGAGCATACAGGATATTTATTTGGAGGTGTTCTTTGAGTAAATAGGAGGGCCAGGAAGAGAAGTTAGGGTGTTGTGCACTCTTGGGAGAGAACTCATCTGACCGTTCAGGGAGTTCTGATGCTGAAGTAACCCTTCAGAACTGTTAGGATTTGGGAAGACAGGACCACCTCTGTCAGTCCCTGTCAAGTCACTTAGTTGATGTGGGCTGCTCAGGGATGGAAATATGAACTTGGGCCAGATGTCTCTTCGGCAAAGACAATTCCTATAAAGGCATTGACAGCTGATGTCTATCTACCAGAAGCACTACTCGCAGCTGAGGAAATAAGTCAAAAATTCCCTTATTTCTGAAGGGGAATCTGGGAGGCAGATTAGTGCTTCTTGCTGCAGATACGTTCATTATTTCAGCAGAAGTTAGCTGAGGAAAAAGTCTAAGATTGAGTAGATTACTAAAGAGTATTATGATATAGTACAAATCAATATGTACTGCATGATATTGTTGCAATATCTATTACATGCCTAAATACACATATTTTATTGTAGAAACATACATATTTCTGTGAAGATTATACATACTCATACAGAGTGCTGTGGAAGGAGAGAGATACATAGAAAAACTTAGTATATAGTAAATAAGGGTCACTGACTCCTCTATACCCTCACTGTTAGGAATTAGGATCACACTCTATATGAAAGGTTCATGCATATATCCATATTATATATATATTTATATATGTTCCTGGGGTCAACATATATATATATATATAATTAATTGTCTCTGTGTGGGTAGGGTTATGGGTATCAGTTATGCTATTTTACAAATTGATGTTTTCATATGATTTTATATGATCATGTGTTGTTTCTTTATATAGTGTAAAAATAGCAAAAGAAACTTTGATCACTATGGAAAAGAATTCCAATGTTGGATATATAGATTTGTTAAGCTCTTTCCATTAAAAATATTGAATAGCAGAAATAAATGTAAGAGCAGGAGAAAAAGTAGATCTTGAAAAATGGGAAGAAATGATTATTTATGAAGACAAAATTGTTGCTTAGCTACCATTTTTTATAATTTATTTTCTATTGAAGTATCACTGATATAAAATCTTATATTGGTTTCAAGTATACAACACAGTGGTTCAACAGTTACCCATGTTTTTAAATCCTCAGCCCAACTAGTTCAGTTACTATCAGTTAACATAGGAAGATGTTACAGAATCATTGACTATTCTCCATGCTGCACTATCCCAATGACGAACTATATTATGATTAAGAATATTTGTACCCCTTTATCCCCCCTCATACTCCCTACTCACCTACCCCAACCCCTCACTTATGGTAACCACCAATCATTTCTCAGTGTCTGTGAGTCTACTGCTGTTTTGTTCATTTTGTTTTCATATTCCACAAATAAGTGAAATCATATGGTATTTGTCTTTATCCACCTGGTTTATTTCACTTAGCATAATACACTCTACTTCCATACATATTGTTGCAAATGGCAGGATTTCTTTTTTTAAGGCTGAATTATATTCCATTGTGTGTATATGTACCACATCTTCTTTATCCATTCGTCTACTGATGGATTCTTAGGTTGCTTCCATAGCTTGGCTATTGTAAATAATACAGCAATAAATATAGGGGTGCATATATCTTTTCAAATTAGGGATTTTGTTTCCTTTGGGGAAATTCCTAGAAGTGGAATTACTGGATTGAAAGGCATTTCTGTCTTTAGTTTTTTGTGGAACCTCCATATTGCTTTCCACAATGGTTGCACCAATATACATTCCAGCCAACAGTGTAGGAGGGCTCCGATTTCTCCACATTCTCATCAACACTTGTTATTTCTTGTCTTTTGGATAGTGGCCATTCTAACTGGTGTGAGGTTAAGATGTCATTGTGGTTTTGATTTGCATTTCCCTGATGATCAGCAATGTGGAGCATCTCTTCACATGCCTATTGGTCATCTGTATTACTTCTTTGGAAAAATGTTCAGTTACTCTGTGCATTTTTTAATTGGGTTATTAGGGGTTTTTTGGCATTGAAGTATATGAGTTCTTTATATATTTTGGATATTAAAAGCCTTTGTCAGAAAAATCATTTACGAATATATTCCTCTATACTGTAGTTTGCCTTTTTGTTCTGCTGATGTTGTCCTTTGCTGTACAGAAGCTTCTTAGTTTGATCTAATCCCACTTGTTCATTTTTTACTTTGTTTCCTTTGCCCAAGGAGATGTGTCCATGAAAATATTGCCTGTACTCATGTTTAAGAAATTTTTGCCTTTGTTTTCTTCTAAGAGTTATATGGTTTCATGACTTACATTCAGGTGTTTGATCCAAGTTTACTTCTGTGTATGGAGTTAGACAATAATCCAGTTTCATTCTCTTACATGTAGCTGTCCAGTTTTCCGAGCACCCGTTGTTGAAGAGACTGTCCTTTCTCCATTGTATATTCATGCTCCTTTATCATGTATTAATTGACCATATATGCATGGGTTTATACCTGGGCTCTCAATTCCATTGATCCCTGGATCTGTTCTTGTGCCATATTATTTTGGCCACTGTAGCTTTGTAGTATAGCTTGAAGTCAGGGACTGTAATACCCCCAGCTTTGTTCTTTCTCAGGATTGCTTTGACTATTTGAGCCCTTTGTGATTCCATATGAATTTTAGGATTATTTGCTCTAGGTCACTGAAAAACACCATTGGTATTTTGATAGAGATTGCATTGAATCTGTAAATTGCTTTTGGCAGGATGGCCATTTTGACAATAATAATTCTTCCTATCCATGAGCACCATATAGATTTCAATTTTTTGGTGTCTTTTAAAATTTCTCTCATGAATGTCTTATAGTTTTCAGAGTAAAGGTCTTTCACCTCCTTGGTTAGGTTTATTCCTAGTTATTTTATTCTTTTTGATGCAATTGTAAATGGAATTGTTTTCATGATTTGTCTTTCTGCCAGTTAGTTGTTAGTACATAGGAACACAAAAGAATTTCTGTGTATTAATTTTGTATCCTGCAACTTTGCTGAATTCAGTTATTAGTTCTAATAGTTTTTTTCTGGAGTCTTTAGGATTTTTTACATGTAACATCATGTCATCTGCAAATAGTGACAGATTAACTTCTTCCTTACCAATTTAATTGCCTTTTATCTCTCATCTTGTCAGATTGCCATGGCCAAGACCACTAGTACTATGTTGAATAAAAGTGGTGAGAGTGGGCATCCTTGTATGGTTCCCAATCTTAGAGGAAAATCTTCCAGCTTTTTGCTGTTAAATATGATGTTGGCTGTGGGTTTGTCATATGTGGCCTTTATTATGTTGAGGCATGTACCCCTATACCCATTTTGTTGAGAATTTTTATGAGTCAATGTTGAATTTTCAAATGCTTTTTCAGCATCTGTTGAGGTGACTGTGTCATGTTTATCCTTCCTTTTGTTAATGCTGTGTATGATATTGATTGATTTATGAATATGGTGCCATCCTTTCATCCTTAGAATAAATCCTACTTGGTCACCACGGATGATGCTTTCTATGTATTTTTTAATTCAGTTTGCTAATATTTTATTGAAGATTTTTCGTCTATGTTCATCAGGAATTTCAGTCTAAAATTTTATTTTTTTATACTATCTTTGTCTGGTTTTGGTATTAGAGTAATGCGGGCTTCATAGAATGAGTTTGGAAGTATTCTCTCCTACCTTTTGGAGTACCTTAAGAAGGATGGGTATTAGCTCTTATTTAAATGTTTGGTAGAATTCAGCTGTGAAGCCATCTGGTTCTGGACTTTCGTTTCTTGGAGTTTTTTGATTAGTAGTTGAATTTCATTGCTGTTAATTAGTCTGTTCAGGAATGCAAGCTGACCACCTGCCCGGGGCGGGGTGTCAGGGGATGCAGGCGGGAACTGGTTTCAGTGACTGGATTCCTGGGAGAAGGAGCGGGGCCTGTGCTGCTCTGGCAGGGCCGCCAGTGTGCAGGAGGTCAGTGATGGTCTGTGTGCAGCAGCAGGAGCATGCAGGCCACTGGTGGGCTGAGGGCGGGCAGGGTGCCAGGAGGTGGAGGGAAAGGAGAGGCACAGAAGGGAACTTCCGAAGGGCGGAACCACCAGGAGAGCTCTCCTGCGTCCCTGGGTGCACCCCTGCCTGTGAGGCCTGAGCTCCTGCATTAACCCAGACCTTCTGCACAGCCCCGTGTCCCTGGATATCAGCTCTGGGGCACAGGCCACAGTGTGCTGGAGCGGGAGGCCAAAGGTGCGGGCAGTGGACTGCAGGATGAGGGCAGTGGTCAGAGCAGGAACCCTGAGGGAGCACCCGCGGTGCTGGCAGGCCTGGGCGTGGCCCTGGCGGTGGCTAAGGCCTGCTGGGAGCCCCCAGGGGTGAGCATGCCACGTGTTGCCATGTAGGGGGGCAGAAGGCTGGTGCGAGGCTCTGCCGGGCCCCTGAGGAGGAGGAAGGCAGCTCCCCAGAGAGCAGCAGGAGCCACAGGCCTTGCAGGTTGAGGGAGAAGCCGGAGGCCTATGTGTCCAGAGCAGATGCCCACTGGCAGGTGCCTGGCTGTGGGTCCAGGGGGATGCGGGCACAGAAGTGCCTGGGCTGAAGCAAGGGGGCAAGGGGACTGCAAGGATGCTCTGGCTGCTGGCCGAGGCCAAGGGAAGGCTGGAGCCTGTTCACTGTGGTGGGCTCGGGCCTGGGGAAGCGGCTGGGGGCCCAGGCTGGCCAGAGTTTCCGATGGAGAAGTCGCTGCGGGCTGCAGTAGAGACGTGAGCCTGGGGCTCAGGCACATGTGGGGGGAAGAGACCAGCTGGCAAACAGCCCAAGGGGTGTAGGTGTGTCCTTTCCTTTTTTCCTAATTGAAATTCATGACGTAAAGTTCACAGATAAAATTGAACGATTCTCGGCACTAGCAGCAGCCCAGAGCTGTGCACCCGCCTCCTCGGTCTCGCCCCAAAGGACAGATTTCACAGCCAAGGGAGCAGATGAGAGGCGGCAGGGCCGCAGGGCAAGGATGGCCAGCCAGAGGCTGCACGTCCAGGAAGCACGCGGTGGGGCACTCGGGGCCACGTGTCTGCCATGGCCTCTGGGGGAGCCCTCGGGGCGGGAGTGGCATCCGCGGCTTGGCGTGGCGAGGGGCGGCAGCTGCACGGTGCCGGTGCAGGAGTTGGACCTGGGTTCTGGCAGCCTGCGTGGGTGCTGATGGCGGGGACCAGGACAGGGGACATGACGCGGGCAGTGGGCAGGGAGTGTGTCTGCCAGGGCGGGGCAGGGGGGGCGGGCTGGGGCCTGAGCTCTCAGGTGAGAGGTGGGCGGGCGGCACCCACTGTATGTGACGCCCCCTGGGGTGATGGGAATCCTCAGGCTCCGAAGCCGATCAGCCTGCCCTGGGGCCGAGATTGCTTCCAGCAGCAGGATAAACAGAATGAACAAAGCAGAGTGTGCCCACCTGGCGGGCAGCGGGCCCCATGGGGACAGGAGGGGGCGCGGCCTCCCAGGTCAGCGTTCAGGACAGGTGGGTGGCCTGCCCTTTGACGTCCCCCAGGGGTCGCCTGGGGCTGCAAACAGAGCACAGGGACACCAACTGGCAGATGCAGTGAATGTGACTGGGTGGTGGGGAGACCAGCTGTGGGCGGAGGCTCTCTGAGGAGGCATCAGCGTCAGACACACCGTGGGGAGCCTGGGCCTGGGTGGGGCAGTGGGGAGGAGGGCAGAGCCGGGGGTGGGGTGGCCAGGGCCCAGGGCAGCCCTCAGGCTGAGGACAGGTGGTGAAAAGTCACCAGCAGGTGACGTGTCTTAAAGGAGTTGCCCTGGCACCTTGGCCAGCGGACCGGGGGGCTCTGCAAACAAGGCAGAGTGCCGGAAGTGGAGGGCTGAGCTGGGAGGTGGGCTGGTGGCCTGCCCTGACCACGTGCTCACAGCTCCCCTGAGCTGGGTTAGGCCCCCAGAACCAAGGCCCTGAGGCCCTGGTGTCTCTGGGCTGCTCCCCACCCTTGCTGTCCCCCGTTGGGAGGCACTGATGTCTGCCGACCCCGGGGCAGGGTGCAGGCTGGGGCTGGGGTCCCTGGTGGCCACCTTGCCTTCCCCACAGCCCAAGCCCACACAGCCAGCTGCACCCCAGAAACAACCAGCCTCACTGCCTCACCACCCCCAGCCTGCTCGCCTAGGAGGTGGGAGCCCGGGTACCCCATCCCCACAGTGAGTCTGCTCCCAGGGCTGGGGCCAGGGGCCATCGTGATGACATGGCTGGTTTTCTCGGGAAACTTCTCTATTCCAAGTGCCAGGTAGAAACTGTGTGTCCTCTGCCATCGACTGTGTCCCTGGCCTCCACTTCCTCTGGTGGCCAGGGCCGGGCATGCCCCGAGGGCGCCCACCAGAAGGGGAAGGGCCCTGGAGGTCTTAACTGCAGCTCCAGAGCTTCCCCTTCCCGTCCGCCGGGGCCCCTCATGCCTGCTGCAGAAGGCCCCACCACACCAGCAGGGAGGGTGTCCAGTGCCCTCGGGCACGGCAGGCGGGCCCCTCGCGGCCTGGGACGGGCAGGTCCCTGACCCAGGAACCACAGGTGCCCGCCGCCCTGCTCAGCCACACAGCACAGGCGGCGTGGCCTGTGGCCCTGGTGCCTGGGGTCTGACGGGGGCTGTCACCTCCCTGGCCCCAGGTGGGGTCTCTGGAGGTCCCTGAAAGGAGGTGCGGGGCCCTGTCCTCGGTGGGGCCTGGAGCTGCCCTTGACCTGTGGCGCAGCCACATCCCCGCCATCTTGTCATGGAGCAGGTGTGCCCAGGGGTGCCCATGTGACAAAGCGCTCACACCCCCGGGGGGTGCGGGCTCCTGGGCCCCTCGGGCTGCAGTGCCCTCAGTGTGGGGTCATGCTGTGCTCTCAGATGGGCATGGGGGCACATTTGCCAGCTTTGAGGGTGACCACAGCCTGGCCTCCCAGGGGCCCCCAGGGAACCCCACTCAGGCCATTGGCCCCTGGACGTAGACCATCCTGGCCTAGGAGGCTTGCCTCACACATGGGGCTCCTCTCAGAGACACTCCGTCTCTTCTGGAGCGGCCCCGGCCCTGGCTCCACCTTTACACAGGTGTGCTGAGGGGGCAGCGCTCACACCCCACATCCCAGCTCACCATGCACCCCCTCACATGGCCGCAGCTCGGTGCAGGAAACTGCAAACCTATGGGGAAGCAGACATGCTTGTGCCTGTACGCTCCAGTCCGCATGGCCTCGGCGGCTGTGGGCACTGCCCACATTTGTGTCATTGGGGGCCCACATGTGTTTCTGCTGAGCCTCTCCAAGTGGACTAGACATCAAAATGTCCCCCCTGAGTGGCCCCCTCCTGCCATCGTCCTGCCTCCCAGACGCCTGTTTGTCCACTCAGGTGTCAGGAGAGGGCTCGTACCAGGGCAGCGAGGGCGATCGGGAGCTGCCCACCGGTGCCAGGAGGCAGGGACCCCCATTAGGGCCACAAGCCAGTGAACCCAGGCATCACGGCACCAGCCCCCACTGCACAGAAGGGGACACTGAGGACAGAAGGGGCCCTCCCTGAGCATCCGGCCTTTGCCTTCCAGATCCTGAATGGGCCTCCCACACCCTGAGAGTGTTTGTCTGCCTGAGCTGCTCTGGAGTCCACCGGAGCATGCCCCAGGTCAGCAAGGTCAAGTCGGCCTGCCTGGATGCCTGGGAGGAGGCCCAAGTGGAGGTATTGCACAGGACAGGGGAGGAGGGGTGAAGGCGGGTGGGGAGAGACCAGGCGGTGCCACTGCCCCATGGGGGTCCCTAGCCCCTCTGGGTCATGGACCCCTCCATGGTCCCTTTGTCCCTGGTGCTCTGGGCTCCTGGCCAGGCCTCCTAGCAGCCTGCACTGCTCCTGTGCAGCTGCCCCACGCTGTGCATCCCATCCAGGGCTGGCACTTCATCTGCCGCCCTCTCAGGCAGCTGCAGTCTTAGAGTCAGTGAGCGATGGCCAGAGGGACGGCCAAGCCCTCCATGGGCAGCTCCTGGCTCGGGCCCTTGAACCCCAATACCTGGACTACCCAGTACTCAGGAACACTGCGTGGAGCAGCTCCCAGCCGGACAAGCCCTCTTGTTCTTAGGGTTTGACCTCTAATCCTTATGGGGAGCCATGAGTGTAAGAAAAGTCAAGATGCTCACCCACCCACCCATCCATTCATCTTCTCATCCATCCATCCAACCACAAATGCACCCATCTACCCACCCACCCATCCATCCATCCACCCACCTATCCACCCACCCATCTATCCACCCACCCATCCATTCATTTACTCATCCACCCATCCACCCACCCATCCACCCACCAACCCATTAACCCACCCATCCACCCAACCATCCACCCAAATACCCACCCATCCATCCTTCCATCCACTCATTTATCCACCCACCCATCCACCCATCCACCCACCCATTCATCCACACACCCACCCATCCACCCACCTACCCACCCACCCATCCATCCTTCCATCCACTCATCTATGCACCCACCCACCCACCCATCCACCCACCCATTCATCCACACACCCATTCATCCACCCACCCATCCATTCATTTACTCATCCACCCACCCACCCATCTAAACACCCACCAATCCATCAATCTACTCATCCATCCACCCACCCAACCACCCACCTACCCACCCACCCATCCATCCATCCATCCACTCATCCATCCACCCACACTACAATCCACCCACCCATCCACCCACCTACCCACCCACCCATCCATCCATCCACGCACCCATCCATTCATCTACTCATCCACCCATCCACCCACCCACCCATCCGTTCATCTACTCATCCACACATCCACCCACCCACCCATCCATCCACCCACCCACCCATCCATTCATCTACTCATCCACACATCCACCCACCCACCCACCCACCCATCCATCCATCCATCCACCCACCCATCCATTCATCTACTCATCTACCCACCCACCCACCCATCCATCCATCCATCCACCCACCCATCCATTCATCTACTCATCCACCCACCCATCCATCCACCCACCCACCATCCATCCACCCACCCTTGTTTGTTGAGTACTCATATGGGAGGGCTGGCGAGGCTACTGGCCCTGGAAAGCCTTAATTGGAGACGGTTGAGGAGCAGACACACACGGGTGGTGGCCGGGGCTGGGCAGCAGGCAGGGCCTCGCAGTGTAAATGAAGTTGTGAAGGGAGAGGGACGTGGCTCTGCAGGCTGCCCAGGTCCGGTGCAGGAAGGCTGAGGACTGGGTCGCAGGGGGTGGAACCCCAGGGGCTGCCCAGTGAGGGAAGGTGCAGCCTGGAGAGCGGTCGCCTGGGGTTGGGGGACAAGGCTGGTGGCCCGTGGGCGCACCCCACCGGAGACATGACCTTGGGGGCGTCACCCTCCCTTGGGGGCTCGTGAGAAATGCGGAGTCCTGGGCCCCCGGGGACAGAGGGGCGCCGCCGCACCTGCCCACTGCTCTGTAGTTAATCACAGGCGTGAGCGGATCTGGGCGCGGGCGCTGGACCGCAGACGGGGGCGGCGCGCTCGCCCGGACTTCCTATCCCTCCCGCGTACCTTCCCAAGCAGCCGTAGCAGGGTGCAGGCCAGCTGTGCCGCCGCTCGTCTGCTGAGGACACGGTCAGCCGCTCTGTGGACGCGGGGTGCAGCCGCTGCTGGGCAGAAGCGCGCTCCCGGGCCTGGCAGGCGCTCTGCTCTCTGTCCGCAGCGTTTCGCCCGTTCTGGGCTCTGACATCGACGGGCCGCTCTGCTTACCGCGTGGGTGTCGGCGCACGGGGCGCCTGGCTCGCCTCCCGGAGAGCGCCCGCGGCTCAGGACAGCGGCCCTGCGGACGGGCTCCGCAGCCGCCTTGCGGGAGGGGCTCCCTGAGCGGAGGACAGCCGCGGCTCACGAGCCGGCCCCGCGAGCGGGCTGCCGAGCGCAGGCCCGGGCAGATTTCGGCCCACTTGCCGTGGTTCTGCCCTCCCCGCGGTGAGGGCGTCCGTCCACACCCCTGCCGGGCCGGCCCGCCGGCACCGCCCGCTACCTCGAGGTGAGAGCCTGTGTCGCCGCTGAGCCCTGCCCCGAGTGGTGCTGGGCATCTTGTGGCGCGTTTGGGGTCATCCGTGTTTCCCTCCCTGTGGCCCTCCTCTGCACGCCCGGCGCCCTGGGCCCCTACGCGGGGGTCTTGCCCTCGTGGTGCGTGTGGAAGGTGGCTTTTCTGGGGTGTCTCACTTCGCTCATGGGGGTTTTGGCAGTGGAAACTTGATGCAGACGGCTGGACCTTTCCTTTTGTGGTTGTAGCACCCCCAGGTAGGCCTGCTCTGTCGAGGATGATTTTTACTCATGGCAGCTTCATTGAGCTGTAGGGCACACACCCCCTGACTCAGCTCTTCGCAGCGTCCAGCGGAGTAGTCCTCATACATTCAGAGCCACGCGGCCGTCGGTACTGGGCGGTTGCAGAATGTTTTCATACAGGCAAATACCCCCGTGCCTGTGAGGAGCCCCCCCCCCCCGTTTCCCCGCCATCCCCACCCGCAGCCCCGTTGAGAGTGGACAGGTCTGCTGCTTCCCTGGTGGGTTTGCTGCCCGGGCGTATCACGTCTGTGCAGTCAGACCCCGGGCCTCCTGAGCTTTCTTCTCTCGCGGAGCATGATGTGGTCGGGGCTCCTCCACGTGGGGACAGGTGTCAGCGCTTCCTTCCTTCTTAGGGCTCGTTTCCGCTGTGGGGGCGCCCGTTTTGTCCATTCACCAGCGGTCGGACACTGAGGTTGTCTCCAGCTACTATGGCCGTCGCGCGGGTGTTTGCGCGGACGTGTGAGTGGAGCTGCCGGAATCACGGGGCGGCTGAGTTGGACGCCTTCCCACCAAGCGTGCCCAAGCCCTGCCTTTGCTCCTGCGCTCAGCAGCATGTCCGTCCTTGGCTGCACCCTGCTGGGTGGGAGGTGGTGTCCTCCTGTGGCTTTGATTTGCATTTCCCTGGTGGCTTGTGGCACAGAGCATCTTTTCAAGTGCTTCTCAGCCATTTGCATATGTTCTTTGGAGAAATATCTTCACCCGTTTTAAGAGAGGGTTGTCCTTTGTATTATTAAATGAGTTTTGTTATTAAAAGACTTCTTCACAGATCCTTATCAGATATAGTATTTGCGAAGTTTTTCTCATTCTGTGAGTTACCTTTTAACTTCTTTAAAAATAATATATCATAAAAATAATATAAAAAAATATATAAAACTACAAGGGGCATTACGATTAGCAGGTGAAATGTTGGGGGGTCATGGGCAGGGCTGTACAACTCAGAGAAGACAAGTAGTGACTCTATAGCATCTCACTACGCTGATGGACAGTGACTGTAATGGGGTTGGTGGGGGGTACCTGATGAAGGGGTAGTTTAATCACCATAATATTGCACATGTAATTGTAGATTAATGATACCAAAATAAATTATAAAAAATAAAATAAAATAAAATGTAAAAGTACATTTTATAGGAGCTCTTTGTAAAAAATTTTTTTGAGATGAAATCATATCACATAACATTCACCATTTTAAAGTGAACAGTTGATACTAGAGTGTCACTTAGTGCATCACACACAGACATTTCCAGCCCCCCCCCCACCGGAGGGGACCGCATGCCTGTTCCTGGTCACCTCCCCCCGTCCCGCCCTCCGGGCCACCCATCTGCTTCCTGTCTGAGGATCTGCCTGTTCTGGGCCCTGAAATGACTGGAACCTGCCCTGTGTGGTCTCAGCCCCAGTTTTTAGGCTCGTCACACCTTCCCACTTTCTTGTCGGTGTCCGTCTGTGGAGAGCGGTTGGGACAGAAGGAGCAAGAGTACAGGACAGGACTGATTGTGTTTTTGTGCCTAGTCTCCATCTAAGGCCTGAACCGGGCCTGACTCTGAAAGAAACATTGAAAAGTTTCCTAAATTCCAGGAACAAGTAGCTCAGGAATGCAGGGAGGTCTTATCTCAAGGCCAGCCACGTGGACCAGATGCCCCCAGGCAGATGTCACTGGAGTATTCTATTAATGTCCCATTGTATTGATCTGTGGGCAATACATAAGTGATTGAACTGATGTCCTTGAGAACGGTGTGTGAATCTAATCTGCAGGCAATTCATGTGTATATGATCCCTGCCAGAATAAAGCTTCTTTGCATTCTGCATTCTGCACCACACAGTCTGCCCTCTTGGCCTCTTCAATACACAGCCCGACGCCCCCACTCAGGAACTGTTCACTCCTGCCTGCAGGCCCCAGCATCCATCAAAGCACAGAAATGTCAGACTTTGGCAATGTTCCATTTGGTGTTTTTTCTTTCGTTGCTCCTGCTTCTGGTGTCACAGTCAAGAAACTGTTTCCTAATCCAGCGTCAGGATGCTTTCCTTGTAGATCTTCCTAAAAATAATTTTTTACATTATCCCATGATTTGTATCCACTACTTTTATTGTTCAGTTTTGGAAATTAAATCGTTAGCTCAATTGGAGTTTACTTTGTTCATTAGGATGTCGTGTCCAGCTCGGCCTTTTCTCTGGCGTCCCCAGCTTCCTGACCCTACTGCTCACCCACGAAGGGGCGTTTCCCACACTGGTGTGAGCTGCTCATGTGTCCTCACACGTCTGTGTATTACAGAACCCAGCATCCCGTTGGCTTTGCTCCGCGGAGGCAGGCTTTCTGTTCACAGTGGCATCATGATAGGTTTCAGCATCGGGCAGGAAGATTCTTCATTCTCAGAATTTGTAGGATATACTTGCTTGTTAATTTTAAAATGAGAATCACTGCTAGCTTAAAAAAATTCTACTCGTTCTGTTTGTTTTCTTGAGATTTGCAAAAAATATGTGGGCTGTCGTGAGGAGAAAGCATGTTCTCCATCTCCCTTCCCAGGTCTTTGTTCAAGGGCCTGCAGACACCTGTCAGGTGCTCGAGCCCTGTCACCCTCGCTCTGCCCCACATGCCCTGAGGCCACGCATGGGTCAGACCTTGCTGGCCACCCCCTGCTCCACTCCCAGCTGACTGGAGGCGCGCTCCCCCGGGCCTTTGCTATCTCTGTGCAGGAAACCCTCAAGAACTGCCCCGGAGCCCGCCCCTGCCCACCCTTCTTCACACACCATCTTGGACCGTCTACCATTCCTGATGTCTGTGGGGCATCTGCTGTAGAGGAACACAAGCCTGTCTGGTGGGTTTGGGTCTCTAGGCCCTCCTGGGGCCTGGCAGGTGTGAGACACTCACTGGATTCAGGTCACCAAGTTCATCAGCCAGGCTGCGTGAGACTGAGATGGGGTGTCGCCAGCGTGGGCTCCCCCTGGCCCTTTCCAGGTCCCTTTCTGTAGGGATGCAGGCCCCTCCCACAGCACAGCTTGAGCGCCTAGTCATGCCCTGGGGACAGCAGGGGCCTGGGAGTCCCCCACCTCGGCTCCTGAGGCTCTGACCCACACTATCTCCTGAAGTTCATGGCCTCCCATGGGAACAACACCGCCAGAGACACATATGAGTCCAAAGTCCCCTCCTACTAGTGACGCACGATTTCGGACTGTCAGTAACAAAGGGGCTTTGTTCAGGTCGCTGGTAAACAGCGCTGGGCCCTGGCATCCAGCCTTGGGCCACAGCTCTGTGCGGCTGGAGGACCTCGGGGGCAGGTGAGGGCTGCCCCCTGGCAGCTGGGCAGCTGGGCCTGGCCGAGTATGCAGGAGCCCAGAGCTGGGGCCACACAAGGGCACAACTCCCTGCCGGCGCATACCCTGCTTGGTCTCGGCTTTGGGTGGCAGTCAGTGGCTGGAGGGAGGA
>JAVSCE010000035.1:0-74817 GCA_032199065.1 Smutsia gigantea
ACATAATAGGTGCCCAATAAACATTTGTATAATTAACATAACACACACAAAATGCCTAAAGTGTAGATGTTTGCTAAATGGCCATGATTGTTAATGTTGTTATTATTATCATCAAAATGAGTAAAAAGTACATGTCTTGAGCTCCTCCAGTGTACAAGTTCCTATGATTAGGCATGGACAAAATAAACTATATTCTGGTTACAGTGTGGAAGTCATGCACTACTAACTATAATGCAAAACACAATATATAAACTTCCAATTAGAGCACACATAGAGTATGCAATGAGAGGAAAAAATGAGTTAATGGGAAAAATAAGTAAAAACATGAAATCTCGAACTGGTACAATGAAATGACCATGCCGTAAAGCTAGAAGGGTCACAGTCCTGAGTTTCCATTCCAGTTGTGCCCCTACCTGTTAAGATCCTCTCAGAAGGTTTTCTCTGTTTTTCTTTCTCTCTCTCTTTTTTTTTTAACCCTCTTCTGGCCTCAATTTCCAGACTTTTAAAACTGGGGTACTTAATATCATTTTCTTAGTTTTTACTATTCTTAATACTAACCACATTTTTCCAGACATTGAATTTCCCAGTTCCAGACGTCCCTTCCTTGTCATTGTTAGTACTGCTTAGTATGCCTAGGTGGGTGCTCATTACAGAAGAGTGGATCCATGTCGTAATTCATGGTATCCAGTGCTTACATAGCAAGACAAAAGAAAACCTCAAACCACAAGTAGACAAACTAAGTCTTTTTAGTCTTTTAACACCTGCTCTGGAAAAAAACCAAAATAAAACAGAATACGTTCCATGTTATTGAACAAATTTCCTGTTATTAAAGCTAAGCCATTCTTTTCTCCAAGGAGTTACAGAGAAGGGTATTGAAAGAACAGGACTCCAAGTTCCCTAGAATTTACTCTCAACAACTCAACTCTGTTGAGGCAGATACAGTATAGAAACAATTACAGAAGGTCAAGGTCAGTGTAAATCACCAAGCTCTCTGACTGTGAAATACAAGATGGTAATGAGTGCGTTCTTGGGAAATTCTGCTTTGTCTGAGATATTTCGTAACTGTCGTTTTTGATCCTGGTCCCTGCTGTGTGGTTGGTCAATCTTCTCATGAATAAAAAGCAAAAGCAAAAATCTACTACCATGAAAATGGGTGAAAAAAAAGCCTGGATAGTGGATAACCCTGAGATCTCCAAAGAGCAGAATTCCTCTCCTTACAGTTACCATTCTCTGTGTAGCCACCACTCCTTCCACAGACATTTATTGGCATCACCCACACACAGGGCTGAGTGCCAAGCTATCATGAAGAGCGCCACCAGACATGGCTTTTGCCTTCATAGAGCTTATGTAGTGAAGTAGGTCTTCATCGAAAAATCAACCAGACAAGTGTGAAAGAGCAAGTGGGGCAGATGCTCCATGGAACAGTGCACTGTTTCTGAAGAGCTTTTACAAGTGGGTTCAAGAGTTCAAAAGTGTTTGGGCAAAGAGCAGCTTTGGCTGAGTCCCTACACGTGAACTGGAATGAGGTCAGTGGGGAGAGGACAGAGGAGATTTCTGGCCCTAAGGAGTTGCATTTGGCAAGGACAGCTGTGGAGCGGAGTATGGAGATTACAGAGAGCTGCAAGAGGCATGTGGCCTGAGGAGTAAGGTATAGAATGAGGCTGGCAGAGGAGGCAGATGCCAGAGTAAGAACAGGATCCTTGAGGATCATTCCAAGGAGCGCTGGCACTCCTCCTACAACAACGCTGGGAGGACAACAGGGGTCTTAAACACAGGGTGCCGTGCAATTAGATTTACGGATTGGAAGTTTTCTCAGGCTGTGTAGAACTGATTGGCAAAGGGCCCAAGAGGAAGACAATAGACCAGTTAGGAGATCATCCTCATAGCTGTTTGGACTGTGAAGGGGTGGTAGAAATGGAGAGGACTGCGTAGAACTGAGGTTCTCAGAAAGAAATTTTACTGGAGTAAATTTTGGCAAATGCATGCTTTGCATGACTATGTGAGGTGTGAGGGCAGTGGGGGCACACTCCATGGGCTACAAAGGTTCAGTCTATATCACAGGTGAGATCACATGACGTGAACCTATTTGTAGGTTGAAGAAATGGTTGAATATTGGCAGTTCTATTGGGTTTCCTTTCTCTGGACAGGCATGATGATTTTTCTTGACATCCATGGGGAATCAACCTGACTGAAATGAAATGCAGATCTAGGTGTGGATGCAGTTTTTTGATCTTTCAACGCTTGTAACAGAATTTCTCTTGCCATGAAGTTTAGGCCTCTAGAGTCACAGTGAGTTATCAGAAAACCTGGCCCAGCACCTGGCTTTTATAGAGTAGAAAATTAAGGTTCAGAAGGGTTAAGAGACTGAAAGCTAAATAAAACAAAATAATATAATAGAGCACAATAAAATATAAACTAAACAGAACAGATGTCCTTCAGCAGTGGCTAATACCAAAGCCAGGGATATCGGAGAATGATTCCATGAAAAAAAAAAATTAAAGAAGCATACTCCACTCCACAGCTAAGTCCTTTCCAAATGCGACTCCTTAGGGCCAGAAATCTCCTCTGTCCTCTCCCCGGTGACCTCATTCCAGTTCACGTTTAGGGACTCAGCCAAAGCTGCTCTTTGCCCAAACACTTTTGAACTCTTGAACCCACTTGTAAAAGCTCTTCAGAAACAGTGCACTGTTTCATGGAGCATCTGCCCCACTTGCTCCCTCACACTTGTCTGGATGACTTTTTGATGAGGACATACTTCACTACATAAGCTCTAAGAGAGTGGTTTGCAAATTTTAGAATGGCAAGGATTGAGTTAAATGTCTCTCCCAGTCTCCAGCAGTGGAGCACTTGGAAGAACTGGGCTGATGGCAGCCTGAAGTGGCTCTGGCTGTACCTAGTGGGTGTTTTGAGGTTTTGTCAGTGCGTTTTTATTTTTGGGACAGAGCATCCCAGCACAACACTTTTATTTCAGAACACTGTTGCCACACATCCATTCAAATAAATTAACACTCCCATCTCCACTGACCCATTTGTCAGAAATGCCAAAACATGGGCTCACCCAGTTGACCTTTTCACTGAAAAGCATATATAAAGAGTGTCATCGGGCTTCACACCGACAAGCTCAGAGTAATGGCTATCAATCTTTTTTTTCCTCTTCCTTTTGTCATAATGAGACCAACTGAATGACATCTGCCATTCTGAAATGTGGACTTCATTTCATGAAGGGTGTGAGCAGGTATTTCCAATTCTTGAAGTAATCCTTATTAGGCAATATCTTGAAAAGAGAGGAGAAATGAAATGTATGGAGTGCTTATTTTGCACTTAATTTGGAATATGGGTAATTTCATGTACCATCCATAACCTCTTTTAAGTAACAGAGCTTCAAAGAAATGAACACACCCAGTTCCCCAGGGCTGCAGTATTAGTCAAAGTCCAACCCAGGTCCATCTAGCACAGGGCATAGCTGCTGTTCATTCCCCCATGTTGCCAGAAGGAACTACCTAACATTCTTCCCTGGAGATCAGTTACTTGCCTCCAGGAATTCCCTCTCTTTGTAATCTCCAGACTTTGCAACAGTACATCTATATTTGTGGAGACTTTGATTTGGTTTGTTGGAGAACACTAAAAAAAAAAATAGGGAAGAAGGCATCATTCACTTAAATAATTAACAAGAAGCTAAACATTCTGTCTAAACAAAGCATGCCATTTTGGTATTAAGCCAACACTATTCTAAGTGGACTGGTTTCAGTGAACTTGTAAATACAACAAAGAAAGAGAATCGACACAAGCCCTCTGCTAAATTATACCATATTGACACTGGAACACCCAGGCTATGAAATATGCAGGAGATGTAAGGTTGAATCAAAGTGCATTCCTTAAATTGCACCACACCAACTGTACAGTAAAATGTGATTTAATTTACTATATAATTTGCTTGTTCAACAAAGCTGAAAGATAACTCACTTAGTGCCACTTTGCTTATAAGTAAGCTGGTAACTGGCATTGTTCTTTCAGCGAATGGCTTTGCTGTTGATGCCAGAGAAGGCTGTTTGAGTGAAAAATACACAAAATTAAGGGTCTGCGGCTGTAGTATTTGCAATACACTCCTTTTGTCCTCATCAAGTTTATTTCTTCAGAAAGGCAATAATGGCCCTTTGTTTTTCTAACTCGATGAAGTCACTACGCCTTGCTCTGTGGCACACGGCGAGGGAAAAATGCATTCAGCCAAATTTAGAAACAGTTGGAACTCACGACTTGTGAATTTTGAACCAAACTTGAATCTTTTAAAAGCTCATCTGTTCCACAGAGTGTGCCAGCTCAGCTCACAGCTTGGCAGCAGGGGGTGTCCTCTGAGAGCTGAGCTGGGGGTCCTCAAGCCCCTTGTGCTTCTTCCAATTGTTAGATTGGGCTGTTACTTGAAGCAAAAGCTTTGATGCAATGAGATGAGTGTATTACAAAGCTCAAAAACCTACACCACAAGAGGAGAGAATTCCCAAAGGTGAAATAAGGGGTCTCTGTTGTGTTTTGCCCACTTTTATAGCATTTTCTTCATGCCCTGAAATCCATTTGTCCTTTTTGTCTGCTAATACCATTCTACGGTCAACCTATATTAACTTATATCCACCAGAGCCTCAAAATTGGTTTCAACCCATGTCTCTGTTACCTGCAGCTGCATCACTCCATGACCCTGTCAGCACTCTTTCATTTATGTGTGCTTGCTGATTCTCTCACTCACTGCATATCAGGTACTGTGGCTGCTCTCTCAGTGGGCAGCCCTGACTGTACAGGGGAACAAGGACCAGCTTTGGTTTCCTGCAGGTTTGTTATGATTTAAAAAAACTCAACAATTACCCCAGCCAGCTTGATATGTACTCTGAGAAAGGGGCTGCCTTGTGGTATCAAGGGTATAGTGAGGTCTGATGAAGATACACCCAAGGTGTGAATCTCTGAGGGGTGCTGGTTCCCAGGGAGATCCTGGAGTGCAGAGGAGGCAAAGGGCAGATAGGAGGGCTATCTCAGCAGAAGGAAGAGCCAGGCCATCTGAATTTCTTCTTTGGAGAAGTATCTGTTCAGCTCCTCTGCCCATTTTTTAATTGGCTTATTTGCTTTTTGTTTGTTGAGGTGCGTGAGCTCTTTATATATTTTGGATGTCAACCCCTTATCGGATATGTCATTTATGAATATATTCTCGCATATTACAGGATACTTTTTTGTTCTATTGATGGTATCATTTGCTGTACAGAAGCTTTTTAGTTTGATATAGTCCCACTTATTCATTTTTGCTTTTGTTTCCCTTGTCCAGGGAGATATGTTAATGAAGAAGTTGCTCATGCTTATATCCAAGAAATTTTTGCCTATGTTTTTTTCTAAGAGTTTTATGGTTTCATGACTTACATTCAGGTCTTTGATCCACCGTGAGTTGACTTTTGTGTATGGGGTTGGACAGTAATCCACTTTCATTCTCTTACATGGAGCTGTCCAGTTTTGCCAACACAGGCTGTCGAAGAGGCTGTCATTTCCCAACTGTATATCCATGGCTCCTTTATTGTATATTAATTGACCATATATGCTAGGTTTATATCTGGGCTCTCTATTCTGTTCCACTGGTCTATGGGTCTATTCTTGTGCCAGTACCAAATTATCTTGATTACTGTGGCTTGTAGTAGAGTTTGAAGTTGGGGAGCATAATTCCCCCTGCTTTATTCTTCCTTCTCAGGATAGCTTCAGCTATTCAGGGTCTTTTGTTGTTCCATATGAATTTAAGAACTATTTGCTCTAGTTCATTGAAGAATGTTGGTTTTTTGATAGGGATTGCATTGAATCTCTAGATTGCTTTAGGCAGGATGGCCATTTTGACAATATTAATTGTTCCTAGCCAAGAGCATGGGATGAATTTCCATATATAAGTGTCCTCTTTAATTTCTCTTAAGAGTGTCTTGTGGTTTTCAAGGTATAGGTCTTTCACTTTCTTTTTTTTTTTAATATAATTTATTTTATTATCATTAATCTACAATTACATGTGCAATATTATGGTTATTAAACTACCCCTTCATCAGGTCCCCCCCACCAACCCCACTACAGTCACTGTCCATCAGCGTAGTGAAATGCTATAGAATCACTACTTGTCTTCCCTGAGTTGTACTGCCCTCCCCGTGCCCCCCCAATATAATATCTGCTAATCGTAATGCCCCTTTTTCCCTCTTATCCCTCCCTTCCCGCCCATTTTCCCCAGTCCCTTTCCCTTTGGTAACTATTAGTCCGTTCTTGGGTTCTGTGAGTCTGCTGCTGTTTTGTTGCTTCAGTATTTTTTCTTTGTTCTTATACTTCACATATGAGTGAAATCATTTGATACTTGTCTTTTTCGACTTGGCTTATTTCACTGAGCATAATAACCTCTAGCTCCATCCATGTTGTTGCAAATGGTAGGATTTGTTTTCTTCTTATGGCTGAATAATATTCCGTTGTGTATATGTACCACATCTTCTTTAGCCATTCATCTACTGATGGACACTTAGGTTGCTTCCATTTCTTGGCTATTGTAAATAGTGCTACAATAAACATAGGGGTGCATCTGTCCTTTTCAAATTGGGCTGCTGCATTCTTAGGGTAAATTCCTAGGAGTGGGATTCCTGGGTCAAATGGTATTTCTATTTTGAGTTTTTTGAGGAACCTCCATACTGCTTTCCACAATGGTTGAACTAATTTGCAGTCCCACCAGCAGTGTAGGAGGGCTCCCTTTTCTCCACATCCTCGCCAACATTTGTTGTTGTTTTGTGTTTGGGATGTTGGCCATCCACACTGGTGTGAGGTGATATCTCATTGTGGTTTTAATCTGCATTTCTCTGATGATTAGCGATGTGGAGCATCTTTTCATGTGCCTGTTGGCCATCTGAATTTCTTTAGAGAAGTGTCTATTCATGTCCTCTGCCCATTTCTTAATTGGATTACTTGCTTTCTGTTTGTTAAGGTGCATGAGTTCTTTATATATTTTGGATGTCAACGCTTTATCAGATACGTTTTTTATGAAAATATTCTCCCATACTGTAGGATGTCTTTTTGTTCTACTGATGGTGTCCTTTGCCGTACAGAAGCTTTTCAGCTTGATATAGTCCCACTTGTTCATTTTTACTTTTGTTTCCCTTGCCCGGGGAGATATGTTCATGAAGAAGTTGCTCATGTTTATGTCCAGGAGATTTTTGCCTATGTTTTTTTCTAAGAGATTTATGGTTTCATGACTTACATTCAAATCTTTGATCCACCTTGAGTTTACCTTTGTGTATGGGGCTAGACAGTAGTCCAGTTTCATTCTCTTACATGTAGCTGTCCAGTTTTTCCAACACCAGCTGCTGAAGAGGCTGTCATATCCCCATTGTATATCCAAGGCTCCTTTATCAAATATTAATTGACTGCATATGTTTGGGGTAATGTTTGGATTTTCTATTCTGTTCCACTGGTCTGTGGGTCTGTTTTTGTGCCAATACCAAATTGTCTTGATTACTGTGGCTTTGTAGTAGAGCTTGAAGTCAGGAGTGTAATTCCCCCTGTTTTATTCCTCCTTCTCAGGATTGATTTGGCTATTCGGGGTCTTTTGTGGTTCCATATGAATTTTAGAATTATTTGTTCCAGTTCATTGAAGAAAGCTGTTGGTAGTTTGATAGGAATTGCGTTGAATCTGTAGATTGCTTTAGGTAGTATAGCCATTTTGACAATATTTATTCTTCCTAGCCAAGAGCATGGGATGCATTTCCATTTGTTAGTGTCCTCTTTAATTTCTCTTAGGGAGTGTCTTGTAGTTTTCAGAGTACAGGTCTTTCACTTCCTTGGTTAGGTTTATTCCTAGGTATTTTATTCTTTTGGATGTGATTGTGAATGGAATTGTTTTTCTGATTTCTCTTTCTGTTAGTTCATCATTAGTGTATAGGAATGCAACAGATTTCTGTGTGTTAATTTTGTATCCTGCAACTTTGCTGAATTCAGATATTAGATCTAGTAGTTTTGGAGTGGATTCTTTAGGGATTTTTATGTACAATATCATGTCATCTGCAAACAGGGATAGCTCATCTTCTTCCTTGCCAGTCTGGGTGCCTTTTATTTCTTTGTGTTGTCTGATTGCCGTGGCTAGGACCTCCAGAACTATGTTGAATAAAAGTGGGGAGAGTGGGCATCCTTGTCTTGTTCCTGATCATAAAGGAAGAGCTTTCAGCTCTCACTGTTAAGTATAATGTTGGCTGTGGGTTTGTCATATATGGCCTTTATTATATTGAGGTACTTGCCCTCTATACCATTTTGTTGAGAGTTTTTATCATGAATGGATGTTGAACTTTGTTGAGTGCTTTTTCAGCATCTATGGAGATGATCATGTGGTTTTTGTCCTTTCTTTTGTTGATGTAGTGGATGATGTTGGTGGATTTTTGAGTGTTGTACCATCCTTGCATCTCTGGGATGAATCCCATTTGATTATGATGGACAATCTTTTTTATGTATTGTTGAATTCGGTTTACTAATATTTTGTTGAGTATTTTTGCATCTATGTTCATCAGGGATATTGGTCTTTAATTTTCTTTTTTTGTGGTGTCTTTGCCTGGTTTTGGTATTAGAGTGATGTTGGTCTCGTAGAATGGGTTTGGGAGTAGTCCCTCCTCTTCTACTTTTCGGAAAACTTTAAGGAGGATGGGTATTAGGTCTTCACTAAATGTTTGATAAAATTCAGCCGTGAAACCATCTGGTACAGGAGTTTTGTTCTGAGGTAGTTTTTTGATTACCAATTCAATTTCTTTGCTGGTAATTGTTCTATTCAGATTTTCTGTTTCTTCATGGGTCAGCCTTGGAAGGTTGTATTGTTCTAGAAAGTTGTCCATTTCTTCTAGGTTACCCAGCAAGCATATAATTTTTCATAGTATTCTCTCATAATTCTTTGTATTTCTGTGGTGTCTGTAGTGATTTTTCTATTCTCATTTCTGATTCTGTTTATCTGTGTAGACTCTCTTTTTTTCTTGATAAGTCCGGGTAGGGGTTTATCTATTTTGTTTATTTTCTCAAAGAACCAGCTACTGCTTTCATGGATTCTTTCTATTGTTTTATTCTTCTCAATTTTATTTATTTATGGTTTAATCTTTATTATGTTCCCCCTACTACTGACTTTGGTCCTCATTGTTCTTCCTTTTCTAGTTTCATTAATTGTGAGTTTAGACTGTTCATTTGGGATTGTTTTCTTTCATGAGGTAAGCTTATATTGCAATATATTTCCCTCTTAACACGACCTTCACTGCGTCCCACAGATTTTGTGATGTTGAATTATTGTTGTCATTTGTCTCCATATATTGCTTGATCTCTGTTTTTATTTGGTCAATTGATCCATTGATTATTTAGGAGCATGTGATTAAGCCTCCATGTGTTAATGGGCTTTTTCATTTTCTTTGTGTAATTTATTTCTGATTTCATACCTTTGTGATCTGAGTAGCCGATTGGTACAATTTCAATCTTTTTGAATTTACTGAGGTTCTTTTTGTAGCCTAATATATGATCTATTCTTGAAAATGTTCCATGTGCACTTGAAAAGAATGTGTATCCTGTTGCTTTTGGGTGGAAGGCTCTGTAGATGTCCATTAGGTCCATCTGTTCTAGTGTGTTGTTCAGTGCCTCTGTGTCTTTACTTATTTTCTCTCTGGTTGATCTGTCCTTTGGAGTGAGTGGTGTGTTGAAGTCTCCTAAAATTAATGCATTGCATTATATTTCCCTTTTAATTCTGTTAGTATTTGTTTCACATATGTAGGTGATCCTGTGTTGGGTGCATAGATATTTATAATAGTTTATATCCTCTTGTTGAACTGACCCTTTTATCATTATGTAACATCCTTCTTTGTCTTTTGTGACTTTTTGTTTTGAAGTCTAATTTGTCTGATACTCCTGCTTTTTTCTCCCTATTAGTTGCATGAAATATCTTTTTCAATCCCTTTACTTTCAGTCTGTGTATGTCTTTGGGTTTGAAGTGAGTCTGTTGTAGGCAGCATATAGATGGGTCTTGTTTTTTTATTCATTCAGCAACTCTATGTCTTTTGATTGGCGCATTCAAACCATTTATATTTAGGGTGATTATCAATAGGTATGTACTTATTGCCATTGTAGGCTTTAGATTCATGGTTACCAAAGGTTCAAGGGTAATTCCCTTACTATCTAACAGTCTAATTTAACTCACTATGTATGCTATTACAAACACAACCTAAAGGTTCTTTTTTTTTCTTTTTCTTCCTCCTCCATTCTTTGTATGTTATGAATCATATTCTGTACTCTTTGTCTATCCCTTGGGTGACATCTACTTAGCCTTAGGAATACTTCCATCTATAGGAGTCCCTCCAAAATTCACTGTAGAGGTGGTTTGTGGGAGGTAAATTCTCTCACCTTTTACTTATCTGAAAATTGTTTAATCCCTCCTTCAAATTTAAATGATAACCTTGCCAGGTAGAGTACTCTTGGTTCAAGGCCCTTCTGCTTCATTGCATTAAAAATATCATGTCACTCCCTTCTGGCTTGTAAGGTTTCTGTTGAGAAGTCTGATGATAGCCTGGTGGGTTTTCCTTTGTAGGTGATCTTTTTTCTCTCTCTAACTGCTTTTAAAAGTCTGTCTTTATCCTTGATCTTTGCCATTTTAATTATTATATGTGTTGATGTTGTCTTCCTTGAGTCCCTTGTGTTTGGAGATCTGTGCACCTCCATGGCTTGAGAGACTATCTCCTTCCCCAGACTGGGGAATTTTTCAGCAATTACCTCCTCAATAACACTTTCTATCCCTTTTTCTCTCTCTTCTTCTTCTGGTACCCCTATAATGCGAATATTGTTCTGTTTGATTGGTCACACAGTTCTCTCAATATTCTTTCATTAGCATAAAAGTATTTTTTAATTCAAACTGATGTATAGCATATTTGAAAGATAAATACTCCAACACAGTGGAAAAGTATTTGAAGCAGCTCAAGAATTACTTTGTTATGTGATCTAACAAGGAATCCATTCTAGAAAATAAAATTAATCTTGGGAGCCAATGTGTTTGTCTCTGAAGTGGTTGTCTCAATATATAAATGTGTACTGAACAAATAGAATGAACATGTAGAATATAGAATCAATCTTTATTGCTACTTAATATCCTAAGAAGGTAATAATTTTTACTTATTTTTGAAGAAGTAAAGGTGATATGAATGCTTATCGATATGCAATGCAGCACAAACCTGCAGCAGGGATATAAAACATCTAATCCAAGAAGTGGACAGAAATAAGAATGCATTCTACTGAGAGTTAGAGCCTTAACATATTCATGCTTACCATATGTATAACTCATTAAAGGACCTACCAGAAACAAAAAAGTCTGATTTATACTCATCTCCATTTATGGGTTACAGACTTCTTCTTTCATGTAAGATTTGAAGCAAATATCTTCTTGTTCTGATGGTTTGACAAAGAGAATGAAATGGAGTGTATGTGTTTTTCTTCTTCTGCAATTATATGTTTTATAGGGTATTTTCTTTTTCCTTTTTCTAAGTCAGTTTGATGCATAGTTTCAAAATGAAGAGCAAAAAGTTTTTACTCTTATCTCCTTTCAAAGAATCGCCCCAAAATAATGAGGGGAAGAAGAAACATAAAACCAAAGGATACATGTATAATACAAACAATATATGTAAATAGAGAAATAGATGAAAGAATGGTCAATAGCTAAGCAAGGAAGAAAAGAGTCAAACCTAGTCACTACAAAGAGTGAAAACCAATGAAAAGCCAGGTGACTGTCCCTGGGGAGCCTTAGAATAACAACAATAGGTGCCAATGTAGAGTAGCTCAAACATCAGACACAATAGGAAACAAAAGTAATTAAATGGCATAAACCAATCTTTCAAAACTCTGTACAAGAAGCAGTTAGATCTCCAGCCAAAAATGTAAAACTTTTTAGAAGAAGAGCAAGAGACCAAAAGTTGGCTCTGTGGACAGCCTAACGAAAATAGCCCTAAGCTTCCAGCATAGAGAAAGGCCAGCGTGAGAGGCCACACCACAAAACGGTGACCGAGTCTGCATTCTAAACCACTGCATCACTCCCCCAACCCTTCCCACCTGCCTCCAGAATGGCCGCAGCTAGGCTGATGTCTCCAGGCAGCAGACTACAAGAGCCTTTTGGAGAGAAAATAGAAATAAAGATCTACAGCTACTAACATTTGGGATCCCCTAATGACATGGCAAACCAACCATCAGACTACCCTAGAAGGAAGGCTACCAGGGTACAAGCCAGCTTTTTAGTTCCTTACTCAAATGAATCAACAGCCAAGGATTACTGAATATATGAGAAAATAATCCAAAATATGGTGAAGAAAATGGACAAACTGGAAATGGAACAAGCAAGCAGCTAAGACACAGAGACAATGCAGTCCAAAGACAATGCAGGCAATAATCATCATGACACTGTCGTGACAAATAGGAAAGGCTACTCTATCAATGAAATGGAACATCAGCATGGTTTTTAAAAAAAGGATAAGTTTGAAAAAGAGCTCTTAAAATTTTAAAGTTGGATTTCTGCACTATAAAAATCAAAGCAGATTTAGATAATGTCCTGAAAATATTATAAAGTAAAACAAAAAGCCATTTAAGTAGGCAGTGAAAGAGAAAATTTAAGAATAATGAGGATTCACTTAGGAGATATTTCAACAACTAATAGAATCATCCAGAAGAGAACAGACAAAATGTTGGTGGGGAGAATATCATAAAAGAAATAATACAAGAAAATGTTATAAGCATATAAGTTTATATAACCAAAATACATGAATCTCCAGAATGAAAATATCCGCCAAGTGCCCATACAATGAATGGGAAAAGATTAACGAGACAAATTATTTTCATAGACTCTTCAAGAAGTATTTAATACCTGAATTTTGACATTTTACTTTGGCTTTATTTTCTATTTTGTTGCTATTTTATGTGTTTTCATGATGATTCCTGGATATTTTCATGAGAGACTGAGGAAAGTATGAGAGGACCTATTTCTACTATGTTAATAAAAAATAAAAAATAAAAAAACTTTCATGGCTGAAGGTCTATAGTACACAATTTATTACCTAATTACACATTCTTGTATTATTTCATGACTATTAAACTTTTCTCAAAAGAGACGGCTTGTTCATCTATAGACTATCAAATGATTTTTAAAGGAGACCAAATTAATTCAATGGGAAAAAGCAAAGTCACCATATACAAAAATTATTTCAAAATAGTTCATAGAATCAAATGTAAAGGCTACAATTAAAACACTTCTAGAAGAAATATAGGAGGATATCTTTCAACCTTGAGGTAGGCAAAGGTTTCTTAGATAAGACAAAGCACTAACTATAAAATTAAAAAACTGATAAATCTTATTTATCAGAATTAAAAACTAATTTTCGTAAAATAAAACCTCTTATTAAGAAAAAACAGACTTTTTCTGGGGATTATTTCATAGTATATAAAAATATTGAATCACCCTGATGTACACATGAAGCTAATAGGATATTGTATGTTAATTATATGTCAATTTAAACAATGAACTAAATAAACAGAGGTATATAATTGGATTTAAAAAACTCAGCATGTTTGAGATGTCAATTCTTCCAAATTAATCTATAGATCCAATGGCAATTAAAATAAAAATCCCAATACCTCTTAAAAAAAATAGAACAGAAAAGAAATAGACAAGCCTCAAATTGAAAGACAATCTTTACAACTCATATAAATGACAAAAGATTTGAACTAAAAGTATATGAGCATATTCTGAAATTCAATAACAAAATGGTAAACAACCCAACAAAAAGGCCAAAGATATTTCATCAAAGAAGTAAATAAATGTCCAATAACTGTTAAGTGTTTAACATTATTATTGTCATCAGTGAAATGTAAAGTAAAGTCACAATGACCAGTGACAAACCACTACACACCCGTTAGAATGGCTCAAATGAAAAAGATGGAATACAATATTGATGGAGATGCAGAGCAGTTAGGATTCTCATGTCTTGCTAGTGGAAGTTTGAATGGTACAGTCATACATTCACCCTATGACATGATTCCCCCCAAAGATATTTATCTAAGAGAAATGAAAACGCATGTCCTCAAAAAGACTTGTATAAGAATGTTTATAACATTGTAGTCATAACAGCCAATAACTGGAATCAGTTAGTGTCCATCAGCGGGAGAACAGATAAACTGTGGTATTTATTCTATGTAATAGTCCTCAGCAATAAAAAGAACACAGATGAATCTCAGAAACATTATGCCGAGGAAAAGGAGCCAGGCACAAAGAATGCATCCTATATGATTCCATTTAAGCAAAGTACTACATCAGGTAAAACAAATCAATTAGCGATTACTTGGTGTGCATATGTGTGAGGGGGTCATTAGATGGGAAGGGACACAAGCACATTTTCTGGGGTGATGGAAATGCTCTGTGTCTTGATAAGGGTCTGGTTACACAGATATATTCATTTTTCATGTTGAACTGTACATTGAAGATTTGTGCATTTCACTCTCTGTTGATGATAATTCAATAAACTTATGATGTTGACAAAAATAGGACTAGGATTCTATGTTAGATTTTTAAGACATTTCTCCCTGTAACTGGGTAAGATCATTGGGAAACATAAGTAGAGAGTCTAAATAACATATTATAAAAACTCAGCCAAAGTAGTTTTTAATAGTGTTACATGAGAAGCTCTCGTTTCATGGTGCCCCCACTGCTTATAAGGCATTTTTATTGTAGATGAAAGTTAACCTGAAAACTTCTTACACCAAAAGAGTGCATGTATTGCAAACTGCCAAACTAATGTGCTTACAGTCGTTGGGGGTGTGGTGGGTAGATACCAGTAATCTCCGCGAGTTAGAGAGGAGAGCTAGCCGGGTCTTTTCACAGTCATCTTACCTCTGGGATGTATGTTATAATGAAAGCAGGTCTTTAACGGAATTTAGTAGCACATACCAACATTTATTAGCAAGCAACCATGAGAACAGACATACAAACTGTTCCGTATGTTCAATGAAGTACCTCTGCCCTTTTTGGCACTTTGATGAGAAGCACTTTGCATCGAGGCATAAGCATAAATAGATGCTCTAGTAGAAGAAATCAGCTAGTATTCTAACTGCATCAGGTAGCAGGTCCCTCCAAAGATCTTGGGACATGAAGTGACAGAGTTTAGAATCAGGGTGGAGGTAGCTCAGGCCATTAGACTCTTAGATGCTGTTTGCACCAGGCTGAGGTGGCTATATCTTTTCTAGCCAGTCAACATGTCTTGAATATCACTCATTTCATCCATTAAAAATAAGTTTTAAGTTCACTTACGCTACTTTATAAATACTCTAGAGCTGACCTCAGGGAAAACCAGCTGCAGCTTAGCAAGCTTTTGACTCCAGGGGTCTGATTAGAACAGGGGTCCTCAACTGTGGCTACATGTTAGAGTCACCTCCAGAGAGTTTTTAAATTCCAGTACCCAGACCACACCCCACATCAGCAAAATCACAGTTACAGGGCGTGGGACAAAGTCATCAGCATTTTTCAAACCTCCCTGGGTGATTCCAATATACAAAGTTAAGAAGCACTTGAATAGAACCTTTCAGTCCAGCCTAATTGCACGGTATATTCCTGAATAGATTTTCTAAATGCTATTTAGCCACCCTTAAGGGATAGATAATACACATTCTGTATCACACTGTCAGTGTTTAAATATCTATAAGGAAATTTTAACAATACAACAATATGAAACTCACCCTCAGAGACAGTGTAGAGACAACAGAACTTGAGATAACAGTCAGAACAGAGTTGCCTCCCAGGGAGGAAATTTGGCCAGTTTTGAGTAATGGATGCATTTAAATATATATTTAAGATGTTTAAGACTCTGCATTGAAAACTTAATCTTCAAGTAATTACATCCTGAGAATTATCTGTAAATAGTAAAATGTGCCCTGATCGCAGCCAGACCATGTTCAAGCCAGAGCAACCTGGTACAAAAAGAACAGAATAAGCTCAACCCGGGCAACACAAGAAGAAAACATGAAACTGCCCAGATCATTGATAGTTGTGCTTCAGCCTAGCTGGCTAAAGGTGTTACCAGTTCCTAACCCATGAGAAATTGGAAGATATTTTTAGGACTCCATTGTGAGTTATTTGTATTTGTGATACATAAATAAGTTCATGTAAATTGCTGAGTAAGCCATATTTTCTTACTATTTGGTAAGAATGTGGACATGTTCCTTTAATCTTTCCTATCTTGTATAAAGCCTATTGTATCCAAACTTCCTCCAAGCCCAACCAGTTCCCGATCTTAGAAGATTCTGCTTTAAGGAACATGAGCCAGGACCTCGATCCTTATAAATATTCCTCTTCTGATTTCCCCTTCAGAGACAGTTAAGACCCATCAAAGTAGTATTCATTCTCACTGCAGCAATAGCTAATTACTTTACCTTTTCTTTAACAGATAATCTGGAGATATTTTGGTGAGTTCAACAGCAACATCATAAAGAAAGCCTAAATAAGGCTAATTCCTATTTTGGAATGTGATATATTCTATAAACACAATAAATGTATATTGATCATGTTTAAGTAGAAACAAATTTAGTAATGTAAAATTCCCACTGAATATTGCAAAGTATTTTGTACCATCCCATTTTTTAATCAGAAACTGTCTGAGGGTACTTGAGGGGAAAAACACAACCCAACCTACTGAAAGAGAGCTCCTTCTCAAGAGTTGGGTCACCCAAAAGTTATTAGAGACTTCCTCCTTTGGGTTTTACATTCAAGTGCTATATTCAGTCCCAGTTCTATTGTCCATAATCTCCTCCCATCTGGAATTCTCTTCTTGCAATCATCTTTCAAACTGTGGTTTAGATGATATTTCTGTGAAGCCTTAGATGAATCCTCTCAACCTTTTCTTTATGGTTACTGACTCCCTCTTCTCAGCTCTATCTTTTGTGTTTACCATATAGTATTTGTTTTCATTTCTTTCTCCACCCACAACACTTTGACCTACAAAGGGAAGGATTCAAGGTTTGTATAGCACTGTTTCCCAAGGGCTTATCATCTCAGAGCCTGCATTTTTTTTAATGTAATAGATGTTTGTTGAATTTTTCAACCAGACCTTTGGTCCCATGATTATTTTACTTAATTGCAAACTCTACTTACAAACCCTTACTAATGACAGCTGAGTGGTATACTTCTTTTCCATGAGAAAAGAGCCACTAAGAAGGAGACATATGGGTATCATTTGGTTGGGACAGAAATTCCAGCTACAACAAGAACATTTAAGTAGAAACTGGAAAGGTGCCAAAGGCGGGAAGCGACTATTTGGGGCTATTCTGGTGAATATAATGGTATAGAAATTTTGTAGCTTTTGCATGCTTTCTAGAGAAATCTGATGTGCTTAGTATACAATTTCAGAATAACTTATTTTGGTGTATTAAGCACTGCAGTTTAAAAAAAAACTGCTATATAAGATTCAGGTTCAAAGCAGTAGGATGTGTGTGTGTGTGCGTTCCTGCAGAAAAGTAAGTCTGTATTAAGTTATATCCCATATTGTTATTGTTCCTGAATTTTTTCAGGGTCGTATTCTAGGCACTACATTCCATACTCTAAAAATGGGGATTTTTTAAATGTTGCATTCTTCACTGAAAGAAGCAACTTGTTTTCTCTCTTTTAAGGGCTCCAAAAAGTTAAATGCCATATTCAGGTTAGGAAGGAGATGAATGACATGAGCCAGGATTTATCTAACCAGCCCTCCTTCCCCTGAAATTAGTGAGTGATTACATAGCATAGAAGATAGGCATTAGCTTCAGCACCCAAAATCCTGAAATCAAATAAGAAATTCATGTTTTATCTGGGCAACAATGGGCCATTACTTCACGTCTCCAGAGCTCAGCTTCTTTCATTAAATAGAAGTAATAGTACCTCTTTTATAGAATTTTCCTGAGGATTACATGAATAATGTGAAAAAGTGTATACTAGGCCATAAAACTGTTTTTGTTGAATTGAAAATGTATTAAGAGAAACTCTGTGAATCAGTTAAGTCAATAAAATAATTTCACTCCCCTAGATTATTGCTCTATGGGACCATAGCTCTGGATTCAGAACTCTGAATTCAAAGAAAAACCCTTTGTGAGCACAGTTTAGGCAATATTAGTTTTGCCAGGACATTGCAGCCAATAAACCACCCCAAGCATGAGACCACAGAAGCTCTCCAGTAACCACAAGTGGTCCATATCTCTGCTTTGTGTCTCTTCTGAAAGAAGCCAACGTGTTTTTCTCTATCTAGTTCTCACAAATGAAGTGGGCAGAAATGTTAACCATGTGACTTTAATGAGTATCACATGAACAAGGTCCCTACACACTACTTTGGAAATGTCACCAAATGAAAGGTTGCATTTAGAAAGGGCAGAAAACTAAACGAGATAATGGTACAGCCGTTGCCTGGTACACAGTTGAGGACATCACCTTTGCTTCTGGAAAATATAACAGTGATGCAATAAATTTGGCTACTGCATGCACAGCAGTTACTCAGAACTTGTTGATGAGCCTACTTTAATTGGAAATTGGTTCTTCTCCAGAACAAGACCAAATAAACCTATATGAAGCACACAGAGGGAATGCCTGGCATATCCTTCAGGTTACTTGTTTTCCTGTTGGTAAGCAATTAGAAGTTTGGCCAGTGCTTAAAATGCACACTTAGTCATCCACACTTAACACATTTTCTGTTGCCATAAGTGCGGTTGATAAACAGTTAGTTAAAAACTCTCATAGA
This sequence comes from Smutsia gigantea, assembly GCA_032199065.1. Lineage (NCBI taxonomy): Eukaryota > Metazoa > Chordata > Mammalia > Pholidota > Manidae > Smutsia > Smutsia gigantea. Next base: position 18,780 of record JAVSCE010000035.1, read on the forward strand.
TAATACTTCCAGACCTCCCTTCTGTTGCAAGCCCCATGGAACTATTCCAAGCAAAACAAACAGTAAGAACATCAGGACAACCTCTGTAGGCGTCTTACCTCCAGTTCACATGATTAAACTCTCATCTAATTGTCATTTGGCTGCCCAAGGATTTTCTAAAACTTAGTTTGCTTGCTCCATTGTATTATATATATATATAACAATATAGCATATATCATCTACCTGGACTAGGTACCTCATTGGACAATAATTTATTGTAATCATTTCTACCCTCACCCTAGCTCCTACAGGGCATAATATCAGAATATTATATATATTTTTGTATCACTGATGCTTAAAACAGAACTGGGCATCTAGTAGGGCCTCAATAAATACTTGTTGACTACATTAAGAATGTGTTCATTATTACACCTTCTTTCCTACCAACCCCATGCATTTTTTGGAATGAGGTTCCTGCCTCCATATCTTCACTCTATTTAATATACCTAGATTCTCAAGAGTCTGACAGCAAAATTTAGCCAGAATTAACCATACTCTTTGAGCTACTTTTCACACATTCACTCATTTACTTTCACCAAGCTCCCAATCTACTTTCTCAATTTCAACAAATATTCATCATCAACTGCCTGAAAATACCCGGCAACATTTTACGCAAGTTTGAAAATTGTGCAGTCATGGACATCTGTAACACCATTCTCCAACAGAAACATAATGAGAACCATAAGTGAAAGCAAATGTATATTCCTAAATTTTCTAGTAGCTATATTTAAAAAGTAAATAGAAACAGGTAAAGTTAATTTAAATATTTCTTAGCCATATCTATCCAAAGCATTATCATTTCAACATGTTCAATATAAAGATTAGTAATGAGATATTCTACATTCTTTTCTTAATCAAGTCTTCAAAATCTGGAGTGTGTCTAGGCTTACAGAACATTCGATTAGGGCTAGCCACATTCAGAGTCATCACAGGCCACCTGTGACTAGTGGTTACCACATCGGTAGCACAGACCTATACAATCACCTTTTCTTAAAAGAGAGAGAGGTACACATAGAGCTCGGATACAAAATAGACTAGAATGAATGCAATACTAAGTTAAAACAATAAAACAAGGGGGCATGGGAAGAGGATATGATGGTATACTCTTCCTACTTGAATGCCAAAATGTAAGTTCAGGCAATCAGTAAGATAAAGACCTGAACCGAATTAAAAGAGAAGCCAAATTTCTCCTTTTCTCCTTCATAGGAAAAAGAGTTTGCAGAAGTTAATGATAGTATTTTGGCATCATCGTTATGAAAAGAACTCTTCGTTCTTAATATTGGGAATAGGCATAAATTTAGAACATAGAATTTAAAACTACTAGGACTCATGAAAATATTCTCATGCTTGGTAGGGGTTTTCCTAATGTTACTATTTTCTGTGCCACAGACTAGTGAGAGGAGATACAAAGAAAAGACAGTGCCTACTAAGTTAGATTTAAGTTAAATGATAAAAGATTAGGGGGAAAAATGCATCAAAGCATTACCCTGGGAAGAAGTCATTCACAAAGCAGTTGAGATCATAGCTATTTTGATTTTACTAAGAAGGGAAAATGGTTGAGAAGGAGGCAATCAGGAATGAAACATAACACATATAAAACAGACTTAAAAGAGTAGGATCAGAAATAAAGTAGATAGCTTTACCCAATATTAATCAACACAAAGCAAATAGCAATGAGGGAGAAAGAAAACAGAAGTGAAGAATCTGGACTCAGACTTAACCAACTCATCCTAAATCCACTAGCCACTAGTTAGTTATTTAATCTCTCTCAGCCTCAACATCCTCATCTGAAACATGGGGCTCCTAATAGCACCCACTCACTGGGAAATAAATGAGTCCATCTACAGAATGTGTTTAATGCAAAGCTTACCACATAATACACACAGGATGCATTTTAGTCTCAGTTGTTAGAAGGTCTGGGGTACAAAGTTTGGACTTTGAAGACAGGGGCAATTGAACACTCTTGAGAAGTACCTGATAAGTTACCTTTAATGGAAAAAAAAAGATATTTTTTATCACCATTTGACAAAAGAGACCATAAATGAGGAGTCCAGCTTAGAATGTGGTGGTCATCTAAGCGCAAGCTGGTGAACCTGGGCCAAAGTTGAGCTAAATTAAAAGAAAGTGGTGGGGGCAAAGCATATTTCTCACAGATAATCTGGGAATTCATAATGAACAAGGCATGAGAAGAACAAAGAGAAAACTGTACCCCTAGTTCACTGCAAAACACTTATTAGTTGTGTCACTGTGGGAGAGTCCCTCATCTTTAAAATGGGTATAATATTAACACAAACTTCATAGGGATGTTAGGAGTAGTAAGCGATTGTTATTTGTCAAGAACTTAGAACAGTGATTTGCACATGGAATGTGCTATGCAAGTATGTACTAGATGAGAAAAGCAAACACAGTATTTTAAAAAACTCTTAAATGATTGACTTTTACTCTTCCATACACTATGTTTTTCAATCCAAAAAAGCAACATTGTCAGACAGTACTCCTCCCATGTTAGAGATGAAGAGTCTTGGAGGCAGTCATAGCAACACAGAAGTGTCCAAGCCAGGAGCCAGAGCCAGACCTCCCACCAGGCCTGGGCTCTTTCTCCTACCCCTGGCGCCTCCAATGCCATGAGCCTGAAAACCTGAGAACCGTGCTGTAATAATGACACTGACATGGGGAAGGGCTAGGGGTGCACTGATTTATCATTAGGATTCTTGTTACTTAGATTTTTAGCATCAAAATATCAGAGAATCCTTAGAAGTGTGGAAGTAAACAAAGACCACCCAAATGAGCACAAACAAAGGCTATTTATTCAGAGCTTACCATACCAGGGAAGTCAGCCGCCATCCTTGTGTTTTGGTAGAGGCTTAAGGGCAGGCAGAGGAGTGGGAAAGCTTTATGTAACAGAAAAAAGAGAAGGTTTGCAGATATGACCTGATGAGAGGCTGTTGCACGAGGAAGCTGTAAGGTGAACTAACTATAAACAGGCGTCCTGTTTGGGTTAGGGGTCATAGTTGGTCCTAAGCGGGAACAAGAGAGAAAAATTAGGGAAGCTGATAGTTATTAATCAAGTCCTGGCTCCTTGGAGTCAATGGGTATGGAAATTATTATTGCTCGAGATAGAGAGTGGTCTGACTTGCTACAAGTCTGACTTACAGATAGCAGGCTGCCTCCTTGGGTTGGTCATCATAGGTGATGGCTTGATTTCTTGGGATGATTGTAGACTGTGTGGGCCAGAGTTCCATTTTTACATATGATCTGGCCATTGTCGGCTTGCATATTCATGTCTCAGAAGTCATCTGGCACAGACGCAGTCCCTGACCATTGTGCAGCATAATGGAGAACTTCAAAATACAAGATGGCATATTCCATTCTGAGAGAGCTTCCAGTGTTTTGATATTTTTAGTCATTAATATTTACAAAGGTCTGCCTACTCTGAATTCCCAACTCCTTAGTTCTTGTTCTGTGTTCTGAGGATAATTAAACCCTCAGAAAATACATACAACTCTCTGATGGCCTACCTCAGCAGATATACCGTGCATGAAGTACAGCCTTTGAATTCACACAGAACCTTCCTGGTGTCACACCTAGGCTTACTGTTTTCACTGCTCAGGAATAATCTTGTCTGCCCACCCATACGTTTTACAGCAAACATTCAACGTCCACAGGTTGGGCTCAGTGTAAAAATAGATCCCAGCAGTGGGGACAAGATTCTTTTGCCTGCTTCTAATTTGGGGAAAATATCTCAGAAAAAAATTATTGTAACCTGAATCAGTCACTAAAATGCCACCCTAGACAGGTACATAGTATTTGAGTAAAATTTTAGTTCATGAATCAGTTTTTCTTAGCTTCCCTTCATAGCAGATACTCTGCCCTTCCCTCTCCTTCACCCCAAATATTATTAGTCACAGAAAATTCATTTGCCTTTTTCAAGGAGACTTGTTGCTTCTCTCCCTCCTTCCAATGATCAAACATGAAGAACATGAAGAATAAAAGTCAATGACTAAAGAGCAATGTCAGAGAAAGACAGGCAAGTGGCTCTTTGTCTTGTTCTTCTTTGTACTGGTGAAGAAAGAGGTGGCTTCTTCAAAGTTTCAGTCTACTTAATTGGATATTGTGGAGAAAGGGAACAATGGCAGTCCCAGGAGAAACTAACAGGCTCTGCAAAAGAGGTTGTCATCCTCTTAACCTTCCCTGTAGGAACATGGCACTCACTTTCCCTGGTCTGGCCTCCTGCATTGGAAGATGGTTCTTAGTAGAACAGTTTCCCTGATGTGCTTTTAACTTACACCTCAACCTCAAACATTGCAGTTACACCTTCTTTCCTCTCTAAGGGGATTACAGAAATAAGCTTATTGTCTTATTTCACGTATGATGGAAAATAAGCCTATATACATAAGAGTGTTACTTATCACTATATAATATTCACACCCACAAACCCATATTTGTAAACAGTATTTCCACCAAAACCCTGAACTATAGTGTGTGAAAATTACAAAATGTTGTGAGGTTACCAGACCTGGGTTGAAGTAGGAGGACAAGACATATCTCAAGCAAAAGAGAACTTCACCAATCTTGTACTATCCTATCATTACCACAAAAGAAAATTGGAATATTCAGTTATTCAGTAGGTAAAACCTATATGAAGCAAACTTTCTCATAAAGGGAAAACGTACGACCCTCTTTGTTCTGGACAGTTTGACTGGTTTTACATTCATTCAATAAATACATCAATAATTAAATTAAGTAATAATTACTAAGGGGGAAAATAATGCAAAATAATGGATAGAAAGCAAGACATGAAACATGATTTTTCATTCTCTTTCTATGGGAGAGATGGCCAACTCTCTACCAAAGGTACATATTTTCATTCTAAAGAGTTGTTTCTGGAAAGCATTGACCCAACCAGGGCCCTTTCTGTTTAGATGCAGCCATGTGAATAGTCCTCACCAATGGAATGTGAGCGAAAGTGATTCACTTTTAGGCTGAAGTGGTTAAATAATAAGTGTGCCTTCACCACCACTCTTCCCCATCTTCTGGCTGAAATTCTAGGACTCCATGGTCTGCGGCAGAATGGCAGAGCCATAGGATGGAATAAGAAGAAATTATCACTAAATCACTTTATGGGAAGCTATCCAAAAACATTTTATCTGGATTTTGTGTAAGCAAGAAATATATTCCTATTGTATTATATTAAACCACTGGGGTTTCAAATTTTTCTATTACAGCAGCTAGAGTTATTTTAATTAATATGGAAATCCATCTTACTATCCTTGGCAAATACTTTCAACCCCTAGAGGTACCGGAAAAAAGATGGCAGAGTAAGAAGGCAAGGCAGAACCTCCTCCCCAAATCACATAGATCATGAAATACAGAAATTACAACTAGACCTGAAAAAGACCTGAGGCTGCAGAACTGACTATCTGTGTCTGGGAAAGAAGAAAAGACCTCACAGAAAAGGGTAAAGTGGCAAAGCCGAGATCTGGCAGGACCCAAGACCTCCCCACTGCCCCTCCCCAGCCCATAGGCAGGCAGAAGAGGAAAAGAGCAGGAGCCCAGGATCGCTGAACACCTGGCCCTGGAGATCTGCTCTGGGAACATGAACCCACATTACATGGTGATCTGGTGATGAGTGGTGCTGGACAACAGAGACAGGTGGACCACTTGGAGAGGCTGAGATTCCAGCTGCTTGTGGAGAACAGGTACGCTCTACCAGCCCACCTGAGACAAAAGCAAAGTGGGCAGTCTGAAAGATTTCCCAGCAGTGGGAGGGTTACCAGAGTGACAAGGATTACACAGAGCTCTCTGCTCAGGAGAAAGGGCAGGGGGACAATACCTCCCAGCCCACCCTCTGTCCAACAGGTTGGGAACTCTTGTGAGCCTCAGATGCTCCATCCACCTCGCTGGCATCACAGCCCCGAGGCTCCTCCCTGTGGCGCTCAGCCTGTGGTAGGCCCACTGGGCCCAGCAGTGGAGACAGACTTTACTGACAGGTTGGCAGACGGAGACCCTTCCAGCTTTCTTGGCCCTATTCAGGCCAGCGAGGGAACTGCCTGCAGGAGCCAGCCCCAGGAGCTCCTTCCTTTCAGCAGGAGCCAGTCCCGCTTACCTACAGCCCCTGTCATTGCTGCAGGCTGGATGCAGGGCAGCTCCACCTGTGGCAGTTCCAGCAGTGCAGCACGGAGTCTCCTCCCTGCATGCAACCAGCTGACGGCCCAATCAGCCCTCCTGAAATCAGACCACTACAAGCCAGACAGTAAGGCACCCCGACCACTGCACACCAGCAGCTGGGGCTCTCACACTGGGAAGTCGAGTCCTGAGTTTCTGGGCATTAGAGAGTGCCTCCTCCATAAAGCTATTATTCCATAGGAACATTGAAAAAATGAAGAGGCAGAGGAATTTGATCCAAAAAAACCTACAAGACAAAACACCAGAAAGATGGCTGAGTGAAACTGAATTCCCCAATCTTTTTGATAAAGACTTCAAAGTAAAAGTCATAAATATGCTCACGGATCTACAGAAAAATATTCAAGATCTCAGGGAGGACCTCAACAAAAAGACAGACAACCTGCAAAAGAGTCATTCAAAGCTGAAGAATACAGTATCTGCAATGATAAATACAGTGATTTAATAGCAGACTGTCACAGGTTGAAGAAGTTGTAACTGATCTGAAAATTAGGGAGCAAGAAAACAATGAAGCCAAAAACAGAGAAAAAAGGATCTCTGGGAATGAAAGGATAATAAGAGAGCTGTGTGACCAGCCCAAACAGAAAAATATTCACATAATAGGGGTACCAGAAAAAGAAAGAGACAAAGGGATAGAAAGTTTCTTTGAGGAAATAATTGTTGAAAACTTCCCCAAACAGGGGAAGGAAATAGACACTCAGGTCATGGAAATGCAGAGAGCCCTAATAAAAGGAACCCTAGGAAGACAAAACCAAGATGTATAATAATTAAAATGGCAAAGATCAAGGACAAGAAAAGAGTATTGAAAGCAGCCAGAGAGAGAAAAAAGATCACTTATAAAGGAAACCCCATCAGGCTATCTGCAGACTTCTCAGCAGAAACTTTACAGGCCAGAAGGCCAATGATATATTGAATGTACTGAAACAGAAGGACCTCCAACCAAGAATACTCTACCCAGTAAGATTATCATTTAAATTTGAAGCAGGGATTAAACAATTCTCAAATAAACAAAAGTTGAAGGAATTCACCACGACTAAGCCAGCCCTACAGGATATGTTAGAGGTACTGCTCTAGATGTAAATACTCCTAAGGCTAAATAGATGTCACCAGTGCAAATGAACCTACAGTAAAGGTAATAGACCAATTAATTACCAAGTAAGTATGAAATTAAATCAAATACTCACAAAATCAGCTAAGGGATACACAAAAAGTGCAGAATATGACACCTAATACCTAAAGTGTGGAGGAGGAAGAAGAAGGGGAACAAAAAAGTACCTCTAGATTGTGTTTAAAATAATCAGTGATTTAAGTTAGGCTGTTAGATAGTAAGGAAGCTATCCTTGAACCTTTGGTAACCACAAACTTAATGGCAATGATTACATATCTATCAAAATCACCTTAAATGTAAATGGACTGAATACACCAATCAAAAGACACAGAGTGGCAGAATGGATAAATAAACAAGACCCATCTATATGCTGCCTAAAAGAGACTCATTTCAAACCCAAAGACATACACAGACTAAAAGTGAAGGGATGGAAAAAGATAGTTCATGCAAATAATAGGGAGAAAAAAGCAGGAGTAGCAGTACTTATATCAGACAAAAGAGATTTCAAAACAAAGAAACCAAAAAGAGACAAAGAAGGACATTACATAATGGTAAAGGAGCTTCTCAGACCACAAGGACATGAAACCACAAATAAATTACACAAAGAAAACAAAAAAACCTAGAAACATATATGGAGGCTAAACAACATGCTTCTAAATAATCAATAGATCAATGACCAAGTTAAACCAGATCAAGAAATATATGGAGACAAATGAAAACAACTCAACAGCCCAAAACCTGTGGGATGCATCCAAAGCAGTTCTAAGAAGAAAGTACATAGCAATAATAGCAATACAGGGCTACCTTAACAAAGAAGTACAATTCCAAATAAACAGTCTAAACTCACAATTAAAGAAACTAGAAAAAGAAGAACAAATGAAGCCCAAAGTCAGTAGAAGGAGGGACATAATGAAGATCAGAGCAGAAAAAAGTAAAATTAAGAAGACTAAAACAATAGAATCAATGAAACCAGGAGCAGGTTCTTTGAGAAAATAAAATAGATAAACCCCTAGCCAGACTTATCAAGAAAAAAAGAGAGCGCATATACATAAACAGAATCAGAAATGAGAAAGGAAAAATCACTACAGATACCACAGAAACACAAAGATTAAAGAATACTGTGAAAAATTATATGCTAATAAATTAAACAACCTAGAAGAAATAGACACCTTCCTAGAAAAATACAACCTTCCAAGACTTTCAACCCCTACACTACACTTTCTTTGTAAGTTCAGATGAATTAAGCTTGTTTACCCATGGCTCTCCAAAAATACAACCACTGGCTCTGGTATCATTTATCTGAAATGCCACTTCTCGTCAGAAGCTCTGGATTCTGAAAATTCAATTTTGATGGAAATTCCTGAAGGACTTCAGGCTTTACATCTGGTCAACCTTTAGGCTGTAGACTGTCACCAGGATCAGAGAGGTATCCCATGATTCTTGGGGACAGGCAGTGCCTTATAGATTTTTCAACCTATAACATACAAGCAACAGCAACCAAACGGGACTTACTGAAGAGCCAGAACTCTGAAGGAACCCCATGTTTCCTGGTTGCAATTCTATTATTGGTCCCTTCTCTTTCTGTGAGCCCCGGTATGCACTCTCATAAATTCTCTCATCTTGAATTAGACCCTCTTGCCAAATCACTCCATGTCCTCTAGTTGAGTTTCATAGGTGTCTTCCTACAGCAGCTATTCCTCACACTACTGAAGCACAGAATAAAAAAAAGACAGGAGCCCTAATGAAGTAGGAGGAACAGAGAGAGGTCAGATCACACCAGGTCTTGCAGACCATGGTAACAACTTTATTCTTTACCCTCAGAAGAAAACAGGACTACTGAAGCACATTAAGAATGAGGATGAAATGATCTGTTCTGCCTTTTTAAAAAAGATCCTTCTGGCTGCAGGGTGGAGAACAAGTTAAAGAGGGTCAATGAGAAGCTATGACAATAACCATGTCAAGGGATGATGCAACCTAATGAGAGAGTGGCAGAAGGGGTTGATAAACAACAGGCTTGTGAGGAGGACAGGATATGGCGGATGAAGAGATATTAATGGAAATGCCTGGATGCTAATGGAGATGGGGGTGTATCCTTAAAAATAGACTGGGAGAGAGTGCTTGCTCTATTGTTTGTATGATGTTTAGTTTGTTATTTTTTTTAATTTATAGGTACTCCCTAGACAGTCATTCTAAAGGGTACCACACACACACACACATGCACACACGCTACCTGCAAGCTGAAAGTAACCCAACTGTAGGACTCCCATGTTACTCTTTTCCTCCTCAGAGTTACCCACTCTGCGATGGAGCCTCAAGAAGTTCAAGACTTATAAGTTTTCTTTAATTCTGATGTCAGTAGCCATAAATACCACCACATACAGCTTAAGCCTCGTGTTCTCCACCTGATACCTCCACTCACACATTTTCCCGTAGGGCACCCTGCCCAGCAAGCTTCATCCACCACCACTTCCCCAGCTGCTCTGATCTGTGCCACAAAGGCCTTGACCCTTCACCTTTGAGATGACCTTCAGTGACTGTCTTGGATATAGGGGTTTCATTGCTTCTCTCTTTGCACATGTCCTTAAGCCACAGGAACACAGGAATTCACTTTACTTCCTCTCTCAACAGGAACAAAATCCATCTACACTCACCATGTTGGAGCAATCCTTCTGTTCTCTGTTCTTTGTTTTCAGAAAGCTTATTTCCTCCCTGTTGATGGTGCAGACTCGGCCCCTCTCATTTTTTCTCTGGAATCTCCACTACACAACCAATTTTAACTGAAGGAGAGAGAAGGCAACATTCCCCCCCTTCCTTGGAAGGTTGCCTCAAATCAATCAATTTTCCATATTTAACATTCAAGCTTTGTGCATATGCTAATACATCATTAAAATTCAGGTCCATCCTCCCATCTTTGGAGTTACTTTCTCTGTTTGTCTATATTTCATACTTTCTATCCAATTTCCTAAATAATAATGTTGCAAGTGAGAGTAATCACTAGCAGGAATCTGCACCATAGGACTAAAGGGAGGAACCTCAAGTTAAAAATCTCCATCATTTGTTATACACTTTTTGGCCTTGAGTAGTTCACAGTTCTGCTTCTCTTTTCCCAAATGGAATACTGATTACTTCAGGATGGTATTATGTGTGGGTGAGCACAGTACCAAAATGCAACTCCGAAAATGCTCAGAGAACCTAGAGAGTCATGAGAAGGCTATGGACTTGGGAGGTCATAAGAGCTAAGCTCCCCTCTTCAAATGGTTCCTTAAAGCTTTAGCTCCTGCTTGCACTCTGTGAGGCAAAACAGTCCTGATGTCAGTTGGTTTTATTTGTGGGAAAGTTGTTTTTACTGAAATAATATGAATGTTCCCATTACTGTCATCTATAGTTTCTTTGGAACATCAAAAAATAAATTCATTTCCACTCCTAGTAACAGCCTTCAGTGCCCACAGTGGAGTCTCCCTCCCCTCAGTTGTCTCATCTCGAGACTGAGCATGTGCAGTGAGGCCACTTCTCCGTCAGAGGCCTGGTCTTATCTGTCCCTCCCTCACCTACCTGGTCTTTCTTCAACCCTCTGGAAACCCTCCCACCTCCTCTCTCATATCACCCTGATGGACTCCAAATCAGGAATGCCCCTGTGGCACCCAGGCCCTAACATAAGCCAGAGACATGATCCAATCACCAGAAAGCCAAGGGTCTCTCGTAACCATCCTTGCCCTGAGTTCAGTCCTCTTCGTTTTAACGTTTTTTGATCACCAATCTGTTCTTTTTAAACTTGTGGTCCACTAAAACCCAAAAGCATTTTTGACATTTGGCTGTAAGTTAAAATTTCTCCATTATATTTCTGTATTTCAGAATGTGAGACTTTACGTTTTACATATTGTTATAGTCTATATATTTTTTTAATTTATATTTTATATATTATATGTAATATGTATTTTATACATTACAAATGATTGATTCTTGCCTAGTAGGATTTTTGAATTCTTATTTTTCCATTCGAATTATTAGCTATTCTTCCCAGCTCTCAGCCATGTTTTCCATTATCCAAGTTGAATACCAAAAAACTAATCAGGATAGGGTAAAGAGTAAAATGCTGTGACAGAACTTAAGCACTTAAATACATGAATAAACTGTTGAATTTAATTTAAATTGTGTCAAAAATTACAATTTCAAATGCACTTCGTGATGTGAATATTGAGGTGAATTTGCTTCCTGAATGTGAGGATAAAAGTAGAATAGGATTAGAGATCTCCACAATTGCCAACCTGAGAAAATTAATTTAAAATTAAAACTTCCTATTAGTGACAACAGAAAAGCTCAAGGATAAGGGTTGCGCTAACATCCTTATGAAAATCATGTATTACACTGTGCAAGTGAATCTAAGATGCACTATCTCTCTTTCCATCTAATAGGCTTACTTTCACTTTTGCTTGCATAGATGCTCAGACTAATGAACAATGTATAAGTTTGATATTAGTCTACTAACAATTTCAACTGGTCTTGCAATTTTGAATATATACATAAATATTTCCAGTAACACCTCTCAATTCAGTGATCTCAAAGAGCCTTCAAATAATGATACAAAAGAAATCCAATTTGCTTCAGCAATTTAATGTGTCTTTTGTTATATGTTTTGCAGATAAATATGTGTATGCATTCCTGAGAGATATATAAAGAGTTGCTTTACTGTAACACTTTTAGCAGTAAATCCATGACCTAATTATTGCTATAAATTCATTACCAAAGCTTTTCCCTTTCCCATACCAAGCTAAAATATAAACCTTGCACCATTACAGATTCTAACTGCAGCCAAATACATCAATTATAATCAGTTGCAGTAAACTCTCACTTTGCATTAGGCATAATTAACCGTGTGATAAATAATCAGTATAATAACATTTAATGTGCTGTGATAGCATTTCTAAACTACTCATGCAAATTCTAGAAAATAGAATATACTTCATTCTAACCACCAATGTTTTTAACCAGTTCATGTTTGAAATTTCAGGTGTGTCTTTGTCAAATAAATTTTTGTATACCCACGCAAAAATTAAAAATTTGATATGCTTAAGGACTTCATGTATGTCTCAATAAAAAATCATTTACTTTCATCAAAATATTATTTAATAAACTTTAATCGTAAATTACATCCCTACACATGTAGCTACTTCTAAATGTTAAGCTTTCCCAGAGTAGCCAGGATTTTCTTGGATATGAGAGGGTAAAAGTTAATTAGTAATAATTTTTAATTGATTCATTTGCATTTCAAGGAAGATCTCATATCTTGTTTATTTTAATTATAATAATAATGATGATGGGAAGGAAAGGAGGAGGAAAAGGAGAGAGAAGTGGTGGGGGGTATGATCTCTGCTCTACCCTTGTAAGGGATGAAATACATGTCAATTCCATAGAAGAATATTTTTATTCTAGCACATAACATTTTTAATTATTGACTGACATTGTCCTGTTTTAAATTCATAATACAACAAGGTCAATTAGAAATACTATCAAGTAGTATTTCTGAATTTCATGCTCTCCATTTAATTTTAGGATAATTTCATTCAAGTCACTAAATAACAAAATAAGAATAGTACCTATTACAATTGCATGTTTCTAAGAAACCTTATGACAATAAGCCTATAGAATTGCTAAAAATAATTGGTTATATTGTAAATTTGCTTGGCATTGAAACAGTGCTTTAAAAATGGATCCTAACCTAGGACTTAGAATTCTTTTCCCTTTGGGCAGAAACTATCATAATATTTGCTCTAGTAAGCTTTGACCTATATAATCATTACAAACATGGTTATATGTTATATTTAATTATTACTCCCCTGTTTTCTTTCTTTTCCCCACAGAACTTTTGCTGTGGCTCAGTTTACTAGTTCCACCTCTAAAGGCTACTCTCACTGGACTCTGAATTAATCAAAGTTGCTAAGTGAAGGCTCTCCCATGTTATCTCTGCAATAATCAAAACTGGTAAAGAAGAAACTCTCAGGATTGTTTCCACTTCATACTTGTAACATTTCAAAATATATTTACAGGGTAATTAGGAGACCCTCTTTAGCTGTCTCTAGAAAGCTTGTTACTTGTTAACCAAATCATGCAGAACATATAACAAGTTACTAGAACTGAGTCAATGAGGGATTCTTCTGGAAATAGATGGTAGAGTTAGGGTAATCCACTCACATATCCTCATCATTATGAACAAATGTTCATGGCATTTTTGATGGGTAAACATGAAATAACAGAATGACATCAACAAACTCATGAAGTTTGGTTTGTAACCTTGTAGTTTTTACACGTGCTCTGACTGGCTCACCTGCCTGTTCACAAAGAATAAAGTAGGTGTCATTGACAAGTTTCTTTCTCCTCTTCTTACAGTGAAGGTGATTACAGATCTGGCTCAAGGATCCTACTCTTCTTTCTACTTTGTTACTGTTTATAAATGATAATGCTATGAAAACAAAAAAATAAAAGAAAGAAAGAAACTACATTAAAGTATTATTTTAAAATTTTCACTCTCCAAGAAACAGCATATACCTCTGGAAATCATAAGACTATTAGAATGACAAGGGCTTGAGAATGGAAATGAAATTTCTTTGAGAAGAGGGTCTCCATCTGATGTCTTTATGGGAGTCCTCAGAACATTCATTTCTGTCAGAAACACAGGAACACGAGTCATTTATTTATCCTGGCCAAGTCCCATGTCAAAGATACAAACATGAAAATATATGGTCTCTGCTCTCACAGGACTCCCATTTGAATTAGGAAAACAAACTCAATAAAAAACAATTATAGGACAGTGTAATAATTGCTAGAGGTATGCCATGGAGGAAACAATGGTTCAAAGGAAAGAAATAATAGTCAAATAAGAAGTGTTCTGAACTGAGAGAAAAGCATATGTAAGTACACACGAGCATGTGCCTAACAGCCTGATCTGACAGGGCAGCAGTTTTTTATAACTGGAGACTGCAAGTCTGTGACCACGTAAAGGGAGACAGTGTGGGGAGGAAGGCAATGGATGAAGTGGCAGGCGTGCAAACCCAAGGTAACTCCATTAGTGATTCCATTATTTATTTTCTGCCCGTCACTCCTTTCCTACTCTCTCTTCCCTCCTCATTTACCCAGCTTAGATATTGTGAGCCATCATTATAATCACTGATTACAAACACCCTCCAAGCCCTTGCCCCTTTCTTCCTGCGCCATATTGCCACAGCAAAACCCAAACGCCGGTTCGCCCCAGTCCTCTTCCTACTCTATGGCTGTATCAAAGCAGCTGACCCTGTAGTTGGAGGAGAACAACAAAACAAACAAAACAAAGAACAAAAAAATCCCACAATATCATACACATTAACACAATCAATTATAATCATGCAGACTTGCCTCACTGTACATTTTGACTACAAATCTCAGCAATACATTTAGCTCTTTCCAGATAGCTGGCTATTTCCCCTCAACAACCTACTTCACACCTTCCTTCTCTTCAACCATCCACCAGTTCCTTCTCCCTCATCTCTTATTTCAGTGAGAGCACAATAGGAATCAAAAGAGAATTACATCATTTCCAGCCGCCCATTTATACCAGCTTACATGCATTTGTGCCTGTAATCTGTCTTCTCGCTCATAAAACCAGATAAACAATAACTGCTCCTCTCTAAAGCCAACCTGGCCACTTGTGCTCTGGATGCATCCTCTCCTGCCCATGCTGGCTAGAAGTCGGAGATAGAAAATTTGCCAGAGATGGATGGCATAATTAACAATAAGGAACACAAGGAGATGGTCTCTGAACCCAAACAGGAAGAGATGATACCCAACACTATAGAAAAACACACACATACATGTACTAGAAAATACACAGAGGTAACTACCTCTTCTTTACTCATAATTCTAAACTTTCTTCACTAAGACATTACACCTCTATGGACCCATGAATTTTTTAATACATTTTTTAAACACATTATTTCTATAGACAGAGGCCCCACAAAAATATTTACCCACGGCCCTACACACCCTAGATGGGGCCCTGTTACTGTCCACCTACATGATTCTCCATTCCTCTCCTTTTTTTCCTCTTACTGTATGTGCTAGTTTGCCTAACACAGTCCCAGTGTGTACCTGTCCCGGCATAATTAGTAACAATGTCTCCTTGCATGCTTAAAAGGACCCCACTTTGAATGATAAAATTACAGGTCTTTCCAATTATACCATCAGCAAGTCTTACTGCTCCTATCATGCAAAATAAATTCCCGATTTTGCCCACTCCCCACCATCTTTCAATGGGCCTTTATAATAGCATCCAAACTGTTCTCCCTGCTTCCATTCTTGTCTCCTCGACCCCACAATCCATTCTTAAAAAAAAAACTGTCAGAGTGAGCTTCTTAAAGTATAAATTAGTGTATGTCACTTCGCTATAAATAAACAAATAAATAAATAAAATCAACAAAACAAAAGCCCTACAGCTGCTTCCGGTCACACACAGAGAATAAAATAAGAAGCCTGGAAAGCCCAATGCCCAGTGCTTCTCATGGCTCCCTCCCTCTCCTGGTGCATGTGGACACGCAGACACCACATCCCTGACTACCCCACCTAAGTTATCTCCTTCCAGCTATGTCACTCTCTAGTTATAGAATTTCTGTTTATTTATTTATTATTTATTTTTTAATTTTGGTATCATTAATATACAATTACATGAGCAACTCTGTGGTCACTAGATTCCCCCCATTATCAAGTCCCCACCATCATTACAGTCACTGTCCATCAGCACAGTAAGATGCTATAGAGTCACTACTTGTCTTCTCTGTGCTATACTGCCTTCCCTGTGTCCCCCCCCACATACATTATGCGTGCTAATCGTAATGCCCCTTATTCCCTTCTCCCTCCCTTCCCACCCACTCCCCCCAGTCCCTTTCCCTTTGGCAACTGTTAGCCCATTCTTGGGTTATGTGAGTCTGCTGCTGTTCTGTTCCTTCAGTTTTTGCTTTGTTCTTATGCTCCATAGATGAGTGAAATCATTTGATACTTGCCTTTCTCTGCCTGGCTTATTTCACTGAGCATAATACTCTCTAGCTCCATCCATGTTGTTACAAATGGTAGGATTTATTTTCTTGTTATGGCTCAATAATACTCCATTGTGTGTATGTACCACATCTTCTTTATCCATTCATCTAATGATGGACACTTAGGTTGCTTCCACTTCTTGGCTATTGTAAATAGTGCTGCGATAAACATAGGGGTGCATATGTCTTTTGGAGACTGGGAAACTGCATTCTTAGGGTAGATTTTCTGTTTATTTTATTACTATTGGAGTCAATGTTATATCCTGTATGGTGATTTTATTCTAGTCTGTCTCCCCCATTAGAATATAAGCTTAATGAAGGAAGGAATTTCACCTTTTTCACTAATGTAATTGCAGAACCTAAAAGAATGCCTGGAACATAGTAAGCACTCAATAAATACTTACTGTATATGTTACAGGAACTGTTTCACGGTGTGTCATGAAAGATATATATTTACAAAGCGATGGAAACAAAGAAGACATTAACTCCAACAGTTATCGATGAATACAACCTGCACGTGGTTTCCAGATTAATACTCCTGAAGCCCAAGTATACTCCTATCATACTACTATTCAAAACCTCAAGCATGTTTATTCTCACAGAATGAATTCCAAACTCACTAGCACAGTATACAAAGTCATCTTCAGTCTTCTCTCCAATTTTAAGTTTTTGCTTCTAATATTTTTGGACTAAAAACTTATAAAATTTCAGCCTCATGGTCATATTTTTTTATCCATCTGGAATATTTTCCTCCATCCTCTGCTTTCTCCACAAACTTCTTTCTATATAGATAATTCCAATCCATCCTTCAAGGTGAGGTCCAAGCTTTCTGCTGCTCTGCTCTATATTCTAAGAGATCCCTAGGACTTCCTGGGCCTTCTCCTTCTCTTCTCAACAAGTATGGTTTTTTATCATCTGTGTCCGTCATTTGATACTAGACACTTTTTTTAGTGAACTGTTAGTTACATTTTATGGTTCATGGCATTTCTACTCAACTAAGTGTAGGTTAATTGGGAAAGATAAATACTTTTTATTTGTGGCAGTCGCAGAATTGATGTTACGATAAACACCCAATAATTATTACTGATTGACTAATAATTGGATACATACACTGTGTGCAAATAGTGCTGTCTCAGACTAGTTCTACTGAGGAATAAGTTCACCTACTGAGGGTTGTTTTTGAGCCAAGTTGACTTACATCTTAATTGGTTTAGGAAGACTTCCTGAAACGAAGAGACTAAGACCCCTGGGATTTTTTTTTCCTCAAATAAAAGGTATGAATATGTAATATTTAGAGTAAATGGCAGAGAAAATGAAGGTGAGTATTCCTTCTCAGACCTCTTTTCCCAAAAGACAGGAATAGAACTATAACTTTTTTCTGGAAAGTTGTTCACCAGGCTATGCAAACGTGCTCATTATTTTTCCTGCTGTCTTTAATTTTTAAAGTAAGTTTAAAACATCAGGATGTTGGTCCTCAGCCAACAGAAAAATCATTCCTGCATGTTTGTTGTACTCTGATGAAGGCATGGAGTACTGCTTTGAATTTTCAGGTTGTTTCTATACTAAGAGCTCCTGTAATGGCTCTAGATTCCTGTGAGAAGATTCCCCAGAAGGAGAGCAGATGTGATATTCATGTTTCCCTGACGTTCATTTTCTTGAACTTAATTTCATTCACTCTTAACTCTTTTTTGAAGGAGAACAGTGTTCTTGGTTCAAAATTCTATTTTGTTTTATTTTTCCATAGATCTGCATAAGAAGGCATTAATTCAAAGTATAGTTAACAAAATCAAATTCATTGGTCAACCTACAGTAATGCTATTTAAATTCAACATGGGTAGTGTTACACACATAAAATGCTTACAACTTTAAAATTAATCACAACCTCTATCAGGAAGAGGTAAAAATATTGCTGAAGAGCTCTGTTTATAACCATATGGGAAAGCACCTAGAGTTATTCTGCTTTTACTAAATAAGTCTACAGGAAACTGACTAGGGTCCAATTTTCCTACCCGTGCTACCGGAAGTGAGCACAGCTCAAACTATACCCCTTCTGTGAAGGCATTTTATTAATTAATCATTAATTAATCTCTGTATCCTTAGAACCTAGCATGGTTTCCACAAAACAGTCAGATGATCACTTCTCTTTTTCATTTGAAATTATTCAGTTTTCCCTTCTCTAGCCCATAAACTAGTGTTTCTGATAGTATGATCCACTGATCTCCCTCAGAATATCTGCAGATTCTAGACCAGAGCTACTGAGTCATTTGTGAAGATGGAATCTATCACTGAATTTTTTAGCAAGCCTCCTGAATGATACTCATTCACATGACATATTGAGACCCATTCCTATACACACACACACACACACACACACACACACACACATGCATATCACGTAACACACATTTCTTACTCAGAGAAAAATATACTAGGCAGATGTCAGAAAGTAGGATTTTTCTATAAGACTTTTGTATCTGTTACTAAGAGAATGATTTTCACCAAAGGGGTAACCTATTTACTAGGTAAATAATGGAAAATCATAACACCTTTTTAAAAATCTGCTTTGCATTTGCCATTCTTTGGCAATTATGTCTTATAAGGAATGAGGATCCATGGTGGTCTCTATAATCCTCCCACATTCCCATCTGCAAATGTAACACATCTGAGTCCTTCAGTCTTCAAGAGGCCTACTACCATTTGTAGATGACTGAAAATACACAAAGAAGAAACTACTACGATGTCAAATATTGTCAAAATTAATAAAGTACTAAAAATCACATGATAACCAAATGACATTCATTAAATACATTAAGGGTCAAAAACTTCTACTCTCTTTATACCATGAAGCTATTTCTCAATCCCAGTTGTCCTTGTTGCTGTTTTGGTGTTTTTACATATAGCCTTTTTTTCCAGCACTACGATGGTTTGTGTGAAAGCTAGTTAAAAGACCTGTATCGAATAAGTAAATTTCATGTGGACAAAGGTTGAGCTGGTTTTCTGCTTGCTTGGCTCTCCGTTATTAAAGTATGTGGAATTGCTAGAAGGCTAATCGGCAGTTTTTTGACAAATGTCAAGTAATTAAATGATTATAGCCCTAGCTAACTTCTCAAACAAACATAAAGCCCTTATCAAGTGGACGAACTTGGGCAGCCTTCTTGCTCAGCTGCCCAGAAGTGTTTCTAATAATGCAAAAGCTTTTGCTGAGAGAAAGCTCTTAATGATGAAATGTAGACTGCTCTAACAAGTACCCTCTAAATTAGAAAACGGAAAACATCTAGTACATTAAAAGAGGTATACTGCCTGAAGACTTGGGGCCAGAAAAAATCAGCAGACTATTCAATCAATTTTTTCTGAGGGGTTCGGGAGGAAGGCTTTTGTATTCAAAAGCAGTACACATGTTTGTCTCTTTGTGCTCTCTGAGTTGGTTTTCCAGTAGTCGTAGTTGGTTGTAGTCCATTCATACTAACTTATCTGCACTCTCTCACTTGTTTACCATCATCGTCAGTATAGGGCTTTATGAACCACTGCCAAGTTAACAGAAGTGAGTTTGCACCTAAAGCATCATCACCGTCATCATCATTGTCATCATTGGCTATGGAAAGACATCATGTAGCAACAGTTTTAAACACATTTGTTGAAAACCATAGTTTCTAGTCCCTGAATAATTACAATAGCACTAGTAATAATGGCTAGACATTTTTTGAGTGCTAAGAAATGTTCCAGGACTTTAAAAAATATTGCTACTCCTTCAATCCTCACTACAATTTTGTGAGCAAAGCAATATCATTATCTCCATTTTAAAAAAGGAAATGGAAGCACAAAGTTACATATTTTGCCCAAGGTCACATAGCTGGTAAATATCAGAGCCAGGATTCAAATAGGCAGGCTGACCTAAGAGCCCACACTGTGCTGCAGGCAAAATAAATTGGCTCATGTAGGTATGGACTCAAGATTTCATTATCACAGCTCTAAACAACTGAGCTGACCAGTCATAGGTAAATCTTACAGAATAATTCAGATGCAAACCTGAAGGTTCTCATAAAATTAAAGTAGAATTATTTTATCTAACATAAAATATGGCCTGGAAAACTAAGTATAATTTATCAGACTAAGAAAAATACTAAATCAGTATAGATTAATCACAATTAGCTGTAGTGCAATAATAGATTTTGGAGACCCCAGGGCTGATCTTAATTCGGGACTTACATAAGTATATACACTTGGGGATTTTTTTACTTGTACTTTTATACTTAGGTACTTTAGCCTTTTTTTTTGTCCACAATACATTGTAACAATTCCAAAAGTACTGAGAATATAATTTAAGCATATTAATTAGTGTTAATAGCATTTTTAGGGTAGGAAATACATATATACATATAATTTTAATTGGGAAAAATATATTATTTTGAAGGTTTTACACATATACACTCACATGTACATAAATCAACCTCTTATGTTGCTCAAGATGATGACATAAAAGGCTGTTAACTAAAATATTAAATATATTGAACAGTAAAATAAGAGTTCAGGGGGAAAAAAGTAAGCTTGTATCCTAAGTATACTAAGAAAGCATTACCTGTCAGACAGGGAGACCAGAGTAGAGAAAATGGTGGGGATCTCCACGGATAAATAAGGAATATAGGGCTGCCACACTGGGTGGATAACCCCAGAGTTGGGGCCATAATCCAATTGTCCGGTTAATGGCTGTGTGTCACAACCTCACCTCAATTCAGCCATATAAAATGTTGAACAGGGGAAAGATCTTCACAGATAGCTTCTACTGCAAAAGTCCTTAGGCTTATTCCTATCTGGAGTATCTAATTACTTTACCGGCTAGGCTTTATAGCTTAATGGTTAAGAGCATAGACTTTGATATGAGAATGTCTTGTTCTAAATCCCAGTTCCCCAACAGTCTAAGTGCCTAAGTCATTAAACTCTGAATGTCACCTATTTTCCTCATCTGTAAAGTGGAAAGCATAAAATTGCCTATGTTACAGGATGGTGGAAAGAGATAATGCATACATAGGCCATAGGTAAAATGTGTGACACACAGTAAGATTTCAAAAAATGTTATCCCTTAGCTATAGCTATGAGCCCAAAGAGCTAGAATTTTACTATCATTTGTGGGATGTCCTTTCTTTAATTTGCAGAAGCAGGCCAAGAAGTAAAGGAGTTTATATACCCTTTTCCTTTCCTTTTGATCTCCTTTGTATTCCCTGAGTGCAGAACAGTAGGGGGAAGACAAAAGTAAAAAATACCGTTTTTAAATGATACCACTGCTTTTGTTCTCACTTAGTCTCTAATGAACTTTGGGCCAAAACAGTCTAATGTATGGAAAACAAAGAAACTTTAATTAGGGCTTTTTAAATTCCCTTTGTGAATACGCCATTATTATTCATTTAACGTGTCAGCAAATGTTAGTAAGAGCTTAAAAGGCTCCAGGCACCATCAGGACCCAAATACAAAAGAAAGCAGGTCATTCTTAAGGTATTCAAAACTAAATGAGAAGACAGTACCATAAAATAATTGTTTCTTTGGAGGATTTTACAAATATGGTGGAACCCTAGCCAAAACATCACCCATGACTGTCTAGGAAAATTAAGGAAGGCTCACAGTAGTAAGGGTTTTCCACACAGATAGTCTAGGGAATTTCAGGAAGAAGAACAAGAATATTGAAGTCACAGAGGTTGAAACTACGAAGTGTTGAAAGAACTATAAGCACTATTGGAATAAAAGAGTGTGTTAAACAAGAGAGAAATATGAGCCCAAAGAGACAAGCAGGAATCCAAGCATAAAGGACTTTTCAAAACATGTAAAGAACTAGAGGGAAAATCCACATCACATGTATGTAATTTGAATGACAGCATGATTGATTGAAGGGGTCAAGAGAACTTGCAGGAATATCAAGATGGAGACCATATAAGAGTCCAAGTAAAAGATAAAATGGATTTAAACAAATAGAGAGAGAGTAGGAGCAGAGTACAGAAAAGGCATAAGAAAGAATGAATAATGGAATGAATACATTGGACATGTTGATTGACAGATACAGGAATAGGAAGTGCTGGCAGTGATAGTCTCTGTAATGAAGAATGCAGGACAGACCTGTGAGTATCAGTCTGGGTCTAATAAAAAGACAACAGTCATGCAACAATTTGAACAGAGAAAGCTGGACACGTGGAATTCGTAACTAAGGTAGAGGACAACCTACTAAAAGGAAAAGAGAACTTCAAAGAGCACAGAAATCGCAGATAAAAGGAGCAACTGCCACCTTTAGGGCTCAAGCAGAACACTGGAGGAAGCCATGAGTCTGGAGGAGCCCCTGTCTCCTACCAAGGCTGAATTCCAGAACTTGATGAGAGGGGCAGTCATGGCCCAGGGATGACCCAGTCTTTCGGTGAGATGTCACACTGGGATCCCAACTTCTGGGTGCTGGAGATAGCCATCCACGGGGAGATGCCATGCTGCTGGATTCACCAGAAAGCTGTCCTTGGGGTGCTGAGGGAAAGCTGCCCATAGGGAAGTGCTGCTGGAGCCTATCAAGGAGAAGGAACTGTGGAGGAGACACCCCTTCCCTCTGCAGTGCCTTCAACACTCCCTTCTGACGAAGCTTAACTTCAGGCCAGCTGGCAAAGGAGAAATGTTTACAGGGCCCATCACCATTGCCACAGAGAAGGTAATGAAGGATGGATTTGAGCTGAGACGCAATGAATTGAGAATTAGCCCAGTATAGGCAGATAAAAGGTGAATTCTATTATGGAAATTTTGAGTTTGGATGCCTTTTGGGACATCCATATTGGATAACACGTCTTGAAATCTGGAGAGAAGTCTGGGCTGGAGTTACAGATTTTTCAAATTACCAACAGATATGTGGTGGATCTAGCCTTGGGCATGGATTAAGTCATCCAGAGAATATAAGTTATTTGAAAAGAAATGATGCCTGCGACAAAGGGAAACAGTGCATATTAAAAGGTAGCAGAGTAAAACAGCCACAAAAGAAGAAATCAGCAAATAAATCACAAGACAGTAGAATTATGGTTAAAAAAATATAAGAAAGAATGTTAAAAAAAAAAAAACCCAACGTGGTATGTAAAAGAAAACCAGACAATTTCACTATACTTGACAATGAAAAGGCAAACTTAGTGAAAGAACCTTCAGTGTAAGTGTGATAATGAAAGACAAAACATGGATCAAGGCATGAAAAAATTGAGAAAGTAAAGACGGAAAACCGTTATTTTTTTTTTCTCTAAAAAAGGATGAAGAGTCAGTGGAAAGGGCTTCTCTTTTATCTGTTAGCTCTCTTTGGGGTGTATGGGGAGGGTCAAGGAGAGAGAAAGTAGCATGAAAGAAATGTGAGCATGTGAAACCAGTGAAAATCAAGATATCCCAGAAAGAGAGGAGATCACTGAGGAGGTATATATTGGAGGAGGCAGCACACAGATTAAGGGGGCAGGCTCAGATACAAGTGGAGATACCTTCTCCTCAAGAATGTTCTTTTGTCAAATTGTGAACAGAAAACAACGATGGAATTTCCCTCCACCCTAAAATAAACGTAGGACATCACCCAACTCTGAAACAAAAGATTCACTCAATGGACCTTGAAATGACCTCAGGGCAATGGCTCCCAAATGGTGGTCCATAAACCAGTAACATCAGAATGGGATGAGGTGAGTCCTCTTTCTAAGGATGCTTTAGGAGCTAACATTAAAGCAGTGGGGAGCCCAGCAGTAACACGGAGCGTTCTTCAACCAAAGCAGATTCCCTCTTTCCTTGTTTGGCACGTTCGGATCCTCTTCATATTGCATTCAAAGAAGAGTCCTGGCGTAACATCACTTGAAAGCTATGCTTTTAGTCCCACACATTCGCTTTGTAGATGAGGAAGCTGGGGAATTGAGAGGACAAAGGACTTGTCCAAAATGCTGGGGCTACTCTGTTCCTGGAGCCTCAGTCTTGGTTCCTTACCAGTAATAAACTACTTAATTTATGAATTCCCCTAAAACTAAAAAGGAGTTACACCACTTGCAATTTTAACCCAAGTAATTTGACCACAGACCCCATTCCTTTCTTGGCACGGTGACATCCAAGTTGTCGTTCAAGAAAAGTCAAGAGGCCATATGTCTGTGGCTTTGTACGTAGCTGATTAGCAAAAATGCACTTAAAAGTGACTATTCCAATGACTTTTTAGACTAATCAACAAGAAAAGGACCTCAAGGAGCTGACTGAATGTACTGTTCTGCCACATCAATGTCCTAACTATTCGAGCCAGATAATTGTCTATTCCTCTTACAGAGAAAAGAAAGCCCACAATTACCCTTGGGAAATAATCCTCTAGGTCTTCTCACTTTTGCCATGAGCAATACAATGAAAATAAAAACTTCCATGTTCTAACTTCAGGATTTAGGGGGAGAACGAACAGAATCATCTTAGGAGAATTTTTGCAAAATATACATTTCGTTGCTCTAACCAAGATATCCTGATAAATTGTTATTAACCCCAAGAGAGACACAGTTTTCATATAAAAAAAGAAATGTTGAAGTTAAATGGATGTTACAAATATATACAAACCAAAAGTCTGAATAATAAAGCCAAAGTACTTATAGTAATATCAAATAAATTAGACTTCAGAGCAAAGAGTATTATCAGGGATCATAAAAATTATAATAAAGGAAGATCTAAAAATCATAAAATTGTATGAACCTAAAATTACAGAATTAAAGGGAGAAACGTATCACTCTACAATCAAATTTGGAGATGTTAACAGCCATTCCCCATCTCAGCCATTGATAAAACCTAGATGCAAACTCAGTAAAAACATAGGTAATCTGAAAAACACTGTGAATCACCATGACATAATTGCAGCAAATATAAAATATATATTATTTTCAAGCATACATGTGTATGATATATTCACCAAGATAGTGCATAGACCCATAAAACAGGTTTAATAAATTAAAAATCAAAATCTGACAGAGCATGTTCTTTGACAACAGAATTAAATTGGAAATCAACAACAATGAAAACATAAAGATATTATTTCAATATCTATAAGAGTTTAGGATAGGCAAAAGTTTCTAAGAACACAAAGAGCACAAACCATAGTGAAATTGATATACTAGGCTTTTTCAGATTAAAAACCTTTGTTCTTTAAAAGACACTGTTAAGAGAAGGCAAAGGCAACCAACCAGGAGAAATATTTTGTAACACATACATAATACAAAGGACTCGGATCCAGGATACCTAACAAATTCTTGTTACTCAATAGTGAGAAAACAAAAACCCAATTTAAAAAGTAGACAAAATATGGTGAACAGATACTTCACAAAAGAAGATACATGAATAAAACATATGAGAAGATGCTCAAAAGCAATAATCATCAGGGAAATGCAAATTAAAACTACAATAAGGCACAAAATACCTATCCATTAGAATGATTAAATATTTAAAAATAAAAATGATCTTACCAAATCTTGGCAAGATGTGGAGCCCCTGGAATTCTCATACATTGCTGGCATGGATATAGAATTGTACAGCCACTTTAGAAAACACTTTGGCAGCTGTAAAAAATTCAACAATAACTTGTCATACAACTTAGCCATTCTCCCACTAGGTATTTAAACAATAGAATCCAAGACACAAAAACTTGTACATAAATGCTCATAACAACTTTATCTTTAATGGTCAAAAACTAGGAATGACCCAGTGTCCATCAACAGGTGAATGGATAAACAAATTGTGATATATCCATGGATATATATCCAATAGAACATTAAACTATTGATATACACATCTACATGGATGGTCATCAAAATTATTATGCTTAGTGAAAGAAGCTAAGCAAAAAAAGAAAGAAAAAAGCATATACTATGAGTCTATACAAATTTCCAGAAAATACAAATCAATCTGTAACAGAAAGTGGATTAGTGATTGCCTGGAGACAGATGAGGACTAGATTACAAAGGAGCAAAGGAAATTTTGAGGATGCTGAAATTGCTTTGTACCTGGGTTTTAATGATTTCATGGTTATATATATATATATATATATATATATATATATATATATATACACACACACACACACACGAAATTGATCAAATGCACATTTTAACCATTTACATTTTATTGTACTCATTTATGACTCAATAAAGATAAAAGAAATCTAAAAACCATTGCAGTATTGGGAAGAAGTGTGCTGACTACAGAAGAAATAAGATTAGGCATGGGTTGATAATTATTAAAGTTAGGGAATAAGTACAAGGGAATTCATGACCCTAATACCTTTGACATATGCTTAAAATTTTGCTTTAAAAAAAGTTTCAAAATCTCTGGATAGAGCCTATTAAAAATACGATCTTGATTCATTATGAAACCTGCAAAGAATAGTTAATTTTCTGCCTTTAGTTGTTTAGCACTCGTCTCTTTATTTACTGACCATACTGCAAGGTGGCTTATATATATGTTAATTGATATTATATGCCCTTGAAAAAGAATACAAAACACAGTGGGGTGGGGGTGGGGGTGGGGGTGGGGGGGAGAGTTGTGATCAAATCTTATTTTGGGAGATTATTTGTGATTATAAATTGAGAAAATTAAGAAAAAATATCCAAAACTTGGAAACAGGCAAATGAATGACTACATTTTCTTTCAATGTCATGCTGGAATTTGCTTAAGAAACACATCTCAGATTTATTCAATTCTCTAGGGTTCGTACCTTTGACTTTCTATTTACTATTAATTAGAATATTTTTCAACTATATGGACAGATGTGAACTTATAGAGAACTTATAGTGATGCAAATGATCCTTGTCCAATAACAATGAAAATATATTTTATATGTAGACCTTTTATCCAGTAACAATACAAATAGCTCTTGTCTGGTTAAAAAATACATATATAGATAAGCCCAAGTATTAAACTTCAATTGCTCTTAAGGACATTAGCTGGATATGTACCTTAAATTTTTAGCAATCCTTCATTCAGCATTTATTCTTAAAGTAACTACACATATTTTTTTCTTCTGTACTCCCTTGAACCAGATTTACCTTACCTCTGGTTCTCCCATTAGAAAGTTAGATATAATAGCAAAGATACAGAAACAACCTAAGTGTCCATCTGTGAATGAATGGATAAAGAAAATATGAAATATGTATAATATACATATATAAAAGATTATTATTCAGCCGTAAAAAAAAGAATGAGATCCTGCCATTCCTGACAACAGGAATGGGCCTTGAGGACATTATGCTCAGTGAAATAAGTCAGAGAGAGAGAGAGACAAATACCATATGATCTCAGTTATATGTGGAATCTAACAACAAAAAACAAGTTCATAGATTAGTGGTGGCCAGAGGCACCTGTGGCAAGTTGAGGGGGTGCAAAATGGTGAAGGGAATAAAAAGGTATGAACTTCCAGTTTTAAAATAAATATATTATGGGGGTGTGAAAAAAATGTTAGATAAACCTTTATGAGTTCACTTTTAAAAAGCAGTCTAAAAATGCCTACATCCTGCCTTGCATCCAACAACATTAGCTTTCCTTGGGAATCTCAAGGAGATAGAAGCAAAGGCACCGAAGTAAATCAAAGGACACTGCAATACTTTTGGCCCTGCTTGCTCCTGAAGCGCCTGTGCAGAACTCTAGGATGACTGGGTTTTATGCCTAAGGGGAAACTTCCTCCATCCAACTCCAAATCTAGGTTTTATTATCAAGCAGCTACCCCAGCTCTCGCAAATGAAGAAAGTAAGGTAGCCAGACTTGCCCTTTGGGTCAGTTTGCCACGTGATGTGAGTAAATTCTGGAAAAGGCTACAATCTAGTTGGAGAGACCTAACTTTGGACACTAAATAGTCATACAAATGCTATCAATACAGATGTTCTAGGTTAGAGAAAAGCAAGATTACTGTGGATTGGGTGCTCTGAATGAATTTCGATGGGTGAAATGTAAGATTTTTTTTTTTTTTGAGGGAAGGATTTATAAAATGGGCACCGGAGAAAGAGCACAGGGTCTATCCTGGGATACCAATTCTAACTCTTAAGAGTGAAGATATAGGAATTTGCAATTACAATATAGGTAGGTCACAGGGAAGGCAGTACAGCACAGAGAAGACAAGTAATGACTCTATAGCATCCTACTACGCTGATGGACAGTGACTGCAATGGGGGGGATGAGGAATCGATAATATGAGTGAATGTGGAAACCACAATGTTCATGTGAAACCTTCATAAGATTGCATGTCGATACTTTAATTTTAAAAAAAGACTGAAGATACAGGTACAACAATATTAGTATGAATTACATGTATTTTTAGGTGAAATATAAAAAGAAGCTGAGGAGGGAGGGGTCAGCGGGGCAGCAGGACTGGAGGCATACAGCTGAGTTCTGACACACACTGACAGCATGACCACAATGCCCTGGGACAGGGAAGCCACCACCCCCAGAAGCCAGGACCTCTCTCTCCGAAGGCACAGCCTCAAAGCACTTCTGACGGATGCCTCTCCAGACATTCCACTGTTTGAAGTTGAGCAAATCTGAACGGCCCTCTAGACATCAACATTAACTCCCCAGAGACTCGTGTTTATCTTCTAAAACAAATTGGACTGAAAGAAAGAAAATAAAAGGAGATGTGGTAGAAGACGTATGTTTTTGGTTGGGGAGAAGAAAAGAGAGCCTGTCAGAGGGGCTTGAACCCCAGACTCTGCAAACATTTAAACTTGGAATTGTGTGCAGGGCATAGACCAGCAGTGAAACACCAGGAGGCCAGCCTGGGCTAAGCTAGTAGCTGTCTCAGGCAAGCCATTTGACCACGTCTGTCTTATTTCCATACCTGTAAAATCAGAGAATTAAGTCTAATCATTAAGAGAATGACCTCCTAGTTTCCTTCCAACTCTAATGTATTAATATGCTAAATATTAGGAGTCCAAAAAATTAAATTTGACATAGCCTGAAAGAGTAGAACGTAATTTTACATAAATAAATTGACAACAACCGTTGGATCCACCCCTTTACAAAAACCTTCAAGTGTTTTAATTTCTGAAGAGACACCAAACTATATCAGAGAATGGAACAATTTCAATCATAGCCGCAATGCTCAAAAAAATGGGGGAAAAGAAAACCCACGTGGTCATTGTTTTATTAATGAGATGCTGCCTCCTGCAGTACAAGATCAACATCGCCTTTAAGCCTGAAATATTTCCTAATGGCAACACCAAGGAACTATATTTTATTTTAATACAAAACATTGCTTTTTGGAATTTTCGGTTTTGTTTTTCTTTCGTAATTAGGCCGGTGGAAAGAAAATAGACATGAATCTAACATTTTTTAAAAGTCGCAATCGTTCGAAGGAAAATGTGTCCTAACTGAATGCCAGCCCTGCCTGAGCTTGCGTGTGTCGGTTGCCTTCACATGTTCTCTGGAGCCTGGCTTTCTTCTCTGTGCTTTGTACCACCTGGTTTGCAGCTGAACAAAGAACAATCCTCTCCATTTTGCATTAGTCTTGCTTGAAGGGTTCATAAGAAAACGGTGATACCAAATGCGGCAGGCTCTTTAGAAAGTGTAATTACACAGAAACAAATAGGGTATGTGTTAGCCTAAATATGTCGGGAGTGATTTATTATTTTTGTTACAGTTCAATAAGTTTTTGTCTTTGATGTGGAGATTTTCATTGAGGAAAATGTATGGCAAAAATTCTAACAGTAAAATAAGCATCCTAAGAGCATGACTGGAGCCAGACTGCTTGGGAATGAAATCCAGCCCCAGCCCTGAGCAGTTATGACTTGGGTTAAGCTGCTTAACTTCTCTGTGCCTCAGTTTCCCCAGCTATGAAACAGGAGTAATAGTAGCACTTATGTCCTAAATATTAAATGAATTCATCTTTATAAAGCCCTTAGAACAAAGAGCTGGCACAAAGTCAATGCTACACAAGTATTTATTAGTACTAAAAAATATTTATTAAATTAATAAGTTGGGGGAGGGAGCTCTGAATCCTTCCTTTCTTGTAAATTTTTCCCTTTCCTAATCACCATCTGTGTTTTTCTTCTGCATCTTTCTACTCCGTAACAGTTAGTCATTTTTTTCCTATCCCTTTTTCTCAGATATGCTCTTTATTCTCTTCCCACCACTATAAAGAACACAAGAATTAAAGAATCACAGAGCAGGAAAATTATTTCTAACGGTGTTTAGTCGTTTCATCTACAAGGACAAGGACCTGAGACTCAGAGAGAATAATTGGCATGTCTAGGCTCAAACAACTAATAAATGGCCACTTCTGATCAGACATTCAAAAGCTCCTTCTCCTCCAAACCACGTTATTTCTGACACTAACCTTCCCAGTTGTTCCCATTCTTCCTTCTCTCTCTCCCTGGAAACTACACCTCACACCAGAGGAAAGTTGGGAACTGAGCATCTTGCTTAAGCTTATCCTTAATGGCTTTTCTAATCTGGCTGCTTGAATCCCTTTTGCTTTCATAAATAACATGCCCATAACTCTGAAACAAATGGAAACCCAGGATAAGAGTTTTTCACCTTTTTTTAAAAAGTGATATGTGACCTGTTATACACTGGATAAGTTAAGAAAGCATAACATTTAAATCACAGGGGACTTTGAATTCAGAGAATTAACTTTCTTTAAAAGAATGTAGTTACATGAAATTGGTACTGTTCTAAAATTCAAATGTATGCCATCCCACATGTACAGGCATTCACCACATACAATTCAAATGATACACACAAGCCTCTAGAATCTTACTGGTGTCCATGTTGTGCTTTTTCAATTATCTGGACACCAGACACTCAGCCAACAAGGTAGAGATATCAGCATAATTTAGTTATTCATCATTTATTGAGTAACTACTGCCTATAGAGAATTTGGCAACACGTAAACAAACAAAAAAGCCTAGCAGTGTAGCTTACAGTTTACTGGAGTAAACCGGAAAATAAATAGACAAGTAAGTTTGTTAAGTGTTAAAATGAAAAAAAAAAACACACACACACAAAAGTATCCCTCAACAGAGCCTCAGCCAGGAGTTAAATGTTGAACAAAAGACTGTCTCCCCAGTCTGGCTGGGAGATATATAAATAATTAATAAACAAATATACATGATTACCAAGGAGATCACTGCTGGGAAGGAAAGATCAGAGATGGGAAAAAGCAACTAGGGAGGCTAATTTATTGGGACCATCCAGGAAGGTTTCTCTGAGGAAGTGGACTGAGGCCACAGATTCCTAAAGACTGAGTTGAGCAGAAAGTGATCCAGGCAGGAGAAGAGCAGAGCGAAAGTCGTGAAACAGTGAAGAACCCGGTGATGCGGTGCCGGGCGGAAAGGGGCCAGTGGGGGCCACTGGATGTGAGCAACGAGGGGCGGTACAAGGTGAGGCTGGCGAAGGAGGCAGGGCTGGAGCTTAATGACCTCTGAAGGGAACGTTAAAGGTCTGTATTGTATCCTAAGCAATGGAGGACACCTGAAGGGTAATAAGCAAGGAAATGACATGATCCTATTTGTATTTTAAATATGTCACTCTAATTACTGGTGTGGAGAATGGCCAGCAGGGTGATAAGAGTTAGAAGAAAGGAGTCCAGTTAGGAAGTTCTTGCAGTGGCATCATGGAGAGATGACAAGAGATTAGACCACAGTAAGAAGGTGGGGAAAACATGGAGAAATCAGTCAAATTCAAGACATATTTAGGGGTAGAAGTATACATAGTTCATTGTGATAAACGGGATAAAGGGGAGGTTAGTGGGAGGACCACTTCCACGTTGAGGGCCTTTTATTTCTCAATCTCACCCCATATTTTTTTCTTTTTCTTCATTATCTGGTTCTTTGCTTGTGCTCCTAGCACACTACAGAAAGTAACAAGCTAATGGAACAAGGCTATGCTCTTAAAGTTTGCAAGCTTTAGGACTTCATCGTAGATAAAAACTTGAGCCAACTCTATAAATACATTTTCATTATGATGTGAAATTTCCAGGAAGAGTCTCACATGCCAAAATATCTCCTACTATCTGGGCCTTAAATTCTACTAACAGAATATTTGTTTGGCCCTGGACAGCACTGTCTCTCTCAGAAACTGCCAATCAAAATACGAATGTCCTAGGCAAGGTTAACACTGTGTATCACTCATTCACCTTAGAAAGAAAAACTTCAGCTGATAGTTGAAAGGAAGTTTTTACCAGGATTATATCATAAGGTTGGGAAATGTAAAAAGAAAGAGGAAGAGCCCAGAGAGGAGAATGGCAGATTCCAACTTTGGCTTTTTTAGAATTCTGCAGATGGCCAGTTTGAATGTGTCACCTACTGATATGAATGTCATTTTCTTGGGATCTGCACATGTGCATATTCAGGTGTGTAATTGATTGAACCAAATACGAAGATCCATGCAGAGTAGATTAGAATATAGGAACAACTGAGAGGAAACCATGCTGTGCTTGCAAACATGACTACAGCGGTATTGTGCGATGTTCTTTTCTCCATACTCCAAAACAAAGATCAAGAATGAAGCTAATTATGTTGAAAAAGTACATCCAGTCAAACAGTGGAAAAAGAAGGTATTTGGGGCAATTAAAAGCACAGCCTTCAAAGTAAAAAAATAACTGAAGGTTGAATGAGAGATCAGCAGGGACAGAGACCCAAGAAAAATCACTACAAGATCCTTTGTGAAGTTAGATTTTGACTTTTAACTTTATGTAAATGAAAAGATCATACTATGAAAATAGTTAAGAAAATTCAGCCACAAACTTAGAAACTTACAAGCATTGAAGTTGAGAATTTGAAAAAGGTCCAATTATTTCATTCACTTATTCATAATTCAAAAACCATTTATTGAAACTCTGCAACATAGATATGAGGCATGTTTATTTGTTTGCTCATTCCCTGAATCCTCTCAGCAACTCTTTACTAAGAACTACTACTTCCAGGAAATGTGGATTCAGAAATGAATGAGACTGAGAAAGTCCCTGACCTCCTTGGAGCTTGCATTCTAGTGGGAAAGACAGACATTAAACATGTCGTCAAATGAAAACGCAAGAATTTCAAATAGTGCTAAGTTGTATTAAGTGCTAAAGGACAGAGGAGAGGAGACTACTGTTTCTAGGATTAGTAAAGGTCATTTAGAGGCTGTAATATTTAAACTGAGATCTGAAGGAAATGAAAGCAGCCGTGTGAATATCTGGGGAATGAGCAGCTAAGCAGAAAGAACAGCAATGGCAGAAACCCTGAGGTGGGAAAAGCTCTGTATGTTTAATTGACAAAAGGCTTGTGTGGCCGGATGATCATGACTAACTAGGGATGGGTGGTCGTGGCTGTGGTGGGCAATCACGGGCAATGGATTCAGAGGCAAAGAATCAGGGCCTTGAGAAATGTGGTATTGCATTTAGATTGTATTCTATTCACAAAAAGAGGTTAAAGGAGGGTTTTAATCATGAGAGCAATATGAGCTGCTGTGGGAGAAACAAAGATTTTTAGACTTTTTCCCTTTCCAGAAAGGACAGGGGAACTCTGGGGTTGAGTCTTACTCCAACCTATGTGAGAGGATTATGCGAACACCTGCGTGAGGAGAGAGCATTCCATGCGCACAGACAGCATAAGTAAAGGCACTACGGCAGGACAGGCATGCATGGGAAGGAGAATTCCAGTGGGTCAGAATTTAGTGGAAAAACAAAGTTAAGACAGCATGGTGAGGTCTGAGGGAGAAGACCAAGACAACTCATGGAAGATCTTAAATATGGTGGGATAAAAAACATGGACTTTATCCTTTGGATAAGATATCAGAGGATTTTAAACAGCATGGCTTAAAGGTCCAATTTATGATTTAGACAGCGTAATGTTGAAGGCACTGTCAAAATCAAATTGAATAAGAATAGATACAGAAGGAAGGTTAGGTAGCTGATGAAATAATCAGATAGCAGGTCGATCAAAACCTAAACTAGTAATAATCATAATAACAACAACAGCATTAACATATTGTGGCAGTTGCTCTGTTTTAGGTACTCATAAACAATCAACAGACATTAATTCATTTAATGCTCACAAAAATCCTGTAAGGTAACACCTATTACTATCCCCATTTTACCGATGAGGAAACTAAGGTAGAAAATAGTTAAGGAACTTGCCTAAAAGTAATAGAGCATTATAGTAATAAAGCAAGTAAGTGATAAAGCTGGGAGGGAGGGTGAAGGGAGGGAATTCAAGAAATACTTAGGGGAAGAAATATTTCAAGACATATTTAAGGAAAACATTGGTAACATTTTATGAGTAGGAAAAGTTAAGAAAAAATCCCACATTTCCAATTGTGCCCTGGATGTTTGACTATAGCATTGAAATAGGAAACCAGTGGGTAAGGAACTAGCAGGTCTGTTGAGAAGATTCAGTCTGAGATACCTGAGGCATGGGTAGAATGTCCAAATGGGTATAGTGAGCAGGAATTTGGGAAAGAACTTTAAATCTCAAGAGAGAGCTCTGGGACAAAGATATAAAACTTCAAGTCACTGGTAGATAAATGGAAATAAAAACCATGAAAACTTTAATAGGAAATTTATTAATAGTATAAGTAGGAAAGGAGATTATCAGGATTTAGTAGGCATCTATTTCTTCCCTAAGGAATGAGCAGTCCTCACAGTTCCAGATATGTTCTTAGGTCAGATGAAAAATAAAAACTAAGAAGGTTTATGGTCAATTTAGAGGAAGAGTAAGTGTAGTATTTTAGTTGCTTACAGTTTTTAGAGAAAAGTTTACCTTACTGCCAATATATAATTTAGAGTTCAACCAATTAAAATATTTCCAGCTGTAGAATCTGCTGAATTGATGATGGAATTCTTATTTAAGAATGAAAAATTGGTAGTTCGAATTTTATTCTTGCATAGTAAAATATGCAAGAATCATTATTTTTCTGGGAACTATCAATCTTCTAGTCAAAAGTGATAGAACTAAGTAATAAAGGAACAAAATAAATCCTTCTACCCACCATGCCACTGAAAATCTAAAATAAAGTATTTCTTCACTAGGGGATTTTTTTCTGTAATATATGACTTTGGATTCCTAATACAGAAATTCTCTTAACTCCAATGTGTAGAAAACTAGGGAATAGACCTGTTCAGGTCAAGTAAAAGGAGGAGACTAAATTGTAATGAAAAGAATGCCATTCCTATTTTGTCAGGGGACCAAAGTGAATTCTTAAGCATGTTTTCTAACCCACCTTCTAGAATTTTCATTCTCAGTGAGGACACAGAGGATGGAAAGAACTAGTATACCACTTAAGATAGTTACTACTTAGTAATGCTGGCCTACTCTTAAATTTATCAATACATTTTACAAAGCACTGTGGCTGCAAGATGCCTACATTCTGATATTCCATTGCCCATCACCAGTCAGATAGGTAGGGAGGACAGGAGAGCAGGGGAGGGGAAGGGAGAGAAGGAGAGGGGATGGGAGAGGCTGGGAAAGGAGGGGAGAGGGGAGAGGGGTGAGAGGAGAGGGGAAGGGGAAGGAAGGGAAGGAAAGAAAGAATATGTACATAAAGATATACAGATAATACTTTCTAACTTATTTCTGTCCTTTTACTCAGGTCTGTTATCAACTCCTATTATCTGTTCTTCATTTATTCTGAATCTATTTCTCAAGCATTGAAAGTTAGGATATCTCATATATGCCTGGGGATAAGATATAAATATGATATAGTCTTTGCCCTAGAGCTACTCATAGTCTGGCAGAGGAAATAAATTAGGTCTTGCTGATCTCTCTTCTCAAGGAATATAAACTTCTTTCTCTCTTTCTGCTTCCTTTAACAGTAAAGGAAATCCTTGGACAACTAATAACATGCCCAGATCATACTCTCTTAAGTTTGTATTGTTTTCTGTAATACTAAGAATCAAATGACATTTCCTACCATTGAATTTACAGCACTTATTATTTAAATAATATATCTGGTATTAATTGTTCATGGTCCTATGATGTCTCCTGAATCACCATTATTCTATATATCATGTTCAGATTCTACTATTTGTATATATTTCATATGCCCAACTGGATTACCAACTGAGGTTAGCAATCTTGTTTTAATTTTGCTTGTATCTCTCTATCATGCTGAAAAGAATTCCTTGAACCCAGAAAGTCTCCATAAATACTTCTTGATCAAACTATTTTTAATTTGGATAGACATATTTAAGAAAATATTAATTCACTCATTCACTCAGTGAAAAATAATCTAACACCTACTATATGTCAGCCATTAGACTGGAAACATAGCACTTAATTCAATACAGACCTGGAATCTTGGGGTTTATATACTATAAAGGAGAGAGATGATAAGTCAATACCTCAATGTATAATATAATGTCAGTGTTAAATGCTCTGAAGAATAAAACAGGCAAAAGGAATGCAGTGATCCAAATGATCAGGGAGGGCCTCTCCAAAGAGCTGACATAAGAAGTGATATTCCTTCCTAATAAGTATCATCAGTACTGGTTAATAATGTCTGAATTAATTCACACATCTGATAATTGTGAAAGGAATATATGTGAAAGCACTTTGAGCAATTATAAAGGGTTATGATTATTATCTTAAATCCTCAACCTCTGCTTTAAGGCTTTCTAGTGGGTTCTACTAAACAACCCCATTTCTCCTAGAGTTTTCTATAATAATATAATAATATGGTCTCAAACATTTAAAGTAAAAATTAACAGAACAAAAAAATACAGGTAAATTCACAACTGTAGTGGAAAATTTTTAAATGCTTTTCTCAATAACTGATACACCAAGGAGACAAAAAATATTAATGATAATATAGAAGAGTAGAAAAAGGAGATACAAACTTGACCTAGTAGACATATATAACATTGCATCTATCTACTGCAGGATACACATTCCTTACAAAAATCCACATGGAACATTTGCTGACCAAATACTGAGTCATAAATTAACTGTCAGCAAATTTCTAGTCACATGGAGAACATGTTATGAAATGAACACAATACACCTAATCCATAAATAAGTATTTTTCTAAATATCCATGGGTCAGAACCACGTTAGAAATCAGAAGGAAATTAAAATAGAAAATATCAAAATTTTAAATATCTGTTTATTTTAAAGAAATTATAGTATTTAAAGGCAGATATGGAAAAAAGAAAAATGAGCTAAACATTCATTTCAATAAACTAAAGATCATTTTAAGTACGAAAAATGTGGACGACAGAGCTAAGAATTTGTAGAGAAGAGAAAAAGACAATCTACACACATAAACAGAATCAGAAATGAGAAAGGAAAAATAATGACGGACCCCACAGAAATACAAAGAATTATAAGAGAATATTATGAGAGTCTATATGCTAACAAGCTGAAAAACACAGAAATATGGATGACTTCTTAGAAAAATACAACCTTCCAAGACTGACCAAGCAAGAAACAGAAAAACTAAACAGACCAATCACCAGCAACGAAATTGAATCAGTAATCAAGAAACTACCCAAGAACAAAACCCCCGGACCAGATGGATTCATCTCTGAATTCTACCAGACATATAGGGAAGAAATAACACCCACTCTACTTAAAGTTTTTCAAAAAATAGAAGAGGAGGGAATACTTCCAAACGCATTCTATGAAGCCAGCATCACGCTAATACAAAAACCGGGCAAAGACCACACCAAAAAAGAAAATTACAGACCAATATCCCTGATGAACGTAGATGCAAAAATACTCAACAAAATATTAGCAAACCGAATTCAAAAATACATCAAGAGGATCATACACCATGATCAAGTGGGATTCATCCCAGGGATGCAAGGATGGTACAACATTCGAAAATCCATCATCATCATCCACCACATCAACAAAAAGTACAAAAACCACATGATCATCTCCATACATGCTGAAAAAGAATTTGACAAAATTCAGCATCCATTCCTGATTAAAACTCTCAACAAAATGGGTATAGACGGCAAGTACCTCAACATCATGAAGACCATATATGACAAACCCACAGCTAACATCATACCTAACAGTGAGAAGCTGAAAGCTTTTCATCTAAGATCCGGAACAAGACAGGGATGCCCACTCTCTCCACTGTTATTCAACATAGTACTGGAGGTCCTAGCCACAGCAATCAGACAAAACAAAGAAATACACGGCATCCAGATTGGAAAAGAAGATGTCAAATTGTCACTATTTGCAGATGACATGATACTGTACATAAAAAACCCTAAAGACTCCATTCCAAAACTACTAGAACTAATATCTGAATTCAGCAAAGTGGCAGGATACAAAATTAACACACAGAAATCTGTTGCTTTCCTATACACTAATGATGAACTAACAGAAAGAGAAATCAGAAAAACAATTCCATTCACAATTGCATCAAAAAGAATAAAATACCTAGGAATAAACCTAACGAAGGAAGTGAAACACCTGTACTCTGAAAACTACAAGACACTCCTAAGAGAAATTAAAGAGGACACTAACAAACGGAAATGCATCCCATGCTCTTGGCTAGGAAGAATAAATATTGTCAAAATGGCTATACTACCTAAAGCAATCTACAGATTCAATGCAATCCCTATCAAACTACCAACAGCTTTCTTCAATGAACTGGAACAAATAATTCTAAAATTCATATGGAACCACAAAAGACCCCAAATAGCCAAAGCAATCCTGAGAAGGAGGAATAAAACAGGGGGAATTACACTCCCTGACTTCAAGCTCTACTACAAAGCCACAGTAATCAAGACAATTTGGTATTGGCACAAAAACAGACCCACAGACCAGTGGAACAGAATAGAAAATCCAAACATTACCCAAACATATACAGTCAATTAATATTTGATAAAGGAGCCTTGGATATACAATGGGGAGATGACAGCCTCTTCAGCAACTGGTGTTGGAAAAACTGGACAGCTACATGTAAGAGAATGAAACTGGACTACTGTCTAGCCCCATACACAAAGGTAAACTCAAGGTGGATCAAAGACCTGAATGTAAGTCATGAAACCATAAAACTCTTAGAAAAAAACATAGGCAAAAATCTCTTGGACATAAACATGAGCGACTTCTTCATGAACATATCTCCCTGGGCAAGGGAAACAAAAGCAAAAATGAACAAGTGGGACTATATCAAGCTGAAAAGCTTCTGTACGGCAAAGGACACCATCAGTAGAACAAAAAGAGGTCCTACAGTATGGGAAAACATATTCATAAATGACATATCTGATAAGGGGTTGACATCCAAAATATATAAAGAACGCACGCACCTTAACAAACAAAAAGCAAATAATCCAATTAAGAAATGGGCAGAGGACATGAATAGACACTTCTCCAAAGAAGAAATTCAGATGGCCAACAGGCACATGAAAAGATGCTCCACATCGCTAATCATCAGAGAAATGCAGATTAAAACCACAATGAGATATCACCTCACACCAGTGAGGATGGCCAACATCCAAAACACAAACAACAACAAATGTTGGCGAGGATGTGGAGAAAAGGGAACCCTCCTACACTGCTGGTGGGAATGCAAATTAGTTCAACCATTGTGGAAAGCAGTATGGAGGTTCCTCAAAAAACTCAAAATAGAAATACCATTTGACCCAGGAATTCCACTCCTAGGAATTTACCCTAAGAATGCAGCAGCCCAATTTGAAAAAGACAGATGCACCCCTATGTTTATCGCAGCACTATTTACAATAGCCAAGAAATGGAAGCAACCTAAGTGTCCATCAGTAGATGAATGGATAAAGAAGAGGTGGTACATATACACAATGGAATATTATTCAGCCATAAGAAGAAAACAAATCCTACCATTTGCAACACTATGGATGGAGCTAGAGGGTATTATGCTCAGGGAAATAAGGCAAGCTGAAAAAGACAAGTATCAAATGATTTCACTCATATGTGGAGTATAAGAACTAAGAAAAAAACTGAAGGAACAAAACAGCAGCAGACTCACAGAACCCAAGAACGGACTAATAGTTACCAAAGGGAAAGGGACTGGGGAAGATGGGTGGAAAGGGACGGATAAGAGGGAAAAAGGGGCATTATGATTAGCAGATGTAATGTTGAGGGGGCATGGGGAGGGCTGTACAACTCAAAGACAAGTAGTGATTCTATAGCATCTCAGTACGCTGATGGACAGTGACTGTAATGGGGTTGGTGAGGGGGACCTGATAAAGGGGGTAGTTTAATAACCATAATATTGCACATATAATTGTAGATTAATGATACCAAAATAAATTATTAAAAAAAAGAATTAGTAGAGAAATTCATGAACTCGAAAGCATACACACATTCGAAAGGATCAATGCCAAAGTTTGGTGTCTGAAAAGACAAATAAAACTGATAAACCACTAGTGAACAAGGATAGAACATACACCCATATTAGAAATAACAAAAGGAACATCTTGTAGACATTAAAGAGATTAAGAGGATATGATGAATAGTTTATGACAATAAATATAAATTTAGGACAAGTGGGTAAATTCCTAGAAAAATATAACTATGACTCAAGGAGAATGAGGAAATATGAATAATATTACAGCCATGAAAGAAACTGAATCAATAATCAGGTCTTCCCACAACTAAACTCCAAGCGCAAATGGTTCCACTGGCCAGTTATCCAAAGAGAAACCATGCTTATTCTAAGAGGCTAGCATAACTTAGATACCAGAGCCCTAAGGAATAGCAAGGTAAAGGAAAATTATAGGTCAACCTAACTATAAACAAAAATGCAAAATTCTTCAACAAAACAGTGGCTAACTAATCCAAAAATATGTAAAAAGAATAGTATATATTAACCCAGAAGGATGCATTCCAAGAATATATTTAGTTTAACATAAGAAAGACAACTGATTTAATTCACATTATCATATTATCTCAAGAAGGAAATACAGGAAAAGCATTTAATAATATCCAATATCTATTCATAAAAATAACATTTTTAGCCAAAGAGAATAGAAGAGAACATTTTAATATGGTAGAGTTTGACCAACTTTTTCTTGTTAAAGAGCCAGGTAAATATTTTCCGTCTTGCGGGCCATGTGATCTCTGTCTCACTACTAATTTCGCCACCGTGGTGCAAAGGCAGCTGTAGACAACAGTTACATGAATGGGCACAGCTGTGTTCCAATACAACTTTATTTACAAAATTAAGTGACAGGCCACACTGGGTCTATGAGCCATAGAGTGCCAACTCCTGAGTTAGGGGTTATCTGTAAAACATAAATTACTGGTACTTACCACAATTAATAGTGAAACCATTTCCTCTGAGATAGGAACATGACATTATCTCCCACAGGTACAACTGTGATTCACATGGCATTTCAGATTCTGGTCAATATAATAAGGTACAAAAATATATAAAAGATACAAAAATTATAAAGGAAGAAATAGAGCTATCATTATTTGCAGAAGAAATAATTGCATATATAAAAAACTCAAAGAACCTACAGATAATTTAATGAGGAGAATTTAGCATAGTTCCTGGATACAAAAATCAATATAACAATGCATTCCTATAAGGAATAAAATTTAAAGTGGAATCATTTACAATAGTCTCAAAAACATAAAGTACCTAAGAATAAATTTATAAAAATATGTACAAGACTTCTACAGAAAAATTTATGAAACTGAGAAATATTAAAAGGATCAAATAAATAGAAATAGAAAACATATTAATGGGTTGAAATCTCTGTATTTCAGAGATGTCAATTCTCCCCTTGCTACACAGATTTAATACAATTGCAAACAAAATCTCAGTGGTCATTTTATACAGCTTGACAAGCTGATTCTAAAACATATACAAAATCTCATGAGATTGGAATAGCCAAAACATATTTGAGAAGAACAAGGTAGGAGGACTTTCTCTAAGAGATATCAAGGCTTATTTTAAAGTTCAAGTAAATAAAACAGCATACTAGTCCAGTGACAGAGAGCTAAGAAACAGGCCACACTGGGCACCCTTTTTAGTCACAAGTGGCATTGCCAGTAAAGACACAGCAGCAGCTTTTTAGTAAATGGTGCTGGGAAAGTTGGATACCCATGTGAGAGAAAATAAAATCAGACTCCTATTCACACAATCTACCAAACTCAATCAGGTAGATTAAAGATCAAAATGAAAGTAAAACTAAGTCTTTAGAAAATAATAGAGAAGCATATCCATATGTTTACAATGGGAAAGAGTCCTTAAATAAAACACAAAGTTATCCATAAAGAGACTGACAAATTTTTCCATATAACATTAAGACTACTGCTTATCTAAAGAACAATATAGAAAATGAAACTATAAAAATACAAATAATATTATTCACAATGGATAAACACAAAAAAAGAAACTGGTATCTAGACCATAAAGCAACTCTAACGAATAGATTTTTTAAGAGACAATACAGTAGGAAAAAAGTTTTTTAATTAGGTAAAGTGGCCAAAAAAAAAAACCAAATGGCAAATAAACATAAAAAATAAATCTCAATTTCATTAATAATCAGGGTCATGCAAATTTTCATGACCATTATATATCCATCAGACTAACAGAAATTTTAAAAATTTAATTGTACTAGTGTAAGGATGTGATAATAGGAAATTTCATATACTGCATATATTTGATATTGAGTAAAACTGAAGATTTATATTATCTTTGACTCAAAAATTTCACAACTAGAAAATCTGGTACAGAGGTGCATAAGAATATTCATAGCTGTAAATACACCAAATATACCAGAACATTAGGCTACATATAAATTGTGACATATCCATGGGATGAAATACTATACAGCAATGAAAATGAACTATCTATTGCTATAAATACATCAATGTGGATATGTCTCACAAATATTGAGATATAGAATC
Organism: Smutsia gigantea; assembly: GCA_032199065.1. NCBI lineage: Eukaryota > Metazoa > Chordata > Mammalia > Pholidota > Manidae > Smutsia > Smutsia gigantea. The sequence goes on from JAVSCE010000035.1 coordinate 61,979, forward strand.
TAGGCAAAGGGAATATATGATTCCACCTGAACAGTTTTTTTTAAGAGCTAAACTAAAATGTAGTTCCTACAGATGCACATATAGATGTTAATATCTCCTTTTTTTTTAATAGTTTTATGACAAAAGACCACAGCATGGATACCTCCAGGTCAGAGATGGGGTTGTGGCTAGAGAGGACAGAGGGTTGGCAGTTCCAGGGAGTCTAGCTAGCTTCTATTTTTTAACCTCATGGTGACACAGTGGCCACCACATTTATATTTGTTCACATAACAAATGTTAGTTTCACAAATTTTTCTATATACATACTGTATTTCACAATAAAGATAAAAGCAAACCAAAATAAGAGCATTTTTCTTTGGTAATACTTAAGTTCTTGTTCCCTGAAATCTTGAGTTTCTATTCCGTTACACCAAATAACTATCATACAATTTCTCATATTTTATCTATTATATTTTTCCCACTTAAACATATTCCTCTGTATTATGGAACTTCATTCTCTGGAAAATATGAGACCTCTCATCATGTTTATTTATATCATGACAATGAATTTATAAAGGAGTTATCGGTTTTCTGTGTAAATACCAGCAGAGAGAAGTCTGTAAATGACAATACACATGATTTGTACAGATATTAGAAAGATTTCAAATATACAGAAAAGGCTTAGAGCAATCTAACAAGACTGAACTCTGAAAACATATTTTTCTTTAAATAAGTTTCTAAAATTCTACCAAAAAATATATTATTATGTAGAGGTTAAAAGAAAGCTTATGGTTTCAAATTAATAGTTTTAAATGCTGGATTTCTATCCATTTTAAAAATATCAGTCATACATCTTATAAAAGGCAATTACATTCAATGCCATAGTATGCTCTCAACCCCATACATGAAAAAATGAGAATTAAAAATGGTATTAATGGACACGTTACAAAATCGCTGAGGCAGCAATACTTAAAACGCAGTTTTCATGAAGCTGTATTTGTCTTACATTCCTCTGTGCCTAGAATCTGTCTTCTCAATTTTATTTTGAGACTTTTGATCCCTTTGATAGTAATGCCAATAAAGCTGCCAGTTGCCATTAATCTCAGTACAATGAAAGAGTAAATCATTACCACAAGCAATTAAACAATAAATGCATTAAAACAAGATCAATTAGAGCTAAGTCTAGACAGTCACCACATAGTTATGAGACAGCTTGTCATAATCATTTCAACTTTAACTGGAAATGTCTTTAATAACTCTTTCCAACAGAAGCAAGACTGAAGATTTTGTTATGGGAGTACCCAGATTCAGTAGTTTAAACTGAAATACCCCATCACAAATTTCAGTTATATGTCTGCAAAGCTTCCCTGTACAATCAAATCTGATGCACAGGACTGCTCCTAAACTTCGTTTGCCAATAATCTACCACACACAACACACTCTAATGTTTGTAACTGTATCAGCTCTCTTTCATATTTCTAAACATTTAATTCATTGTCTTGCAAAGATAAAGAGAACTAACAGCTGATGGCCGTATGTGATGTTTTCCCTAGGTAGTTAACATTACATAGAAGACTGTTTTCAAGGTGTTTTAATAATTTGGGCCTTTGTGGGAATAAAATGTCTGAGGCCTTCTTGCATTTAGTAGGTGATCTTTATAAATGTATGTTATTTTTTCATATGTTACTTCTTAATACTGCGAATATATGGATGGATTTAGGTAATTTTCAGAGGAAGTCTGAATAAAGTCTCTTATTTCTAAAGCTCTGTGGCTATTGTCACCCATTTTCGTACACCATATTTTAATCACCAAAAACCAGTCATTTCCGCCCTTAAAAAATAGAGAAATAGTGTGGTTTTTCAATCTAATGAATTGTAGGCAACGGCAAATTCGGATTTCTTCCACACGCTCATATAACAATAGCTTTTCTCAAGAGGGTAAGAAAAGGCAGAAAAACTGTAAATATAGACAGACATTTCCAATTTTGTTGGCAGGGTCAAGAGTTTAGGGCTGGGGAGAGGGAGCTTGATGGAGGAACAAAGGAACCCTCACTGAAAAGCCAAGCAAAAACAGAATCCCCTCTGAATCCAGGGATTATGAAATGCTATGTTTTGACTTATTGCCATTAATAAGATATTTTTCAACAAAGGCAATCATGATGGGGAATAATTGTGAGAATGCCCTGTGTTTGGTGTCAATGCAGCACCACAAGGGAGCACAGGGCTTTGTTACAGGTATAGAACACTGCAGGTATCTGCCACTCCAACCACGTTGAGCCAAAACCCCAAACAGGTGTCTAAATTCAGGTGCCAACTTCAGCGACTTAAAAATACCCTACCCCCAAATCCCATAGCAACTGCATAAATTATAAGTGTACTCTGGGTGTCTGATCTGGATCCTCAAGTGAGCATCAGAAGTTTTACAAACAATTTAAACTGTCAACAAACTATCATGGGAATATACATATGATACAACTTTCTCAGGAGACAATCCATAGCATTTGTAAACACATTTTTTAAGTACATACAATCTTGCAGAATATTCAATGTATTTGAGGTGTATGTCTCATTTAGTTCTGGATCCCATCAGAATAACCTGTATCCACGTAGGCAGAAGAAAATATTTCATTAGGGTTATGTAACTAAGCAGCTCAAGACGTTTTTTTAGTTAAAAAAATTTTTTTGAGTGGATTTTTTTTCATCTAACTATATCAAGCACTATAAACAGTATACTTTAAAAATAACTAAGGAAACTATGTCTTCTTGAACTGTGATTTTGCCAACACAAAGAAATAGCTCATATTTTCATCTATCATTGCTGACTGGTTACGGGAATTAGGAAGAGGAATGTAATGATAGGAACATGAACTTTTAACAATGGTTGAACCATATGCTAGCCTGGTTCCAAGTCTGCTATCACCCACCAGATCTTATTATGACAGTTTAAAATGTTTTTTCTGACAGCAACATTTGAGGAATGAATTTAAGATGAAATCCATGTTTGCACATATACGTAATAGGGGAGAGTGTGGGAGGTTAATAAATGTATGTTTCTCATGGAATTAAAAGAGAAAGACAAATTGTTCTATCAAGGGAAAAGCAGATAAGAGGAAATATATATGTGACATGAGTAAAAAAAAAAACTCAATTACTCTTGAAAATTAGTGTAGGCCTAGTAAAATAGGTCCTAAAAGGAAAGAAGTCTGACTAAAATATCTCCACCTACAATCAGGGGAAAAAAGTCTGATTCACTACAAATTGAAAATATAATCTGGCATCTTAATACTTCATTCCTCTATGCCCCTAGAAATGAGAGGAGCTGGAACAAAATGTGTACAAAATTATTCCAAGCTCTAACATTTTACAGCAATACAGTGTTAAAGATACATGAAAGTCTAATCTGTATTTGTTGATACATAGTTCACCTTTATGTACCGCCATCAGCATAAATGTTGGTTCTCTTTACATATAAAGGAAATAAATTACAGTGAATCTAAGTAATTGGAAGATTGCATTGTTTAACCATTAAACACACATAAGCATACAGTATATTTATTATTTGGAGCAAATATTTTAGATCAAAGCTCACCTCAAATCCTGGCTAATATCCTCTTGATTATTTTCTTTTATTCATTCAACATCCCTCAATCTTTCCTGAGCACTAGCATGTGATAACAGGAAGAACTTGTTCTTTGCCATGAGAAAGACATAGTTCTAGTCTCAAAACCACTATTTACTAACAGTTGACTAATCAAGTAACTTGATGGCTCAACTTTTTCTTCTTCAAAATAGATGGGACCAAAACTCCTTTGCAAAGATTGAAGAAAGCTGGTTTATCAACAAAAATTTCATTTCCTTTAGCCTATACTTGTCACTGTTCTTTAATCTGACTCCAACTCTGATTTCAAATTCATGTGTGAAAGAGACTCAGAACAATGACTGAGACATAATGGCCTTCAATATACAGGGTCAACTGATGGTTAGTATAAAAATGGTCTTAGTAACTTATATCTGTGCATAATATCTTATTTTATGTTTCATCTTTAAAAACGTAAATATCCTAAAACTTATACCTGGAATCTCAAGAGTTGAATTGATTCTGTTTGATATTTAAGAGTTAACGACAATGTAAATCAAAGTTAGGCTACATCTCTGTTAACTTTTGGAATTATTTTTTGTTCTAATGTACTATGATGCCAATGGAAGATCTGACTCATCTCCTATTTGCAGCTGACCTCAGCAAACTTGGAAGAAATTTACAACCAATTTACATCATGCTACATATTAAAAATTCACAATACTCTCATCAGTCATTGTCATCAAGAAGGCCATGTCTCTCATGCTAACTTCTGCTTTGTATTTTAAAACTGACTACACAGTCATCAAACACATTAAGAAGAGGGCCTTTTACAACAATTCGCTCTGAGGATAATACAGTGAAATGTGTGGAAGATTATTTCCTCTTAACTGATGTCCCAAATATTTTATTTGGTTTTACTAAACACTAATTACCAAGGCTCCAACCTTGTCTTTGCCAAAATTCTTTCATTATTAATGTACCCACTGCAGTAACATCCTGTAGGTCCCTACAAACAAATTGCTGGAAAACTCTTCAGAGCACACCCCTAATAGTAATAGAGGTCTGTGTCTGAAAGACAAAAATAGGGTTTAAGAAGAGGGATTTATCCTTTCATATCTCATCTTTTCAGATTTGATTTGGTTGCCTAATACCTAGAGAAATGGAAGTCATGTGGCTATTAACCTGGACTCTAGGACTGCAAGGGGCAGAAATCCAAGCTAACTGGTTTAAGCACAAGAGTAAACAGTGGATGAAGTCTTATCACCGTGAGTGGCATCTTGCCACTGTGGTTGAGATGATACACTATGGACTCTTATTTTTGCTCCATCCTTTATTAGCTATGTGGTCTTTAGCAAGTGAATTAAGCTTTTACGTCCTTGGCGCCTATAAAATGAGGACAGATATAAAAACTGTCTCCTGGAACTGTTGAGATAATTACATGGTTTAATACATGTAAAAAAAAACACTTAGAAAATTAGCACATAATAAATGCTCAATAATTTTTTTTAAAAGAGCAGAGGTGAACCTTATTTTAGAGAGAACTAGAACCAGATGGTGAAAGTCATGAGGACCCACTTATTCACTTATTCTGTTTTTTATCTACATCACAGTATTTCCCAACTTCAAACAAACAATTTAGCAAGCAGTCTGTGCCTTCTTTCCTCAGATAAACATAAACTATTTCAGGGAAGGACTCTGATTGGCCCACTTTAGGTCATGTGGCCATTCCAGGAATAGTCACTTTGACAGCAGGTGGGGCTCTATGATTAGCATGGCCACATAGCCCAGTTTATAGCTGTTGTCTCAGCATTATGATTAATAATGCACCATCCACTCTCTAAAGTGTCCCAATTTCTGTAACATCGATGTAACATCCTTGCCAAAATGTTTAATCTGAAGCTAATGTTAAAGGAACAATCAGAAGTATCTTGATTACGGGACATTCTATAATATGATCATCATTTTGGATGCTCCAAAAAAGATTTTGAAAAACAGGTAAGACCAGAAAATATGATAACCCAGTGAGATGCATAACCCTAGGGAGTGGGGTAACACCTATAAAGAACATTTTGAGAATAGTTGTATGTGATGGTAGTATCATGCTTGTGTAAAAACTATGCTCTGTCATATTCACGCTAAAGGATTTAAAGAAATAGTGTCATAATGTATGCACCTTGCTTTCAAATGATTGAAAAAAAAAAGGCTACGTTGCTAAAAAGAGATGCAGAGCAAAATGTTCCAAAATATTAACAATTGTTGAATCTGGATAATACAACATAGTCTATTCACTGTATTATTCTTCTCATGCTTCCATAAGTTCTTTAATTTTTCAAAATTAAAAAAAAAAACAAGGGAAAAATGACCCCATGTAAGTAATAAATTATATGGTCACCCTACTTTTGATTGGATCAGCTTGGGTTGGTTTTCTACCCTTGAACAAATGTCAATTAGTGTTTGACAGGGAAGAAAACTCACATAAAATGATAGCTAGGCCCATTCAGAACAAGTGTCTAAAATATGGGGAAGAAGAGCTCCATACTCCCAAGAAATTTTAAACCAATGAAGAATCCTTGTGCATCAGAGAGCCACCTGGTTTATGTACTCTGACATGCAAATTATCTCCAGTTTAAATGCCATTATTCTTAAAATCCATTTATCAGACAGAATAAGCCAAGCCATTGTCCTTATAGCAAAAGAAACGTCTCTTTCTCAATTGCTTCTCTGAAATTGCCACAGTCCTTTACAGGTATCTCGTAGTCAGGACAACTTAACCGAAAGAGGCACAGGAACTCTTCCAGTCATGGTCCCAACAGCTGGGTCCCATCCAATCTGAAAACTATTGACTATTATCCTTACTGCTGCCATGTCTCTAGAGCTTGCTCTTCCCCAAACCAATGCCTATAAGAATCTGCCAACTTTCTTGCCACAAATTTTTTTTATATTCAATAAATTGATTATATTTTATGGCCCCTATTTCTATTTTATACTTTTGTAAGGTATTTGAGAGGTAAGGTCATAGAGTTCCAAGTTCGAATCCCAAATTCACTTCTGGGATGTCAGTTTGGGCAAATTATATCTCTGGGACTCAGTTTCATCATTGGTAAAATGAGAATAAATCACACCTGCCTTGCAGGGTTGTTGTAAGTACTAGACACAAATAAGGTGAAATATGTAATAGCTGCTTTCTGTACATGAGAATGAGAATGATGGAGATGACACAGCTCCTGCCCTCAGTAACCCCACTGTCCAGTAACCTCTGCTTCTTCCTCACCCATGTTGCTGCTTACCCCAATCAATGAGAACTTTTGTCCAAAACAAATAAATGCTCCTCTATTTGGGCAAGTAGAACATAGAAATACAGGTTTTGTTTTTTTTTTACAAGAAATAACAAGTGCTGGTGAGGCTGCAAAGAAAGGGAACCCTTGTGCACTGTTGGTGGGAATGTAAATTGGTGCAGAATGTAAACTATGGAAAACAGTAAGGAGGTTCTTCAAGAAATTAAAAATAGAAATACCATATGACCTAGTAATTCCACTTCTGGGTATTTACCTGTAAGAAACAAAATCACTAATTTGAAAAGATACATGCATCCCTGTGTTCACTGAAGTATTATTTACAATAGCCAAGATATGCAAGCAACCTAACTGTCTATCAATAAATGACTGGATAAAGAAGACATACATATATACATACAATGGACTATTACTCAGCCAAGAAAAGAATGGACTCATGCCATCTGTGACAGTATGGATGGACCTAAAGGGTATTATGCTAAGTAAAAGAAGTCAGACAGGGAAAAACAAATACCATATGATTTCACTTAAATGTGGGATCTAAAACACTAAAATTAAATGCAATATAATAAATAAATAAAATACAAACAGACTCAAATACATAAACTGGTGGTTGCCAGAGGGAAAGGAGGTAGTGGAATGGATGAAATGGATAAAGAGGATAAAGAGGAAACAAACTTCCAGTTATAAAATAAATAAGTCAGAGGGAAGAAAAGTACAGCATAGGAAATATAGTCAATAATATTGTAGTATCTTTGTATGGTGACAGAGGTAACTACACTTAACGTGGTAAACATTTCATATTCCATATGATTGTTGAATCACTATGTTGTATACCTGAAACTAATATAATATTGTATGTCAACTATACTTCAATAAAAAGTTTTTTAAAAAAAGAAATATGGGCTTTTTTAAATCTGAGGCAACCTAATTACACATCTTACTTTCATTTGCATCGTTTTGGTTTTTAAACATTACTCTAATTCAAATTCATTAAGATGCATCAAGTTCTAAAAAGGCATTTCTTCTCTCTCAGATCTTTCTATATGAATACTACTTTCTCTTTGCACAAAAATAATTGGCATTCTCTTAATTTAGATTTTTCCCATTACTTGATATATCTAAATGTTTTTGTGAGTAAGTAGAACGTTGTTACACAGTAATATGTCATCAACAAAATGGAAGACACAGCTGGTGTATTATCTGGGGCAAATTCATTTATTCCAGATTATAGAATCTTTGTTAGCAGTAAGTGTGTAATAGATGGAAAGAATGTAGTTAAGCTATTTGGTATGAGGTTTTGATTCACAAAATTAGAAGAAAATTATTTTGGTTAGGAAATTAAGAAAGCAAGACCTCAATATCAGTGTTTAAAACAATTTAGAATACTGAAAATCACTGATTCTTTTTCTGAATTTAATACAGGAATTTCAAATATAAGATGGGATGTACTCAAGTTTGAAGAACACAACTTTCTCATCTTTATACCACAAATAGCGTAATACAAAGACAAAATAGAAAACAGATTACCAATAAATTTTGAATGATTTATAAACAAATAAATTTAAAATTAAAACTAATTTTAGTAAGTATTTAGGGCCATAATATTTCAAAGAAATTAGTGGAAAATCAATTATATTAGTAAATGTCTGCTTTTTAGCCACCTTAAGAGGGCAACACAATTCATATAGAGTTGACCCTTAAACAACACAGGTGTTAGGGGTGCCAACCTCCCATTCAGAAATCCCCATATAAATTTCAACTCCCCCAAAACGTAATTACTAATGGCTTACTGTGGACTAGAAGCCTTACAAAAAACAAAACAGTCAATTAACATATATTTTGTATATTATATGTATTATATACTATATTTCTACAATAAAGTAGCCTAAAGAGAAGAAAGCACTTTTTCAAATTATCACAAATCTCCAAAAGAACTGCAATATATCTGTTGAATAAAATCTACATATAAGTGGACCTACACAGTTTAAAACCATGTTGTGGGGATTGCAACTTCCGAGAAGATGGCGGTGTGAGCAGGGCAGCAGAAATCTCCTCCCAACACTGTATTTATCTAGGAAAACACAGCAAATACATCTATTCCTAAAAGAGAGACGAGAATACACAGGAAAGCGCACAGCGTGCAGCTACACCCAAGAGGACTCGGCACCCCAAGAGGCGGGTAAGACACGGAGCCGCGACCCGGCGGGACCCGAGCCCTCCCCCACCCCAGCGCACCGGCGGGAGGAGAGGATTCAGAGCCGGGAGGGAGTGGAAGTGCACCCCGCGAAGTAGCCAGCCCCGGTGATCTGCGCGGGGAGCGCTGACCCACATTGCGCAGTGCAGCGGAGATTGGACAGAGGGGCAGAATCTGAGAAGGGAACGCCAGGGTGCTTGCAGCCGGCTCCCGGGAAGGAAAAAAAAAGCGCGCGCTTTCTTCAGCGGTCTTAAAGAGACAGGAGCCCAGCGGAGGAGACTGATCGCCCCAGCACACTCAGCGCAGCAGGCTGGGAGTCCTGGGGAGTTTCAGATGCCTTAGCTGGCGACTGGGGAAGCGTAGCCATACTTACACTTCTCACTGAGATCAACAGCCCCCTAGTCGTTCCCACCCCTGCCAAAGTGATAAAGGGCCCTGCGGAGCGGCGCAGCCACAGCTGTGGAATAGTAGGGCAATAGCGCCACCTACAGCATTCCCAGAGAATCTACATCCGGTGGGATTTTTTGTTGTTGTTTTTTTTGTTTTGTTTTTTGTTTTGTTTTTGTTTTTTCTTTTCCTTCTTTTTTTCTTTCTTCCTTTTTTTTCTCTTTTTTTTCTTCTCTTTTTAAAGTCTTAAATAGCCCACCTGACATACGTGGCAACTATCAGTGACCAATTCCATAGCCATGAAAAGACAGAGGAATATGTTTCAGACCAAAATCAACCAGACAACCCCAGAGAGGGAGTCTGAAGGGATGGAAATGCACAATCTTCCTGAAAAAGAATTCAGAATAAAAGTCATAACCATGCTGATGGACCTTCAGAGAAATGTGCAAGAGCTGAGGGAGGAAGTGAGGGAACTGAGGAAAGACAATGCAGAAATCAGAGAAGCGATCGACGGCTTAACAGCAGAATGGATGAGATGCAAGCGACTGTTAATGGAATAGAAAACAGAGAACAGGAGTACAGAGCAGCTGAGGCAGAGAGAGATAAAAGGATTTCTAGGAATGAAAGAATATTAAGAGAACTGTGTGACCAATCCAAACGGAACAATATTCGCACTATAGGAGTACCAGAGGAAGAAGAGAGAGAAAAAGGGATAGAAAGTGTCTTGGAAGAAATAATTGCTGAAAACTTTCCCTTGCTGGGGAAGGAAGTAGTCTCGCAGTCCACCGAAGCTCATAGATCTCCCAACACAAGGGACCCAAGGAAGACAACACCAAGACACATAATAATTAAGATGGCAAAGATCAAAGATAAAGACAGGGTATTAAAGGCAGCTAGAGAGAGAAAAAAGATCACCTACAAAGGAAAACCCATCAGACTATCATCAGACTTCTCAACAGAAACCTTACAGGCCAGAAGAGAATGGCATGATATATTTAACGTTATGAAACAGAAGGGCCTCGAACCAAGAATATTGTATCCAGCACGATTATCATTTAAATATGACGGGGGGCTTAAACAATTTCCAGACAAACGAAAGTTGAGATAGTTTGCCTCTCATAAACCACCACTACAGGATATCTTAAATGGACTGCTCTAGATGGAAGCACACCTAAGGCTAAAAAGATGTCACCAGAGAAAATAAAATCATAGCAAAGAAAGCAGACCATCCAAATACTAACTAAAGGCAAAGAATAAAACACCTAGTATATAGAAGAATGGAGGAGGAGAATAAGAAGGGAGAGAAATAAAGAAACATCAGACTGTGTTTACAATAACTTAACAAGAAAGTTAAGTTAGATTGTTAGATAGTAAAGAAGCAACCCTTGAACCCTTGGTAACCACGAATCTAAAGCCAGCAATGGCAATAAGTACATACCTATCAATAATCACCCTAAATGTAAATGGACTGAATGCACCAATCAAAAGACACTGAGTAACAGAATGGATAAAAAAGCAAGACCCATCTATATGCTGCCTACAAGAAACTCACCTCAAATCCAAAGATATACACAGACTAAAAGTGAAGGGATGGAAAAAGATATTTCATGCAAACAACAGAGAAAAAAGCAGGTGTTGCAGTACTTGTATCAGACAAAATAGACTTCAAAACGAAGAAAGTAGCAAAAGATAAAGAAGGACATTACATAATGATAAAGGGGTCAGTCCAACAAGAAGATATAACCATTATAAATATATATGCACCCAACACAGGAGCGCCAGCATATGAGACAAATACTAACAGAATTAAAGGAGGAAATAGACAGCAATGCATTCATCTCAGGAGACTTCAACACACCACTCACTCCAGAGGACAGATCAACCAGACAGAAAATAAGTAAAGACACAGAGGCACTGAACAACACACTAGAACAGATGGACCTAACAGACATCTACAGAACTCTACACCCAAAAGCAACAGGATACACATTCTTCTCAAGTGCACATGGAACATTTTCCAGAATAGACCACATACTAGGCCACAAAAAGAACCTCAGTAATTTCAAAAATATTGAAATCTTACCAACCAACTTCTCGGATCACCAAGGTGTAAAACTAGAAATAAATTTTAGAAAGAAATCAAAAAGGCTCACAAATACATGGAGACTTAACAACACTCTCCTAATTAATCAATGGGTTAACGACCAAATCAAAACAGAAATCAAAGAATATATGGAGACTAATGACAACAACAACACAAAGCCACAACTTCTGTGGGACGCAGCAAAGGCAGTTCTAAGAGGAAAGTATATTGCAATCCAGGCCTATTTAAAGAAGGAAGAACATTCCCAAATGAATAGTCTAAAGACACAATTACTGAAATTGGAAAAAGAAGAACAAATGAGGCCCAAAGTCACCAGAAGGAGGGACATAATAAAGATTAGAGAAGAAATAAATAAAATTGAGAAGAATAAAACAATAGAAAAAATCAATAAAACCAAGAGCTGGTTCTTTGAAAAAATAAACAAAATAGATAAACCCCTAGCCAGACTCATTAAGAGAAAAAGAGAATCTACACACATAAACACAATCAGAAATGAGAAAGGAAAAATCACGACGGACCCCACAGAAATACAAAGAATCATAAGAGAATATTATGAGAACCTATATACCAACAAGCTGTAAAACATAGAAGAAATGGACAACTTCTTAGAAAAATACAACCTTCCAAGACTGACCAAGCAAGAAACAGAAAAACTAAACAGACCAATCACCGGTGACGAAATCGAATTGGTAATCAAAAAACTACCCAAGAACAAAACGCCCGGGCCTGATGGATTCACCTCTGAATTCTACCAGACATATAGAGAAGAAATAACACCGATTCTCCTTAAAGTTTTCCAAAAAATAGAAGAGGAGGGAATACTTCCAAACTCATTCTATGAAGCCAGCATCACTCTAATACCAAAACCGGGCAAAGACCTCACCAAAAAAGAAAATTACAGACCAATATCCCTGATGAACGTAGATGCAAAAATACTCAACAAAATATTAGCAAACCAAATTCAAAAATACATCAAGAGTATCATACACCATGATCAAGTGGGATTCATCCCAGGGATGCAAGGATGGTACAACATTCGAAAATCCATCAACATCATCCACCACATCAACAAAAAGAAGAACATAAACCACATGATCATCTCCATAGATGCTGAAAAAGCATTTGACAAAATTCAGCATCCATTCCTGATTAAAACTCTCAACAAAATGGGTATAGGCGGCAAGTACCTCAACATCATAAAGGCTATATATGACAAACCCACAGCTGACATCATACTTAACGGCGAGACGCTGAAAACTTTTAATCTAAGATCAGGAACAAGACAAGGATGCCCACTCT
>JAVSCE010000036.1:0-50220 GCA_032199065.1 Smutsia gigantea
AGTCCAGTTTCATTCTCTTATATGTAGCTGTCCAGTTTTTCCAACACCAGCTACTGAAGAGGCCGTCATCTCCCCAACGTATATCCAAGGCTCCATTATCAAATATTAATTGACTGTATATATTTGGGTTAATGTTTGGATTTTCTATTCTGTTCCACTGGTCTCTGGGTCTGTTTTTGTGCCAATACCAAATTGTCTTGATTACTGTGGCTTTGTAGTAGAGCTTGAAGTCAGGAGTGTAATTCACCCTGTTTTATTCCTCCTTCTCAGGATTGATTTGGCTATTCGTGGTCTTTTGTGGTTCCATATGAATTTTAGAATTATTTGTTCCAGTTCATTGAAGAAAGCTGTTGGTAGTTTGATAGGGATTGCATTGAATCTGTAGATTGCTTTAGGTAGTGTAGCCATTTTGACAATATTTATTCTTCTAGCCAAGAGCATGGGATGCATTTCCATTTGTTAGTGTCCTCTTTAATTTCTCTTAGGAGTGTCTTGTAGTTTTCAGAGTACAGGTCTTTCACTTCCTTCGTTAGGTTTATTCCTAGGTATTTTATTCTTTTTGATGCAATTGTCAATGGAATTGTTTTTCTGATTTCTCTTTCTGTTAGTTCATCATTAGTGTATAGGAAAGCAACAGATTTCTGTGTGTTAATTTTGTATCCTGCAACTTTGCTGAATTCAGATATTAGTTCTAGTAGTTTTGGAATGGAATCTTTAGGGTTTTTTATGTACAGTATCATGTCATCTGCAAGTAGTGACAATTTGACTTCTTCTTTACCAATCTGGATGCCTTGTACGTCTTTGTTTTGTCTGATTGCTGTGGCTAGGACCTCCAGTACTATGTTGAATAACAGTGGAGAGAGTGGGCATCCTTGTCTTGTTCCCGATCTTAGATGAAAAGCTTTCAGCGTCTCGCCGTTAAGTATGATGTTAGCTGTGGGTTTGTCATATAGCCTTTATGATGTTGAGGTACTTGCCGTCTATACCCATTTTGTTGAGAGTTTTAATCAGGAATGGATGCTGAATTTTGTCAAATGCTTTTTCAGCATCTATGGAGATGATCATGTGGTTTTGTTCTTCTTTTTGTTGATGTGGTGGATGATGTTGATGGATTTTTGAATGTTGTACCATCCTTGCATCCCTGGGATGAATCCCACTTAATCATGGTGTATGATCCTCTTGATGTATTTTTGAATTCAGTTTGCTAATATTTTGTTGAGTATTTTTGCATCTACGTTCATCAGGGATATTGGTCTGTAATTTTCTTTTTTGGTGAGATCTTTGCCCGGTTTTGGTATTAAGTGATGCTGGCTTCATAGAATGAGTTTGGAAGTATTCCCTCCTCTTCTATTTTTTGGAAAACTTTAAGGAGAATCGGTGTTATTTCTTCTCTATATGTCTGGTAGAATTCAGAGGTGAATCCATTAGGCCCGGGGGTTTTGTTCTTGGGTAGTTTTTTGATTACCAATTCGATTTTGTCACTGGTGATTGGTCTGTTTAGTTTTTCTGTTTCTTGCTTGGTCAGTCTTGGAAGGTTGTATTTTTCTAAGAAGTTGTCCATTTCTTCTATGTTTTCCAGCTTGTTAGCATATAGATTCTCATAATAATCTCTTATGATTCTTTGTATTTCTGTGGGGTCCGTCGTGATTTTCCTTTCTCATTTCTGATTGTGTTTATGTGTGTAGATTCTCTTTTTCTCTTAATGAGTCTGGCTAGGGGTTTATCTATTTTGTTTATTTTTTCAAAGAACCAGCTCTTGGTTTTATTGATTTTTTCTATTGTTTTATTCTGCTCAATTTTATTTATTTCTTCTCTAATCTTTATTATGTCCCTCCTTCTGGTGACTTTGGGCCTCATTTGTTCTTCTTTTTACAATTTCAGTAATTGTGTCTTTAGACTATTCATTTGGGAATGTTCTTCTTTCTTTAAATAGGCCTGGATTGCAATATACTTTCCTCTTAGAACTGCCTTTGCTGCGTCCCACAGAAGTTGTGGCTTTGTGTTGTTGTTGTCATTAGTCTCCATATATTCTTTGATTTCTGTTTTGATTTGGTCGTTAACCCATTGATTAATTAGGAGAGTGTTGTTAAGTCTCCATGTATTTGTGAGCCTTTTTGATTTCTTTCTAAAATTTATTTCTAGTTTTATACCTTGGTGATCTGAGAAGTTGGTTGGTAGGATTTCAATATTTTTGAAATTACTGAGGTTCTTTTTGTGGCCTAGTATGTGGTCTATTCTGGAAAATGTTCCATGTGCACTTGAGAAGAATGTGTATCCTGTTGCTTTTGGGTGTAGAGTTCTGTAGATGTCTGTTAGGTCCATCTGTTCTAGTGTGTTGTTCAGTGCCTCTGTGTCTTTACTTATTTTCTGTCTAGTTGATCTGTCCTCTGGAGTGAGTGGTGTGTTGACGTCTCCTAGGATGAATGCATTGCTGTCTATTTCCTCCTTTAATTCTGTTAGTATTTGTCTCACATATGCTGGCGCTCTTGTGTTGGGTGCATATATATTTATAATGGTTATATCTTCTTGTTGGACTGACCCCTTTATCATATGTAATGTCCTTCTTTATCTTTTGCTACTTTCTTTGTTTTGAAGTCTATTTTGTCTGATACAAGTACTGCAACACCTGCTTTTTTCTCTTTGTTGTTTGCATGAAATATCTTTTTCCATCCCTTCACTTTTAGTCTGTGTATATCTTTGGATTTGAGGTGAGTTTCTTGTAGGCAGCATATAGATGGGTCTTGCTTTTTTATCCATTCTGTTACTCTGTGTCTTTTGATTGGTGCATTCAATCCATTTACATTTAGGCTGATTATTGATAGGTATGTACTTATTGCCATTGCTGGCTTTAGACTCGTGGTTACCAAGTGTTCAAGGGTTGCTTCTTTACTATCTAACAATCTAACTTAACTTTCTTGTTAAGTTATTGTAAACACAGTCTGATGTTTCTTTCTCTCCCTTCTTATTCCTCCTCCTCCATTCTTTCTATAATAGGTGTTTTATTCTTTGCCTTTAGTTAGTATTTGGATGGTCTGCTTTCTTTGCTATGATTTTATTTTCTCTGGTGACATCTTTTTAGCCTTAGGTGTGCTTCCATCTAGAGCAGTCCATTTAAGATATCCTGTAGTGGTGGTTTATGAGAAGCAAACTCTCTCAACTTTTGTTTGTCTGGAAATTGTTTAATCCCTCCATCATATTTAAAGGATAATCGTGCTGGATACAATATTCTTGGTTTGAGGCCCTTCTGTTTCATAGCGTTAAATATATCATGCCATTGTCTTCTGGCCTGTAAGGTTTGTGTTGAGAAGTCTGATGATAGTCTGATGGGTTTTCCTTTATAGGTGATCTTTTTTCTCTCTCTAGCTGCCTTTAATACTCTGTCTTTATCTTTGATCTTTGCCATCTGAATTATTATGTGTCTTGGTGTTGTCTTCCTTGGGTCCCTTGTGTTGGTAGATCTATGAGCTTCGGTGGACTGCGAGACTACTTCCTTCCCCAGCGAGGGAAAGTTTTCAGCAATTATTTCTTCAAAGACACTTTCTATCCCTTTTTCTCTCTCTTCTTCCTCTGGTACTCCTATAATGCGAATATTGTTCCGTTTGGATTGGTCACACAGTTCTCTTAATATTCTTTCATTCCTAGAAATCCTTTTATCTCTCTCTGCCTCAGCTGCTCTGTACTCCTGTTCTCTGTTTTCTATTCCATTAACAGTCTCTTGCATCTCATCCATTCTGCTGTTAAGCCCGTCGATCGCTTGTCTGATTTCTGTATTGTCTTTCCTCAGTTCCCTCACTTCCTCCCTCAGCTCTTGCACATTTCTCTGTAGGTCCATCAGCATGGTTATGACTTTTATTCTGAATTCTTTTTCAGGGAGGCTGTGCATTTCCATCCCTTCAGACTCCCTCTCTGGGGTTGTCTGGTTGATTTTGGTCTGAACCATATTCCTCTGTCTTTTCATGGCTGTAGAATTGGTCACTGATAGTTGCCACGTATGTCAGCTGGGCTCTTTAAGACTTTAAAAAGAGAAGAAAAAAAAAGAGAAAAAAAAGAAAAAAAAGAAAGAAAAAAGAAAGAAAAAAAGAAAAGAAAAAACAAAAACAAAACAAAAAAAAAACAAAAAAAAATGCCCACCGGACGTAGATTCTGTGGGAATGCTGTAGGTGGCACTATTGCCCCACTATTCCACAGCTGTGACTGTGCCGCTCCGCAGGGCCCTTTATCGCTCTGGCAGGGGTGGGAACGAATAGGAGGTTGTTGATCTCAGTGAGAAGTGTTAAGTATGGCTACGCTTCCTCAGTCGCCAGCTAAGGCGTCTGAAACTCCCCAGGACTCCCAGCCTGCTGGGCTGAGTGTGCTGGGGCGATCCGGCTCCTCCGCTGGGCTCCTGTCTCTTTAAGACCGCTGAAGAAAGCGCGCGCTTTTTTTTTTTCCTTCCCGGGAGCCGGCTGCAAGCACCCTGGCGCGTTCCCCGCTCAGATCCTGCCCCTCTGTCTCTCCAATCTCCACTGCACTGCACAATGTGGGTCAGCGCTCCCCGCGCAGATCCCCGGGGCTGGCTACTTCGCGGGGTGTACTTCCACTCCCTCCCGGCTCTGAATCCTCTCCTCCCGCCGGTGCGCTGGGGTGGGGGAGGGCTCGGGTCCCGCCGGGTCGCGGCTCCGGATCTTACCCGCCTCTTGGGGTGCCGAGTCCTCTCGGGTGTAGCTGCACGCTGTGCGCTTTCCTGTGTATTCTCGTCTCTCTTTTAGGAATAGATGTATTTTCTGTGTTTTCGTAGATAAATATAGTGTTGGGAGGAGATTTCTGCCGCACTGCTCACACCGCCATCTTCCCAGAAGTGGCATAATGCTTTTTAAAAGTTCTATCTCTAGCTGCATTGAACAGTGGGAGATCAAGTATGTGATACCAATTTATTTGTAAATATTTAAGGGTAAATTTTCTCAAAGTCAGGGAACAAAAAATGAAAGATGAGATTAATTGCTCTGTATTTCAAATAAAAGGAGATGTCCCTTCAACATATTAAAAATTTATAGATAATATTGATAAGATCATATAATTATCATAGAACCAATCAAAACTATAATAAAATAATGATTGAAGTTGGCAAGGACTAAACTTAACAATTGTTGATTGCTTTTACTTTCTTTTACGTTTTCAGATTTATGCTAGCTTACTGGTATAGAGATTGCTGCTTTCCATTGTCTTGGGTATTACTAATAGTCCAGTATGAGATATGACATCTAATGGTTCAAGTTTTCTGAAAAGTAGTCTAAAGAGGACAAATGAAGGTTTTGAGGATGTAGGAAAAAGAGATCAGAGAATAGAGGAAAAGAAAGGTTGGAGCTATCGAGGAAAAGAATATAACGTCTTTCTATCAGAGTTGCAATCAAGCTGACACTGTGTATGCTTCAATGCATCAAGTTGTACAAATAGCTCCCACAGAGTAGCATAAGGGAGAGTGAGATTCAATGGCTCCATTAGTTTCCAGTAGGGAAATGATATACCAGTCTCCTACCTTGCAAGAACCTCCAGTTCCTATGTCTCTAAGGGTAACTCTCTACCTATAAATTCTTACTCTGCTTGGTGAGGAAAGAATCCTACTTCTTTCCCGAATTGACAAATGCAGTAAAACCATTTTATTCCTAACACTGATTTCCCTGCCAATGCAAGTCCAGGATTTTCTCTTTTCTCCTCCTCCCTAGTTGTTTATTATTTTATTATTATTATTATTATTATTTATTCTAGTGGGGAGTAGAATGGATTAGGAGAGTGAGAAAAGAGGGAATTCACTGTGAAAGAGGTTTGGTCCAGTTTTGTAAGCTCTGAGAGATAGTGTTTAGCTCTGTTTATGAACAGACTTTTCAAAAATGTGGAGCATCTAGTATTCATTATTTATGACTGTGGATTCTAGTGCTATATAGCAGGACACAGGAAAAGTCTCCACTGTAATATTTTTCATATATATATCCCTTTAACTTATGCTAGCTTAGATGTTTTTTAAATGTGTGACTTCCACTGTCATGTTCCCTACATTCTTTTACCTTGGTGAGTGGCAACTTCACCTTACTGTTTTTCTGGCAGACTTGGAGTTATTACTGATCCCCTTAATTTTCTTATAATTCACATCAAAACTAATCAGCAAATATGCTCAGCTGAACTTTCAAAAATGTCCAGAAACTGAAGCCTTCTGACCCAGAACCCTATCCCTGCACTGGTTTAAGCTATCTTTGACTGTCTCCTGAATTATTTCAGTAGCTTCCTAACCATGCTGACTGCTGATGCTCTAGCTTTCCATCCTTTAGTTCTCAACAAAACAGACAGAATAATTCTTTTAAAGGAAATCTCATATTTCATTTCCCGAATACATTCAAAAACTCCTCCAGTGATTTCCCATGCAATTTAGAGTGAATCTAAAGCCTTTAGAGTCTGTCTCCTGACCCTCCTTAGCTCTTTACTATTCCTTAAATATGGTTGGCACATTTTAGCTTCAGGATCTTTGTGCTTCTTAATCTTTTGGCTTGGAATTATGTTCCCACAAGTATGTACATGGCTCATTTCCTCAACAGCTTCCTATATCACCATCATTACAAAGCCATTCCTGATTTCCTTACTTGAAATTTTAATTTGACCTTCCCATCCTCATTCCTATCCCATATCACTAATTTATTTTTATCTGTAGGAACTGATTATCTCACAGATCTTCATCTACTTAGCAAAAGGAATGTTACCTGTTAGTGATGTCCTGATAAACAGTCACTAAATCCCAGTGACATCTAACAATTTGGTTTTCTTGTTCATGTCTCTGGAGGTCAGCTGCAAGCTGGCTCTTGCTTACTTTTGGTTGCACAAGTGTTCTGGTCTGAGTTCTAATTCTGCGGCCCCTGTTGGAGAGGTGACAGCTACCTGGAGGAAACTTTTCTCTGCAATGGTAGTGGCCTAAGAGGGCAAACTGACTGCACGCACACATTTTGAGCATGACTTTGAATCATACCTACTAACATCCCATTGTCCAAATTAACTCATGTGGTAAGTCCAAATTCAAGGGATGGAGACACATAGAGAGATAAGTCCTACTCTGCCCATGGAGATAGAAGAGTGTGAATTTTAAAATAATTATAGCATGCATCACCTATATGTACAAAGAATTTAAACAAGTATAATTGGTGAAAAGATTTAGACTACACAACTATAGAAGTAATCATCAAATTATGTCCAATTAACTAAGACACACTAAGGAATTTCGATAGAAAATGAGACTCCCCTGTGACCCTGGCATTGGCACTTGGTGTCAAAGGATACGTGGGATTTAGATAAGCGAAAGAGGAGATGGAGGAAATTCTTCAGCAAGGAAGCTAGCCAAGCAAAAGTTCAGAGGAAGGAAAATACAAAAGGTTTTCAAATAGGTCTCCTTTACTCTCACTTTTCAAACAATTCAGTCCAAAACCATTAGAAAAGACTGGGTAGCGCAGGCCTTGAAGAAGGCCCAGTAGGATGCTTAGGTAGGGGAGAGAGACCATGTGTTAAGATCACTTTTGAGAATATTCCATCCTGGCTTACTTCCAGTTTTCTATACTATCTCCTCTTTCTCTCCTATGTTGTTTTACTCACTTCAATATGTTTCCTGTTAGAGTCTACTTGTTGTACCTTATTTCATTCACTTTCTGATTCATGGCTTTCTTTCAACCTCCTTTGGAACGCAAGGATGGTAACCCTTTTTTTGTTGCGTTTATCTAGTCATTACACGAGAGCCCAACCTTAGGGATCCTTTGACACTGTGAACGTTCACAGAGATTTCATATTTTTGTTGTTATTGTTCTCAGTGCTCTGATCATAAACAGCTGACTCAAGATGTGAAAACCTCATGATGTGAAAATATATTGTAAGACATCACAGGTTTTAAGGAAGAATGGGTAAGTTCTCCATCATCAAGTCCATTCTCCAGCTGCTTCTGCTTCTTACTTCCTAATGGATTAAATAACTCTTTCTCTGTTACCCATATTTAAATTATCTAACCAAAATATTTCTTTGACTTAGCTGGTAACCATCCTACAAGGCACCTCGGCTGCAGGACCATCGCATAGGCTGCTGGTTAGAGTAGAGGTGGCTGTTTGGAGGTCCAACAACATTTCCTAGTCTAATGATTGAGTGTGGTAAGAAACACTAGTACAACTGCATTATTCACTCATAAGGAATCCCTCAGGTGAGGGCTTGCAGCCATGACAGACGGTCTGAGGCTCCTAAAGGAGGTAGGGTAAAGGACAGTTACGTTTACACATCCAAACATCAGCAAACAGACTCTCCATTTTCACATTATATAATTCTTCTCTAACCCTGAAATATCCCCTGCTTCTCCTGCTCCCCTATGACTCCTCACACACACACTTTGTTGTTGTTTAAATCATGGATATCTCTCTCCTGAATGTATTAATTTAAACTTGTCCTTTGTCTTTTAGTTTTAGTTCATGTCCTAAACACCAACCACTGAAATTGAAGATCCATTAATGAATATATGACTGTAGAAAAGTTACCTTTGCCCGTAGATCAGACAAAGAGAACAGAAGTACATTATTTAGAGTTATTTGACACTGATAGTGAAACACAATTATGTTCTAATTTTAAAGGGGTTTAATGAGAAATACTGAAGAGGGTTCACAGGATCTTAATTTCAATTTTATTTCTGTCTCCAGAGAATCAATGTTTTAGTGGTGGGGGTATTTAAACCTTCTCATCCAATTTTGTAAGTTTTATTTTATAATTAGGATCAAGAGGATAAGTTTCCTGCCCTAGAGTAACAAGCTAGTTTTCTTGACTCCCAGAGTTTCTACTACACTACTTATGTCATTAAATAGTTGTGTTTTCTTATAAAAGTCATAACTCCTGATCTTTAGCTTTTAAGATGAAATCAAATTTGATTTTTATTGTCCTGTTTTAAAGGTTATGATTTTATGACATTAATTTTTTTATTTAATACTGTCCCAGGCCTCCACTGGACACATCTTCATTTGGCATATTCTTTAATCCCTTTCCTCTCACATGGAGACAAAGGAAACTGTAAAGTACACTGAAAACACCTTAAAGTTCATCCCATATAGTCGCTGTTCCTTTACTGACAGTTTCCTAGGTAATCCTTACAGAGGTTTGCTATACTTGACAACTTCCAAGAGCTTGTAAAATACCACTGCCAAAAATCCTTATTGATTTTTCTATGTGATGGGGTACCCTCTTTGTGTCAACTTTCTTAGCTTGCTTTATTTATTTCCTTTTCCCTTTATCAATTTTCCCATGTGAGAGATAAAGCTTTTCTGATGTATGTAGGTTGGGAAAACTCTCCAGTTACATGTCTAATCCTTGTCACTTTTCTTCAGGTTTATTACAATATTCTTACGTTTGTCTTTCCAAATATATCATTCATGGCATCTTGGGTGGTATAGCACCTGGAGAAACTGTTGAATAAATACATGTTCTAGAGGATTTTTAGCTTAATAGGTGGAAATTAAGCAAATAGCAATCTCAAATCTCCCACATACTTGCCATCATTTTCATATTCAGCAAATGAGAGCAGGCACTGTAAACTGTGATAAAGTTCTCTAGGAGAGCAAAGAAAAATACTGTCACCTAAACTAAACGTTATTTTCTAACTAACAGCTAACCAATGGGATTTCACAAGTTTATTCTGGTAAAATATTCATAGAACTACAGGTTATAAAACCTTCAATGTTTTTCCTGAATACATGAAAACCATTAGCAACAGGAAAAAGTGACCTCTACTGCCAGTCAGAAAATAGACCTATACATCCATCAGTTCACTCAACACTGATGAACTCTCCTACAAACACCAGAGTATGATATTCATCGTATAGGTGCTCTCTGGGGAAAGGCATGTTGACAGGGGCTGGGAGTGGGATGGGAGCAGCGCACATAGTTTATGTGCTGTGCCCTCAGGCAGCTTACATTAAAGAGAATGGGTTAAATTAACTCTACGGATAACAATTATACAGGTTAAAGAGTAACACCTGTAATAAGAGAGCTACAGCACAGTACAACAAAAATGTAGAGAAAAGAAAGCCTGCCTCACATCAGCAGCAA
The DNA here is from genome assembly GCA_032199065.1 of Smutsia gigantea. NCBI lineage: Eukaryota > Metazoa > Chordata > Mammalia > Pholidota > Manidae > Smutsia > Smutsia gigantea. Next base: position 10,087 of record JAVSCE010000036.1, read on the forward strand.
GTAGAAGCTCCAGAATTTCTGTGTAGGAAGACATATTGGTGGGACTCTGTGCTTAAGGAAGGTGATAAGGCAAGGGTGGTTTGGGGGCTAATCTTAGAGCTATGTTTTCTAAAGCAACAGTGACAGGTATCTAAGGGAATGGCAAATACCTGAAGGAATGACAAGGAAGAATATGGTGATGGGAGACAAAAGGTAACATTTTAGGAGAAATAAATACGTCCACAGAGGGGTAAAGATAATATATGCTCTTTCAAAAAGAGAAATTTATTTTCTTCCATCATCAAGAAATGGGAAGCAGGCCTAATCCTACCCTTTGCAAGGCACAAGACTACAAAAATGGATTTACATATCATATTTCCAAATATATACATTTTATAAATATATGTTACAAATATATACTTTTAAGTAAAATAAGTGCTATCCTTGTACCTTGATAAATTTGCCTGATATTTTACTTAACAGTTTCTTAACCAGATTTATACATTTATTGGACTCTTTTTCCTGTGGAAGCAGGGAAGGAAGAGCCATTTCCTTCCCTGGCCTTTGTTGAATCTCTCCCTTGCCACAAAAGGATGTCACACACATGGCTGTGGGCAGCCCAGCCTACATGAGTAAACTGCCTCCAGACCTCCACTGCTTGAGCGAAGGAATGCCCATATGATCATAATTATGGCCTTTGGGAGGATACATCTGTGGAAGAGCACTGAGCAGATGCTAGACATTGAGCTGAAATAAAATGAGAATATGGGGACTATTTCCTTGCCCATATTAAAAAAAAGAATGTATACTCTGGATGAGGGCTAAAAATTACAGAGGAAGCTTAGATGTTCCAGTAAAGACACAACCAAACTGACTCAGAGGCAGAGGTATGCAAATGTCAGCACAGTCAACAGAATTTTGACAAAATTAAGTGCTTGAGACTCTAATTAAAAAATTAAGTTTAGACCACCTACGGGATGTCAAATATAATCAGCCATATACAATTTCCTCTCAAATTCATCACAGTTACCTTGAATTCAATGTAACTATGAGAATTAAAATACAATTATTTTCTAAAACAAGTGTTGATTGAAATAAAATTGTCTTTATTGCCCATAAATTTCCAGTTAATAAGTTTTTTGTTTTATCCAAATATCCTTAAAATAAGGTTAATTAAGAGGCTATGGCCATCTTAAAAATCTGATTAAATAAATACTTCCCACTTTTATGGGAACATAGTTAACCTCTAAATCCTAGAAATATATATTAACTTAAAAAAATTTGCAAGCCACTGGTTGGAAATGTATCCACAATAAGATGCACTATGACAAAAAATAACTCATATACAACTTTTGGCTAGTTTTTTATCCATTTGTATCAGGACTGAGAATCAGATAGAATTGAATTCCTATCTACAACTGGACATATTCTAGCTATGCTATGTATGTATGATTGGGCAAGTAACACAGTCTATATATCAAAGACTGTTAGCTATTCTTCCCTGTCCATTCTCCTCTTCTCTAGTGGCATATGTTTAGCAAAGCCTAGCCTATATTTAATACTCTTCTTTGCAGTTTTATATGCAACTAGTTACTGCCAAACTGTGAAAAGAACAGGTATTGCTAGTGATCGTGCCAAGATTTTTAAAAGAGCTATATTCTCCTTCATTCTCTTCTCTATTTTGCCAACAAGTTACATGCATCACTGAGGACCTAGAATATGGCAGAGCAACAAGGTAGAAGTTACTTGGGCTGTTGAATAACCTAGAAGAGCTGACCTTCTGAGAAGAAGAATTATCTAGAACTCCTACATAAACAATGAATGAATTACTAATTTGACAAATTACTGATTATAATTTTAAGTCTATTTGTTACAGCACTAGGTCTAAATGATACATAGCCTCAATTTCCTTTGAGATAATGTCAATTTGAGATAATGTCTCAAATTCCTTATCTTAAAATATCAGTTATGGTACTTATCAAATAGGATTGCTGTCAAGATTAAAATACCTTTTTTAGCCCAATATCCAATGATATTTATCACCCCAGTAAATGCTAAAATTATTATTTCATGATTATAATTTTATCATTTTTCTTTTCTTAACAAAGGTAACAGAAAACATAGGATGTAATTTTTTTATATGGTAATCAGGTAGGTTTTGTATTTTGTTTTATAAAAGAGCTTGGATGATACATAACAGAAAAAAAATAATGATGGCCCAATAAAATACAACACTTGCCATGCACTGTAAGATATTTTGTCCTTGTTCACAAATCAGGCCAGAGGAACCAAGAGAATATTCAATCTATTTAATTTAAGAATATTTAAATAAGTCAGGATGCTTAAAAAAAAGCCACCTAAAAGAAACCTATTGGGCTTAACTAGTGAATTTAATGTTTGCTGAATGTATGATTGAGGTCCAATATATTAATTGAATTTCTACATACACAACAATCAATGAAAACTAACTTTTAAGAGTGTCACTTTGGTAGCATTGAAAATATCAAATGCCTAGGCATGAATCTAATGAAAGAAAGGTAACACTTATGTAAATAAATCTAAAACTACTATTTAAAGAAATGAATAAAAATCTAAGTAGATGAACAGACATAACATGTTGATGGATTGGAAAAGGCAATGTTGTAAAAATTTCCTTTCCCACAAACTCATCATTAGAGTAGGTGCAATCCGGACTGAAAGCCAAAATCTCATCTTGCTTTGCTTTTTGTAGTGTTTATCCATGAGAGAGAGACAGAGAGTGTGTGTGTGTGTAAATTAACACACAGACCTCAAATTTATCTTTAATGCTAAAAGCAAAACTTAGTCAACAGATTCATTAAAAAGGAAAAAAATATGGAGGACTGTTCAATCAGAAATCAAGAATTATTATATGAATACACTATTTAAGACAGTGTAGATTTAAAAATATACCAAGGAAATAAAAGAGTGCAAAAACAGACCAACATTTTTTTGGACACTTGATTTATAACTAAATCGCCTCTACAGAACAGTGGAGAAAGGACAGGCTATTCAAAACATCGCGCCGGAACCAAACATACGGGAAAAATGCCCGTCGTATCCTTTCCTTTATCCTATAAACCTAACTCAATTTCAGGTAAAATAACAGGAAAGTAAGACAATATGGCATAAGATAACTAGACATATAATCTAACCTTGGAGAAAATAAGTTCTTCAACGGAACACAGAATTTAAGAAATTGATAAATGGACTAGCTCTATTGAAATTGGGAAGTTCTGTTCATTAATACATATTTCAGGAGAGTGAAAAGCCAAGGAAAGTTTGGGAAGGACTTTTAAGTATAAGTCCAACAATGGATTCTTATCCTGAATATATATAAAGAACTTCTACAAATCAATTGGAAAAGATTGATTATAAAAAAAAAAAAGTGTCAGAAGATTCTGACTACGTCCCAAAAGCATATGCTTAAGGTTCAAAACCAGCCAAGTGTTCAATACCATTAGTTATGAGGGGAAAAAAAAAGGAAGTCAAAACCACCATGAAATAAAATTAATACTTCCCACATAGTTCACATAAAACTATAGACAATATTAATTGCTAATGAGGATTTGAAACAACTGGAACTTTCATGCACTCTGGTTAGGTCTATATAGTAGTACAACCAATTTTTAAATTGTTTGGCAGTAACCGCTAAATCTGATCATATCCATATACTAAAACTGACCCAGAAATCTCACTAAATATGTGCACTTATGTGAAAAACAACATAAAAATGTGTATTAAAATATACATAGCTTCTCTGTTCTAACAGAAACTGGAAATAATATAAATGCTCATTAATGCTAAAATGGATAAATCCATTGTGGTATATTACATATGATTTTCAAGAAAAATGAAAGAACTACTACATGTATTATTAATGTATATTAAAAACACACACACAGGCACACATATGCACACACACACACACACACTGAGGAAAAGAGGACAAATATAACTGCTAAACCATAGTGTTGTATACTTGAAACCAATATAATATGTGTATCAACTATACTTCACTAAGAAAAAATTTAAAAACCCCACAAAACCTATGGTTCCATTCATATTCAAATATGGGCAAAATTATATTGACATTACTAGCAATCACAATAGTACTTACCTTGGAGGAAGTTGGGAGAAACAACCAGGAAGAAGTACATGGGGAGTGCTAAAAATATCGGATTGCTCACTATAGGTCACAGTTACACATGTCTGTTCACTTTATAATATTACTTGAAAACTAACAATTTTTAGGCTTCAGTCTATATGTTATACTACCCTCAAATATGTTTAAATAAGTATTTTGATGACTATTTATTTTGGTAAAATCATATCAAACTGTTAGTTCATAGTTAGGTTTTCCTAATAAATGGGTCTTGCAAGATTTGTCTAAATCCAGTGCTATATGTGACAAACTAAATAATTTCATATTTCATTTTTATAAATGTAATGATGTTAATTAGGGTGTTTATGCTGGTGAGTTGCCTTGAAAGAGCTGTTCTCGCCATTGAGCAGCCTTATTGCTATTAAAAACGTTAACTATGAAAACATAACTTTGAGAGGGGATTCCGGCTTTTGTAACTTCTAAATTGATCCTTGCCCATTCCTCTTTTCTATTCCTATGTAAAAACATATTCCAATATTTTATCTTATGAAGAGTCTTTGAAATCATGATTCATGCTTTATAATCACTTCATACCATGACCACTTTTTTCTCTTGTATTGGTTTGTTATTGTTATATTGTAACTATATATAGTTATATATAATGAATATATAATTGTTCCCCTTAGCACTTGTTTTTGAATGGACATTAGGTAGACAGAGCAATATATCTCTAATGCCTGCCTGTGATCTTTGTTACTTATTTGCATTTATTCCCATTTAAATCAAACCAGATATTTAAACATATTGAAAATATCTAAGAATCATAATGTCTTTTTAAAGTTTTGATCCTAAAGCTTAATGTGGCTAAGTGATCTGTGAAAATTACAGATTTGCCACAAATATATACACTAAATACCAACATCTTCAGTAATTTACAACAAGCCTAAAAGAAAGGTAATATAATCTATTTTTAAAGGCTTAATTAAATATAACATTAATAGAGGCATTCAAGGGGCTTTTAATCATCTCTTAAAGAAAAGAGTACTCTAAGTAAATGAAGGAAAATTATTTGATTTTTAGAAACAACTGTATAAGTGTGTTCTCTTACAAATGCATCCATTATCACTGTTAAGGGTAGAAGGCAGACCATTATTTTGGTATTTCTGAAACATCTCAATTTTTAGCATGAAATAGGAGTTACAAAATAAGATCAGTAATTCTGCTAATTAATGCTTTCAGAATAATCCTGACAATGATAGATAATATCTATTGGTCACTTTTAATATTCTTAACTCTACGCTAAACATTTTACATGGCTTATCTCAATCCCCCCAATTCCCCATGAGGTAAATCTCTACTATTATGCTGATTTTATACATTAGGATACTGAGAATTAATTGTCCAAACTTCAATGGCAAATAAGTTGAGGAGTTAAAATTCAGACAAGGGCAATATACAGGAGTTTAATTGGAAAATTATTGTGCATTTACTTTGTATTGATAAGTAAATTACTCTTTGTCTTGTATTTAGAAAGAAAATAAACTAACCAGATACATAGACAAACGTGAATGTGGTCCTATTTACTTTATGTTTATTTATCCTACAATACCCCAAGCTTATTTTCTTGATCTGTCATAATTTTGTAAAACCAACTTGAAAATAAGTATATTCTTTCCCTGTTCATTTTATGTATTAACTGATTTGCAATGTAGAGTCATTAAATCATTTAGAAGTATTTACTGTATATTTTAAATGAAATACTGACAGAAAATTCCTTCCTCTATGAGAGCCTTATGTTATTTGAAGTGGATGATATGAAGTGGTGCTAATTAAACATCTGTTACTTGACCTCACTTTACTGTTTTCCGTTATCCAAACAACATTCTGCAAAGAGAATTGAGTATTTTAAAAGACAGATAAGTAAAATAGCCTCCAAAACAATGAGCATTGCATTCTAATGAAATTTCAGTAAAAATTTTAAGTTATCATCATTATTAATCAGATTAATTTGCAAGATTTTGCCCTTTCTTATGCAAAAAACAAATATATTTCAGATTAATATATCATTACACTATTATTACCTTTCTAAGAAGAAGCAAAGGTTATTTGTGAAACAATAGTCCATAGTCTCCCTTTTAGAACTGTATATTAAAAATAGAACTAAAAATAGGACACATCCACATATAGATATGTATTATGTATATGTACATGTATATTATATATATATAAAGAGAGAGATGCTATAAGCACATGCATATGACTAGCATAGAGATCCTATAAAATATTTAAACATTAAATAGTAAGGCCAAATACGCATGTCTAAGTTTGACATGGGAACAGGTATTTACAGACTATGACCAAATTATTTAGATAAAATCGTTATCTTTTAGCTAATGGCATTATCCTGAAAATTAAGTATCCTTTAGTTTTATTGTCTAATGTGTGATTTTAAATTAGCTAATTAATGTGATCTTTTAACAATTGGTTCTGAATGAAATAAAAATTGACAAAGGAGTCCAGAATGGTAGATTGGACACAGGGATGCATGATATAGCTTCCTGTGAGTGAGCATAAAGCATGTCTGTGGCCTTGGCCCTGTAGGGCATAGAATTTGCAGTCAAGCCTGGGCTATATTTCGAACCTCAGTAGCCCCTAGGCTAGATATTATTGTGCAGGACAAAATGCCACACAAATATGTGACTGTCCTGCCCTACCCTAAGGCCAACATGTGTTTTCTAGTACTCCTTACTCCTTGGTAAATGAACTTCTAGTACTACAACCGTCATAATAAAGCAGTTAGGAAAATGCAAGCTTTTTGCAACAGTATGGAGAAGACAGTACCAATGACAGCAATAGCAGGAAAAACAAAAAATGTTGTTTTAGGAAAGCATATCCTAGCAAGCGAAATGGAGAAGGAGTCTGAACCAGCAGGTCAGTGGATTTGGACTCACTGTAGAAATAAACATTTCTCCAGTTTAGGGAGGAGCAAGTTAGGGATATGGAGAAAATAATAAGGCAGTATTAATCTTTCAACATTGTTCCTTAAAGGGGAGTGCAATTAATAATTCCACTATGAAAAAAAATATATATATATATATATAACATCCATCTACCAGGAACAGGAGCATACAAATATGGAGAGTGATCAGATTTGCCTTAAAGAAAGGCAATAGTTTCGGTAAATAATATGTCTTTTAATTAAATAGGAGAAAATATAATCACTGCCAACTAAAGACAATTACTTTAAAATGAACTATCCAAAAACGGGATTAATTGACAGGATATAGTAAAAATACTCATCAGGTTAATCTTTATTGACAAAATAATTTTACAGAAAGGTTATTGTCTTTTCACAGATATACTTGGCAGTTTATAAACCCTTCTTAAGAATTCATTGCAAATCGCAAACCCATTGCTTCAGCATGCACGCAATACAATTTTTTATTGTGCATAAATGCTGTACTGTGTTTTGTGTTAGGCCTAAGTAATGCAGAGATATATTTTGTAGTCTTTGAACAGCATATATGCAGTCAAATGGGGAGACAGACACATTGATAATTACCAGAGGATGTCTTAAGTGTTTTGATGGAAATAATCTGTGTATGGGAGAATGTAAGGGGACACTCAACAGAGATGTGGTAGTTCAGGTAGGTTTCTAAAAGAAATAAAAGCTATGGTGAATTGTGAAGAGTAAGTGGAAATGTGCCAGGATGAAGAAAGGCTAGAAAAAGAGCCGTCATGGATATATGCACACAGGAAAGAGCCTGAAAAGAATATGCTTCTAAGCTCATTCTGGTTGACAGTATCCAGTTTTTCAAGGTTGTAAGAATGAGGTCTCATTTCCTTGCTGTCCACACACTGTTCCTAAATACTGCCTGCATTTCCTTTCATGCATTCATGTCACGGCCTATAGCAATGGAGGGTTCATTTCCTCTTAGCTTTGAATCTCTCTGACTTCCTCTTCTGCCCCATATCTATGACTCCTCATCTACATCTTTCTCTCCTTCCTCTTCTTCTTTTAAAAGCTCATGTAATTAGGTTGGGCCCACCACAATAGTCCAAGATATCCCTATTTTAAAGTCTGCTGAATAGTAACCTAGTCCCTTCACAGCAATACATAGGTTAGTGTTTGAATGAAGAGCCAGAAGATCTTGGGGGAATATCTTTACAATTCTGACTGCCACAGAAGGTTATTTTTTTCATGTGAAATTAAAGAAATTAGTTTTATCTTGAAGCAAAATAATTCAAAGAAATGATTCTGCAGACAGAAGAAATGGAATCAACTCCACATTTTAGAAAGATCATTCTGATAGCAGTATACAGCTTGAAATATTAGAGTGAGGAGATTGGATGGCTTCAGAGAGACCAGTTAAAATCCTCATTAGTAATTAAGTTTAGAGATAAGTGAACAGGATAATAAGACAGTAAGAGTGAGGAGATATCCGGGGGGATAGATTTGAATGGCACTAAGAAAGTAAAATCTGCCATTCTTTGTCCTGATTGGCTATAACAGAAAAGACTCAAGGCTAAATCTCAGTTTTGGTTTAGGTAACCAGATCAATAAGATTAACACTTACTAAAGCATGAAGAATATCCAGAAAAATAATAGACTCAAGAGGGAAAGAAATATATTCAGGTTTAGAGAAAACTGATTCATTCTTATTTAGAAATGGTAGATTAACCTGGCTGTAGAGAATTGTTTGAGAATAGAAATCAAAAGTATAATTTTTTGAAACATTAGCAGAAAAGCAGAGAGAGAATAAATCAAAGAAAGAATAAACATGGTAGAGGATGGGAAATTAAAAACAGGAGAGTAGTTAAGTATAGCATAACTTGGGAATATTATGCAGACATTAGGAAAGAGCCATTGTGTACAGATAAAATATGTAAATCATCAAGAAAGATAACTTAAGTGAATACAGAAATATCCATCAGAGGACTTCTATTTCTCTATTTGTATTGATAGGAAGGGGATTATATCAACATGTACATATATATATGCACAAGATACTTAACTGTATAGAGTGGGAAGAAGAGTCTCTTTATTATTCTTGTGTCCATTTAGAAGAAAAACACAAGCACTAGCATTATTTCCAAATGTTATAAAATAAGGAGGGATATATATACATACACATACACATGACAATTCTCTATAGAAGGGCTAATGTAGTAAAGGAATATTTGATGACATAAATTCATGATCTATACTGATAAAAACTATATGTGCAAGATTATTTAGAGTACAATGTAGACCTTGTAAGATATTATACTCACAACAAACACCAAAATGTTTTTTGAAATTCTTTTCCTAATTTTATTCTTAAAATATATTTCTTTTAAAAATAGGAAAACCCCCCTCACTAATCCTATTACCAAAAAGTGAGGCAACATATATCCAATAAAAGATAATATATGAAAAGCGAGGGAAACTGATAGTATGAAGTGCCTGAGAGAGTGGGAGGGGGTGAGACTCGGATGACACGCAGTGATCGCTGCCCATGCAGGAGTGTTGCCTCCACTCAAGCTGGAAGGAAGGCTGTCAGGATGACTGATGCTGCTGGTCAGTCTGGAGGTGGGAGGCCTGGGAACCATTAGGTCCTCTATTAAGGAGGACTCAAGGTATTCTGCAAGTGTGATGGGGAAAGTGGCCAGGGTAAGGGCTGTGAGGAATGTATAATAATGGTTAGAAATAGCTATTGTATGGGCTGGGAGAGGAAGGCAATTAAAGGAAAAGGATTAATTGTCCTCTGAGAGTTTTGTAAGGTTTCAAGAACCATTTTAGAACTGTAGTAATTAGGACAGCCTGAAAGTGATACAAGAAAGACAAATAAAATAGTGGTACAAAACAGAAAACACATACAGACCCCATATACCTAAAGACCATACATAAAAGAGGTGACATTGTACAGTGGGTAAGGTTGGGCTTTTTGACAAGTGATATTGGGACAGTAGTGATCCATAGTTCAAAAAAATTAAATTGGGTCAGTTCCAGGAATATAAAAAATGTAAATTTGAGAAGAAAGCTGTAAACATTTTAGAAGTTATTATGGAACAATAGCTTGCTAAAAATGATTTGTTTATTATTTTAATTGAAGTACCAGTAACAGGATATAAACTCCAAAGATTTTAAGTGTTCAGTATGTTTTGACCACCATATACACTCATGTAATCATCACAACAATCCAAGTATCGAATAAATTCTGTGTGTCTCTATCCTATCGGTAACATGCCAGGAGGGAGAGGAAATGATATTGGTGAGGGATCAGTCTCATGTGCGAGGTGTTGGTGAAAGTCTCTGGATGTTCATCATCTCATCTGTCCTAGAAAAAAAATATCGGTACATTTTATAGTCATTACTAGATGCAAAGGTGAAAAGTGAATTAAGTAACTTATGTTAAATTGTATAATAATTTGTCAGTAGAGCTAGAAATAAGGTGGCTGATAATCTAGGATGCTTCCTGGCCTGGTTCAACAAACTAAATTGGAGCTGCAGGCCTCAATGTGGTGCTAGAGCCAATGCAACTAGAATCTTTCTGGAAGATCAAAAGTAGCAGACATTAAAATACAATATGGTATCTTCCCTAGGTACTAGAAGTCTGAACTCTCCCTTCTCACATACAAGCTGGTGGTTATTAATGCTTTCTTATAGAATACAAGAGATGCTTACACTTTGGCCACTCTAAAGTTTTGCCACTTTAAAGTTTGGGACAAGCCATAGACGAGAGTCTAGTTATTTCAAATCTCTGCTGCTTCAGTGCTTCTAGAAACAATCAAACAGCTTCTTATCGCATAAAGGTTGCAAATTAGCTTTTGTACATTCTTTGGAGAAAAGAAAGATAATGCCACTTGATACTACCCCAGAAGTGACATATCTTTGAATCTTAATATTTTCTAGATCATGTTGCTAAGATATTCATTGAAAATCCAAAATAAAAATCATATCTAGGTTGAGAATACTATTATTTAATGTACTCTGTTTGATAATATATAAATGCAATTCAGAGATTAAGCCATTGGAATGAATACAAAAGTACTGATAACTGTGGAAGATGAATAAGGGGCCTCCTCTAAGGGACTGAGCATACTATTCTCATTTGAAAAATGTCATTATAAAAATAAAAGAATTTTCCTCTGAATATAACATGTAAGTATTCATATTTACATCTGAATTTATGTATCTTTCCTTAAACTGTGTCCACAGCTGTGGAAGTATATAGAGGTATAATCTAATGATAATATAATCTACCACGTGAGGCCTGATTAGGTCATTCAGGATTTCCTACACCATAAGGATTAAAAAGGAAACCTAAGTGTGAAATGACACCTGACTAAATGATTAGTTCCCCGGACTACTCATCCTGGGAAGGTATGTGCACATCTTAAACAGTTACTGCTATTTTCAAGTATGAAACATGCCAAGCTAAATAGGAAAATATTTTTAAATACAGTGGTTTTTTTCATATTCTAGATATTTGCTAATTAAACACTTCTTTTTATCAAACAAAATTCATATTTATAAGAAATACTTGTCTTATTTTGTTTCATTTTTAGGCATCCCCTAAAAACTACAATATAAGTCTCTAAATATTTACATAATTAAAGACCTGTCATAAGTGGCCTTGTTTAGATTCATCCAAATTGGGCTAGATTGATTGCACACATGATTTAGTTATTAAAGAATGATCATTTGGAAAACAATAATTTCATAATTGATGATAATTACTGCACTGAAAACTCAAAATGCAAGCTATAAAAGTTTAAAAAATACATATACATCCTGAGTTGATAAGTAGATCAGGAGCCTCCAACTTCTCAGTGGTGGTGAAGCATTATAATTTCAGCACACTCTCTGTGCTAACTCTCCTGTCAACTCCTCTCATTTTTAAAGCCACTTTCAGTGAGTGTCTTATTTTTTTTACCAGTCCTCTTCAAAAACTAAAGATTCCCAAGAAATACATTGCAGCTTACCCAACTGCTACAAAAAGAGGAAGCCTGTTTATATCTCTCCACCTCCCTCCTAGCTCTCCTGAGCAGAGGGGAAAATCTTCATAACATGGCCCCTTGTACACACGGGGCCAGCGCATGTTAAAAGTTCATATGTTTATCTCTCCATTTTCTCTAAATAGTTCTTGACTCTCTTTCTTTTGCTCCCCCTCATCTTCTCTTTCTACTTTATGAGTTGCTTATCAATGTTTTATGCTTTAAGTTTCTCTCTCAGCTAATGGCATATTGAAACTTGACTGAGTAGCCTATGGTCTCCCTTAGAGTGTCAGCCCAGGTTGTCCGGCCCAGTTCAATATTCAGCCCCGGTGTGTCTGTCACTGAAGCACTCTGTTTCCCTATAGTTCTTATTTGTATGTAAAGATATCTTAAAAAAATAATTGGTCAGGATGTTTTTGATTTTCTTAGAAAACTGCTACCAGATGTTTCAGACTTTCTTCCTCAGATTTGCGCATGGACTCTCTGTTGGTAGAAACTGGACATATGCTAGCTCTTCAAGAGAGCCTAAGAAAGGATTTTTTTTTCTTTATTTCCTCTTACATTGGATGATAAGCTAGATTAGGGTTAGATTTGGCAATGAATATGCCAACATAAAGAAAGTTTTGCTGTAGGCAGGGCAAGATACAGACATCCCTGGGTTCCTTTTCCAAATATGATTTTTAAAATTCCACTTATATCACCTCACAATATATGGAAAGGGGGGAGGAAATAAATTATATAAAAAGGAGAGATTTAGTGAAATACCATATATATATATCCATATATATATATATTCATAATACACATATGACAAATATATATATAAAACGTCTGAGATGCAAACTCATTGACAACAAACAGCAAGAAAATCACCCTGTCAAAACTGATGGATAAAGGCTTTTAATATGATTAGACTTTTTATTGTTTTAAATTTTACTTCTTTATATTTTGCTTATTTTTTTACTCTAGATCATTTCCAGACCTTTCAGTGCTTTTTTCATAAAATATCGTTTAAAGCAACGGTAAATCTGCAAAATGGTTTAGAAAGAGTTCACCTTTGTGTTCGTATTGGGAAGGAGATATCCTCAGCAGGACAATTATTTGAGGGCAATATAAAATCTTTGTTCTTTGTGATTTTCTTCCATCACCAGCCCATAGATAACCATAAATGTACAGTGCAGAGAACCCAGGGGTCTTGGCTACCTCCTCCACTCTGGCCCCCACCCAAAACTGGTCAGACTGTGTGAGGGCATTATGTACTCCAGTATTTTAAAACTGTTAAAACTTAAGAAGAAAAAAATAGCAAAAGCATGTTTGTCAACCTTACAAGTGGGTGTGACAGTACTGACTTTTTTGACATCACAGTAACCATAGTGTCTGGATTCAGTTTGACAGTTGAATTTCTCTAGGCATTCCACTTTTGCATTCATCATATAATGCTGTACAGTATAAATAAACCCTACCATTTGGAAACAAGTAAACAGAAGCTGGCCTTGTAATAAAAATTTAAACAGAAACTGTCAACCAATTATATGAAGATGCACTTTTCCCCCTCAATTGACATGGATTGAAGTGTAAAATGTTTTTCCTATTAATTTTCACTACATATGTGCCGCAACTGCAGCTCTGGCTTTAGTTTCCTTTTATTGCAACTTTAAATAGTTATAGATGGTATAGATGATAGATGATACAGATAGAGAGGTAATGGTGGGGGTAGAGACAGAGATGATAAGGATAGACAGAGATATGGATTTTTGCTGTCTTGCTAAAGGATCTTTGATTATGCACTCATATGAATGATGTTAACATAGTTCAACATTTTGATGATACAGTAATTCAGGAAAGAACACATTTCTGGAAATGATTTTTTAATTCTATCTTTTCATTGTACTAAATGCAGTAAGGGATAAGTAAAGTTTAAATAAGAAAGGGTTACTATTGCTCAAAGACTGAAAATGTTAAATGTATTCTTATATTGGTACTGGAGTTATTCCAACTAGTCCATGTCAAATAATAAATACCATTTTGCACACTATTTAACTAGCTGTCAAAAATATTAAGTGCTAAGGCCAATCAAATCAACCAATCATTATCCAATTACTCAATGGTGAAAACAACTTTTTTTTAATCACCAAAACTTTATTAGAAGTATCTAGCCCTAAGAAAATCAGAGACAAATTAGCTAATATGCTCCTTTCTCCAGCAATCAAGGCTCCCGAAACTAAGATGAACTAGAATGTAAGAAACCTACCATACTGAAATACCTCATTCTATTGGTATTTTCACCATAATCTAAAAAACATTGTTTTGAGACAGATGTTAACATTTGGGGCACTGACAGGACAGGAAAAACTGAGCCAAGTAATAGAGCCACCTGACAACACCACATTTAGCACCCAAAGAATGACATTACTTTTACAACTTTGTATTTAAACAGAATATAATAGGAGCAAAGACGATAACATATTTAAATGGATGCTTAATAAGCAGTAACTGTATAGTATTAAACGTACCTAAACTTCAGCCAAGATCCAACACTCAATAGACAAAAGACTTGAGGTCAGAAGCTGTTGATTCCCTCGGTTTTTTTTTTTTATTAAATATCCTCATCTTCTAAAAATAAGCAGCCAGAGCTTGTCAACATTTTTTTAAGGCTGACTACTTACAAAACCACTGCAAAGTTAAATGTACAAACCATAGTACATCAGGGACACAGTAATAAATGCATAATTGAATGTACTATTGATAACAATTTATTTTAAAATCATGGAAAGCCAGCAACAGTCAGGCTGGACAAATACTTGATTGTATCCATGTTTCCATGGGATGCGGACAGCAGCACTGAGTTTACACAGTGAGCCGCGCTTCCTTAATGGTGAGAACAATTTACATGAAAAAATTATCTTTTCAGATTCTACATATATCTGATGTTGATGGCATGAATACTTAAAATGTTAAACATCTTAAACATTTGAAAATGGGCAGCACAATTTTGGATTACCACATATGGCTTAATAATAACTTTTAAAATATAAATTTTAGTGTAGTGAATTTATATATGTGTGTATGTCTCTCTCTCTCTCTCTATATATATATATATATATAGACATACACACATGTATATATAGTCAATTATAGTTTGCATTTCTTCTTTTGGATTATAAGAAAGTTCTTTTGCAAGTATGTTTTGCATTTCTTCCCACATATTTAATTTTTTAGCAGTACCCATAAAATGCCCATTTGCTCATTTGAGCATAGAGCTACTCAAACTAAATGGGTCACGACATATTTTACTGAATAACTGAGGGAAGCAGCCCTAAATTTTCTTGGGTGAAATCTAGGAGGGGTGGAATGAAAAGGGTGTATACATGGAAAGAGAAAGAGAAGACAGTAAGAGAAATGGAATTTGAAATACGCTGTGAAATAGCACACATAGTTAACCTGTCTGCATGCTAAAATATAATCTCACTAGGTCCAATGGATTATGGATTACTTGTTCTCAGTTATCTGTGCCCCTCTATGTAAGAAGATGATATTTTCCAACCCTTTTAAATTCAGGTATAGTTACGTGACTTGGCTTACTTTGAACAATGCAAGATGAACAAAATGATGATCATTTCTGATAAGAAGTTCAACAAAACAAGGTGTGCTTCACTCAGATTTTTTTCCTTTTCGCCATTTTAAATATTTGTGCTAAGAGCTATTCTGACTGTTTGTGTTCAGGAAAACATAAAGCACAGAATAGAACTGTAGTTCACCTGAGATGGGCATTCAGCAAAATTAGAAATAACTTTCCAAGGATGTTGGAGGATCACTTTTTTCCTGCATATAGAACATATATATATATATATATATATATATATACTTAATGTATATTTTGTTTATTAGTTTGTTCACTTGCTTGCTTCATGTCAATTGAAATTAACTAAACAGCCTGAGTACCACTTTTCTGGCAAAAATGGTAAGCAAGACGTGTTTAGCATAAGCAGGATGATGATACCATCTCTAAAGTAAAACAAATGCATAGAAGTAAGAGCACAGAATCCAAGATAATCATGAGAGCATAAATCTCCCAGGACTTACAGAATTAATCAGAAATAACTGGAACGTTTACAACTTATGGAATGGGAATTGGAATCATTCTTAATAGTAAAGGCCCATGATATTAAGGCTATATAGGTTTTAATTGATTACTTATAATTATTTCATTTCTATTTGGATGAAAATATTTCTGGAAAAAAAATCTTTAAAAAATGCTCACAATTACAATTTTGCATCTTTGTTTTTCTTCTGATATGAATATCTGATCATCTAAATATCCATGAGTAAACCTGACCTTCCTTATTGGTAAAATTAGCGTTTTATAGTATTTGTTTGTTCCTTCTAGCAGAATATTTGTGATAGATTTATAGGCATTAAGTCATAAACCATGTTTATGACAGGTTTAAGATATTCTTTCAAGATTCCAGGTAAGCTTACTAAAAACTTCTTTGGTATATTGATGTTGTAAGTATAATCATTAGAGAAAATTCTAAAAGTAGAAAAAATATAAACATTAATCTCCTTAGAAATGAATTCTAAAATTTGTTTTAATTTTTAACCATACAAAAAGGTTTCATAAAAACATAAAAAAGATATAAGTGGGACATAAATCCAGGGAAAGTGATAAGCTATTAGTAGAATAGTTTATAGGTATCATTATTTATTTTCATGTGTTCATTGGTTTCATGTATAAAATGAAATTATATTCCATAAACATATCAAACTGCAGCATATACATTCACTATAGTGATCTTTGAAGCACCAACAGGGATACTAAAGAAAATAAAAATATTAAAGGCAATTATGAAATTTAACTAAAATTAAATATAGTTGGTGATAGGATTATATACCGAAAATTATAAATATTATGAATAGTCTGTGTTATACCCTGTTCTGGTCATCATTCCACCAAAAGAATGTAGCCCTAGAAGAGATCTCAGAGATAAAAGGAGAAAATGGACCAAGAGTAGTTTGTGAACTACCTTAGCAAGTCTTGCTGACCATTGTGAAAGTGTCCATTATACAATGACCAAATGCAACTTGTATCAGGAATGATGTTTATAAATATTAGGAACCGGATGTTAAATATTCCAGAAAAGAGAAATATTATAAAAAAATATTCAGATTTAAATGTCACTATATTCAGGTTGAGAGATAACATAAGCAGAGACATTAAAGAATGAGAGGAGAGTTAAAAGCAAGACATAAAATAATGAAAATCTTTAAAGAAGGGATTAAGTGTTCAACTTGATCACCATAAAATTATCTTTTGTGGGAATCCATGGAGAGTCAAATGGTTAAATAGTCCTGTTGCTTAGTGTGTCTGTTAAGGAATAATTCTTCAACTAGCTATCTCAACACATTTCTGTTTGAGCACTCTCTTCCTTATCTTTCCAATATTGTCAGGAATCTTCACCATCACCATTTCAGTGCTTCTCCAACTCTAAAAATTTACCTTTCCAAATAAATGGTGTTTTCAGGTTTTGGTACAAATTGTGGCTCTGCCAGAAGTTCACACTGCTGAAAACAGAACTTCCATTTGTTTTCTCTATGTGTTTATAGAGCACTTAATTTCTTACAGAAAAGATTAAAAGCCATTCACATAGAGAACATGTGAATTAAAAATTAGTGAAGAAAGAGAGGATTAAAGATGGCAGCATGAAAGGTGAGCCAGAGGCTTCATCTTAAAACCACATATAATATGAAAATATAATTAATACAACTAATCCTGAAAGAGCAACAGGAAAGAGGACTGTGCCAAGCTGCATACACCTGGGGAAAATAATAAACCTCACGGAACAGGGTAACATACCAAAGCCATGGCCCGGTGGGACCCAAGCATTCACCCACCCCAGCTCACCAGTGGGGGGAAGAGAAACAGAGTGGAGAGGGAGTGAAGGCCTGGGACTGCTGAATACCTAACTCCAGAGATCTGATCTGGGAGCACAAACATATATTTCATGGTGTTTTCATGGTACTCTCAAGATTAGGGAGTTGGAAAGCTAAGACAGGCAGAATACCTGGAGAGACAGAGATTCCAGCTGCTTGTGGAAAGCAGGGATCCATATCTGGCTGCACTGGGACAAAAGAAAG
This sequence comes from Smutsia gigantea, assembly GCA_032199065.1. Taxonomy (NCBI): domain Eukaryota; kingdom Metazoa; phylum Chordata; class Mammalia; order Pholidota; family Manidae; genus Smutsia; species Smutsia gigantea. The sequence continues at coordinate 28,304 of JAVSCE010000036.1, forward strand.
GTGGGCAGTCTGAGAGACTTCCTAACAGCAAGAATGCTGCTAAAGGGGCAAGTATTGCACAGAGGGCACAGAGCCTACTGCTCATGAGAAAGGACAGGTAGACAAAATTGTCTGGGTGCACTCTGCCCAGCAGGTTAGGAACTTTCACGATCTTCAGGTGCTCCAGCTCCCTGGCTCGCTATGGAGCTCCAAGGACCTACTTGTGATATGCAGCCTACTTGCCTTTCTCCCAGCCAGCCCCACCTGGCTCGCAAACCGGCAAACCCTACCCTGACATTAGGCCAGCCAGAGGGAAGCCCCTTCTACAGCAACTACAAACGCAAAGCACAGAGGCTTATACCTGTGGGCTCAGACCACTGGTTCTGGCAGTGGAGATAGGCATAGAAACCAGGAATCGGGAAATTGCTCTTTCCTCCCCCAAGGCACCAATACTGCTCCCCTGCAACCCCTCACATTTCTTCAGGGGCTGAGCAGCTCCAGAGAGTAGAGCTTCTGGGCACTAGGGGGTGCCATATACAAATAAGAAATGCCAAAGGACCCTGGTTCAAAGTAAAATAATGAATACAACCCCTAAGAAAAATTGAAATGAAATCGACCTCATGAATCTGCTTGAAAGGGATTTCAAAATAAAAATAATTAGCATGCTCATGAATGTACAACAAAATAATCAAGAGCTCAGGGATGAATTCCGGTAGTAGATCCAATCATTGTGGAACACAGTATCAGAAATCGAACATACAATGGAAAATTTTAAAAGCAGCTTAGATACAGTGGAGGAGATGATAAATGAAATAGAAATTAGAGAAGAAGAGTACAAAGAAGCTGAGGCACAGAGAGAAAAAAGGATTTCTAAGAATGAAAGAATGTTGAGAGAACTCTGTGACCAATCCAATGGAACAATATTCACATTATAGGGGTACCAGAAGAAGAAGAGAGAGGGATAGAATGTGTCTGAGGAGGTAATTACTGAAAACATCCCCAATATGGGGGAGGAGATTGTCTCCAGGCCACGGAGGTGCACAGATCTCCCAACACAAGGGACCTAAGGAAGACAACACCAAGATGTATAGTAATGAAAATGGCAAAGATCAAGGAAAAGGACAGACTATTAAAAGCAACCAGAGAGATAAATAAGAAGACATACAAAGGAAAGCCCATCAGGCTATCATTAGACTTCTCAGCAGAAACGTTACAGGCCAGAAGGGAGTGGCATGATGTATTTAATGCAATGAAGAAGGGCCTCAAACGAAGATTACCTTATCCAGCAAGATTATCATTTACATTTGAAGGAGGGATTAAACAATATCCAGATAAACAAAAGCTGAGAGAATTTACCTCCCACAAACCATCTTTACAGTGTATTTTGGAGGAACTGCTATAGATAGAAGTGTTCTTAAGGTTTAATAGCTGTCACCAGAGGTAATAAAACCACAGTAAAGAAAATAGAACAGTTAATTACTAGGCAAACGTAAACTTAAATCCACTATCCCCAAAGTCAATCAAGGGATAGACAAAGAGTATAGAATATGATACCTAGTGTATAAAGAATGGAGGAGGAGGAAAAAGGAGGAGAAAAAAGGAACCTTTAGACTGTCTTTGTAATAACGTATTAAGTGAGTTAAGTTAGACTCTTAGATAGTAAGGAAGTTAAACTTGAACCTTAGGTAACCACGAATCTAAAGCCTGCAATGGCAATAAATACATACCTATCAGTAATCACCCTAAATGTAAATGGTCTGAGTGCACCAATCAAAAGACATAGAGTCACTGAATGGATTAAAAAAACAAGACCCATCTATATACTGCCTACAAGAGACTCACTTTAAACCCAAAGACATACACAGACTAAAAGTAAAGGAATGGAAAAAGATATTTCATGCAACTAATAGGGAGAAAAAAGCAGGAGTTTCAGTACTTGTATCAGAAAAAATAGACTTCAAAACAAAGAAAGTCACAAGAAACCAAGAAGGACATTACATTGTAATAAAAGGGTCAATCCAACAAGAAGATATAACAATTATAAATATCTATTCACGTAACACAAGAGCACCTGTGTATGTGAAACAAATACTGACAGAATTAAAAGGAGAAATAGAATGCAATGCATTCCTCCTAGGAGACTTCAGCACTCCACTCACTCCAAAGGACAGATCAACCAGACAGAAAATAAGTAAGGAGACAGAAGCACTGAAAAATACAATAGAACAGATGGACCTAACAGACATCTACTGAACTCTACACCCAAAAGCAGCAGAATATGGATTCTTCTCAAGTTCACATAGAACATTTTCAAGAATAGATCATATCCTAGGCCACAAAAAGAGGCTCAGTGAATTAAAAAAGATTGAAATTTTACCAAACAGTTTCTCAGACCACAAAGGTATGAAACTAGAAATAAATTATGCAAAGAAAATGAAAAATCCCACAAACACATGCTCCTAAATAACCAATGGATCAATGACCAAATAAAAACAGAGATCAAGCAATATATGGAGACAAATGACAACAAAAATTCAACACCACAAAAATCTATGGGATGCAGTGAAGGCTATGCTAAGAGGAAAGTATATTGCAATACAGGCCTACCTCAGGAAAGAACAATCCCATATGAACAGTCTAAACTCACAATTAACGAAACTAGAAAAAGAAGAACAAATGAGGCCCAAAGTCAGTAGAAGGAGGGGCATAATAAAGATTAGAGCAGAAACAAATAAAATCAAGAAGAGAACAATCAAAAAAATCAATGAAAGCAGGAGCTGGTTCTTCAAAAAAATAAAGAAAATAGATAAACCCTTAGCCAACTTATCAAGAAAAAAAGTCTACACACATAAACAGAATCAGAAATGAGAAAGGAAAAATCACTACAGACAACACAGAAATACAAAGAATTATTAGGGAATACTATGAAAAATTATGTGCTAACAAACTGGATAAACTAGAGGAAATGGAAAGCTATCTAGAAAAATACAAGCCTCCAAGGCTGACCTAGAAAGAAATAGAAAATCTGAACAGACCAATTACCAGCAAAGAAATTGAATTCGTAATAAAAAACATACCTAAGAATAAAACTCCTGGCGCAGATGGCTTTACTGCTGAATTTTATCAAACATTTAGTGAAGACCTAATACCCATCCTCATTAAAGTTTTCCAAAAGTAGAAGAAGAGGGTATACTTTCAAATTCATTCTATGAGGCCTGCATCACTCTAATACCAAAACTGGGCAAAAACACCACAAAAAAGAAGAAAACTACAGAACAATATCCCTGAAGAACATAGATGCAAAAATACTCAACAAAATATTAGCAAACACAATTCAAAAATACATCAAAAAGATCATCCATCATGATCAAGTAGAATTTATTCCAGGGATGCAAGGATGGTGCAACATTGAAAAATGCATCAATATCATCCACCACATCCACAAAAAGAAGGACAAAAACCACATGATCATCTCCATAGATGATGAAAAAGCATTTGACAAAATTTCAACACCCATTCATAATAAAAAACTCACAACAAAATGGGTATAGAGGGCTAGTACCTCAATAATAAAGGCCATATATGACAAAACCACAGCCAACATTATACTTACCAGCAAGAAGTTGAAAGCTTTTCCTTTAAGATCAGGAATAAGACAAAAGATGCCCACTCTCCCCATTTTTATTAAACATAGTTCTGGAGGTCCTAGCCATGGCAATCAGGCAACACACACACAAAAAAAATGTCATCCAGACTGGCAAGGAAGAAGATAAAATGTCCCTGTTTGCAGATGACATGATATGGTACATAAAAAACCCTAAAGAATCCACTCCAAAACTAGTAGATCTAATATCTGAATTCAGCAAAGTTGCAGGATACAAATAAATATGCAGATATCTGTGGCATTCCTATATACTAACAATGAACTAGCAGAAAGAGAAATCAGGAAAACAATACCATTCACAATTACATCAAAAAGAATAAAATTCCTAGGAATAAACCTAACCAAGGAAGTGAAAAACCTATACTCTGAAAACTACAAGATACTCATCAGAGAAATTAAAGAAGATACCAATAAATGGAAATTCATCCCATGCTCATGGCTAGGAAGAAATAATATTGTCAAAATGGCCATCCTGCCTAAAGCAATCTACAGATTTAATGCAATTCTTATCAAAATACAAACAGCATTCTTCAACGAACTAGAGAAAATTGTTCTAAAACTCATATGGAACCACAAAAGACCCCAAATAGCCAAAGCAATCCTGAGAAGGAAGAATAAAGTTTGGGGGGATTATGCTCCCCAACTTCAAGTTCTACTACAAAGCCACAGTACTCAAGACAATTTGGTACTGGCACAAGAACAGACCCATAGACCAATGGAACAGACTAGAGAGCCCTGATATAAACCCAACCATATATGGTCAATTAGTATATGATAAAGGAACCATGGACATAAATGGGGAAATGACAGCCTCTTCAGCAACTGGTGTTGGCAAAACTGGACAGGTACATGCAAGAGAATGAAACTGGATTATTGTTTAATCCCATACACAAAAGTACACTCAAAATGGATCAAAGACCTGAATGTAACTCATGAAACAATAAAACTCTTAGAAGAAAAGAGAGGCAAAAATCTCCTGAATATAGACATGAGCAACTTCTTCCTGAACGCATCTCCTTGAGCAAGGGAAACAAAAGCAAAAATGAACACGTGGGACTACATCAAACTAAAAAGCTTCTGTATGGCAAAGGACACCATCAACAGAACAAAAAGGCATCCTACAGTATGGGAGAATATATTTGTGAATGACATATCTGACAAGGGGTTAACATCCAAAATATATAAAGAACTCACAGAACTCAACACCCAAAAAGCAAATAACCCAATTAAAAAATGGGCAGAGGATATGAACAGACAGTTCTCCAAAGAAGAAATTCAGATGGCCAACAGACACATGAAAAGATGCTCCGCATCACTAATCATCAGGAAAATGCAAATTAAAACCACACTGAGATATCACCTTACACCAGTAAGGATGGCCAGCATCGAAAAGACTAAGAACAACAAATGCTGGTGATGATGAGGAGAAAGGGGAACCTTCCTACACAGCCGGTGGGAATGTAAGCTAGTTCAACCATTGTGGATAGCAATATGGAGGTTCCTCAAAAAACTAAAAATAGAAATACCATTTGACCCAGGAATCCCACTCCTTGGCATTTACCCAAAGAATACAACTTCTCATATTCAAAAAGACATATACACCCCTGTGTTTATTGCAGCAGTATTTACAATAGCCAAGATATGGAAGCAACCTAAGTGTCCAATCAGTAGATGAATGGATAAAGAAGAGGTGGTACATATACACAATGGAATATTATTCAGCCATAAGAAAGAAACAATTCCTCCCATTTGCAACAACATGGATAGAGCTGGAGGATATTATGCTCAGTGAAATAAGTCAGGCGGATAAAGACAAGTGCCAAATGAATTCCATCTTTTGTGGAGTATAATGATGCAGCAAAATTGAAGGAACAAAATAGCAGCACACTCACAGGCTCCAAGAAGGGACTAGTGGTTACCAAAGGGGAGGGTTGAGGGAAGGCAGGTGGGGAGTGAGAGAAAAGGGGATGGAGGGGTATTATGTTTTATACACATGGTGTGGGGTGTCACAGGGAAATCAGTGTAGCACAGAGAAGGCAAACAGTGAATCTGTAGCACCTTACTACACTGATCGACAGTGACTGCATTGGGGTATGGGTTTGGACTTGATAATATGGGTAAAAGGAATCACCACATTGTTTTTTCATGTGAAACCTTCATAAGAGTGTATATCAATAATACCTTAATAAAAAAATTAAAAAATATATTTTAAATTAGTGAAGTTATGAACACATAAATTAATATCAAAATCTTGCTTCTTAAAATAATCATGATGTTTTGAATTTCACATAATCACTATAAGAATTTGGATGATTTCTATTCCTTACTTTATCTGCTGAAAGATATATGTTAAACTTCAGTTAAAATTCATGTTGGAGATCTAAATATAAAGGATAGTTTAAATTCCAAGGGATATTAGATCTGTAATGCCATGCAAAGAATACAATTCTTAACTGAAGATTCCTTTTATATGAACATTTCACATGTTTTCTATATAATATGTTTTAGGACAACCAAATCAGTCAATGATGATATAAATATTTGGTAAAGTAGTTAAATTGCCCATGTTAAATAAGTCTCATGCTTCTTTTGGAAGTAAAGTGCAGTGTTTCTGATGATGGTGAATTTATGAATGTTAATATTGGGCTATGCCATGATTTTACTCCACACTGAGCACTAAGCTCATACATTTCACACCTTCTCACATATCTGATATAAACTTGGATTTCTCATGAATTTTCCTGTAATATAATCACTGATAAGAAAACTACTTATCAGGTCAGAACATCAGTGAGTTTCCAAAAGTGTAAATTTAAGTGCAACTTATGCAAAGATAATGTTTGTTAACTTCATGAAGTATTTTGGAAATAAACTGTGGGTAGAAATGTTCTCCTTAGCCCTCTGCATTTTCCTTCTAGATTCACTTTTAATTATATCTTGTTGTGCCTCTTTGCTTTCTTTCTCCTTCTGTTTTCCTCTCCTCTTGCTTTTAAGTTTCTATTCATAATCCTAAAGTTCTCCTTTTTTATTCTAGGAAAAAAAAATCTGCCAAATCATATAATTGTTATCTTATTGAACTGTTAATTTAGCCCTCCATAGCTATTAATGGCTGGAAAGGAATGGAAGAAGCTATAGGGAACACATGTTTTACTGTTGTTAAAAATCACATTATCCAAACTGAGTTTGACCTTACTATGATTGTTTGATCCTACTGTTGCCATAGATATTTTGGGACAATACTTAAAAGTTGTTTTGTGTTTCCAATGTTAAGTACATCACTGGTGCCATTAGTTTCTGACAAAGTCTCCAGTTCTGTGATAATTATTTTCTCTACTTTGTCCTGAACTTAGGACAGTTAATGACAGAACTTGCCTTTTGTGTACACATGAATGGAGTGCCAAAAGGTAGGTAGTCATAATGAAAAAGCTTACAGATTGATGAATCCTGTTGGAAACACTTGTTTTGTCTCCTTGTACTTTACCATGTGCAAGGGAATACACTGGGGCCTGAGGGTTGAGAAGAGTGCTGGATAATGATGACTGGAAGGTTGTGGGGCAAAGTCTCCTTCTTGAGAATACTTATATTTATATACCCATGATTTCAATATTTATTTTTACAGTATCTGTAAATGATCATTCTTTATCTCAAAGCCAAGATGCTTCTTAAGGTCCTAATTATCTCTTGCTTAGACTTGTATACATTTGCATTACCTAATCCATCATTTTGTCCTAAATATACTGTTCAATAGCTGTATAGAATTCTACCTTACATATAGGTGAAGCAATGACAGTGAATATTTGTAAACCATAATAGAAAATTTGCACCAATGTAGATATTATAAAATAATGATATACACAGTATGTTTGTTATATAGTATAAATATAAATTCACAAATACAACTTTATAACTACATATGCCATATCTAAATGTATATGTAACTATGTAAGTATTAATATGAAATGAAGAAAATATATCATTTAAGCTTTTATTACAATTTTGGCCTTTTGTGTTCACACATTTTGTCAATTCTACTTTTTATCCATAGGCAATGGTTGTATTTTTCCTGAACAGTAATATATTTTTCTATTTAAAACTAAATCCAACTTGACATTTTTATGCACAAACCTCTTTAGGTATTTATGGGGTGTGCTGATCTCATTATGCTGGGGCAGCTGTCACCAAAATGTATCAGCAGCAAGAGTATATGGAATGGAACCCTGACTTCTAAGCATAGGACTCTGCCAGGCTAAATGTGCTGTACCTGATGTCCAGAAGCCACCATCTGGGCAGCAAGGACATGCCTCCAGATTCTTAGTATTGCATACATTAACAGCCTCTTGAACTGTAAGCTGACTTGGCAGCAGGAAAATTAGCCCCTGGGTATAGGGGCAGGTGGCAGCCATTACCACCAAAGCATGCTGACTGAGGAAGTGCCTACATTCAAATAATTTCTGAATCTGAGCCAAGAGCTGCCTTTTCCTTTGGCCAGCTAACCATTCACTATTCTGTTTCCTCACCTGCTTCATTCTCTTGGGATCTAGACAAGCAGTGCTCACCAGCTGCCCTGTGGAGAGGGCTCTGTTGTGACAGGAGAGGACAGCAGGGCTGAGAAAGCAGAGGGTGAACAACCAGGTAAAACCTTGTAAAGGTAAATGAAGGTTTCTCTGCTATTTGTTTTTTTACACTCTTCCATAAAGAAACAACTGTATGCAATGGTGTAAGCAAAAGTCTTTTAGAGCAGAACCTATGCTCAGGAGCTGTACTGTAAAAAGTATAGCACAGGCTTATGAGAAAGCCGTAATTAATCTCTACATGTAGACATTCATTAAATAAAGTTGGTAAATGTGAAGACTAACACTGATCAATTTTCTCTAAAGATTGTTCCTGTCTCTGCTATCTTCTGCTTCCTTTTCCTTGTTTTTCCCCCTAGCTGATTATATGATCAGGAGCTACTCTCTTCTTTCTCAGCAGCCACTTCTGTTCTATTTTCTTGTCATGTTAAAGTATGGTTCATGGACCAGCAGTTGCAGCATTACCTGGGAATTGGTTAGAAAATGCAAAATCTCATGTCCAACCTAGACCTACGGAGTCAAAATCTGCATTTTTATCAAGATGCCTGTTTTCCCAATGCATGTTAATGTTTATTAATTATTCACTGTCAGTGATTTTCAAGACTAGGATCATATTAGAATAACCTAAGAACTTTAAAAACTAATGCCTGGGGCACACTGCCAGATTTTTATTTAATTGGTCTCAGAAGCAGTGTTTTCCAAAAGCCCCTAAGGTGGTTCTAACTCGTGTTTGAGAAACAAACCTATACATGGGTTCCTAAAATGTATTTTGAAAAGATTAAGCATACATTAGGGAATACAGTTCATACAGCATTGTAAAAATAATATCTGGACCCAGAATAGAATTACAGGAAAGAGGAATTGATTTTGGAAGAGGAAAATACTTTCTGTAGATTACAGAAGAATTGCACAAGAAGGGGGTTTTTAACTGACTGTAAAAAATGAATGATACATGTTAGAAACCAACTAGGTTGAAACACTTGGATTTTGAAAGGAAGTATCATTGAATTAATGGTTTTATATTGTTTATTAATAACTATAAACATAAATGAGTCTTTAGACTTTTTATAGTGGTATTTCTTAAACAATCGTTAGTAAGGATTTACTGATAAGTAAAATATTACCATGTTTCCCACTTGCCAGTTATTATATGAGACCACTTCATTGTGTTTATAACAAAATGAGATCACTCATTTAACTAAGAAATAGAAAAAAAAAACAAAAAGAAATGGAATCATTTTCCAAGTATCTGTTGGACTTAACTTTGAAAAATTGTAACAACGATGTAATCATTCAAATTCTAAGAGAAAGAAATGTACAAAAATTAAAGGAGATTGGAAAACAAAATATAAAACAGTACTATCTTTGAATTCTTTTATTTTACTGTGTAAAAACCTGGATACTTTTATAGAAAGTATGAGAGAATTACTAAAATACATTGTTTTAAATTCATATAAAATAGAAAGTATTTGTCCACCGAGGCACTATAGTTATCAAAATTTTGTCTTTTTGTGAATTGTCATCAAGCAATATAGACACAATAGGGAAAACATGATGTTAGCATAAATGCAGATCAGCATATTTATTTCTTAAATTTAAATGCACATTTTGTCTCTATCATATACTTCACATGCTTACAAATACTGCTGACAGAAGATTAAAATGAAATTGCAAAATAAAATTCCATTCACCACTGTGAGTTTAAATATCTAATGTGTTATCCCAAGAAAATGAGAAAATTGACCTACTAATTACCTTATACCTAGTATGGCCTTTAAATTTGCACTGTAACACCTGTAGTGTTTTCTTTGTACTAAAAATCTTATCAATTGACTTAAATGATAATTAAATTTCAAAACTTCATGTGAAGTTAGTCACAAAATGTGTATTCATTTCTATACCCCCTAATGTAAATATGATTATATTTACAAATGCTGTAATTTTAATATATATAGGGCTCAAAAACATGTGTTTAAGCTGCAATTAATTCCTTGAAGAAATAGATTTCATGCCACATAGTTTGCTAAATTTTTTGTATTTTCTTCATTGTATATTCAGGCTTTAACACCACATTGTTTTTTCAAAACTTCAGCATTTCGAAGTTACTAATATAGTAATGGGTGGAAATGAGAAGAGAATATTAATGAAGGTAATGCTTAAAAGAGCCAACTTTAGCAAATCTGGTAATGAAGCTTTGTTAAGACACTGAATCTATTTTGAGATTAATTTAACTCACTTGAAAATATGGTGTTACTTATTGAGAAAATATCCTTTCCAGGAAATGTAGCTGCTTAGAACACAATTCTACCCCATTATAGGAAAAACAACATAATAATCAAACAAAATTAAAGCTATAAAGCATTTGTACAAGTACTCAAAAAATAATTTTTGCAAAACTACTATGTGCTAAACACTTGCCAAATAAGTATGCAACAAGGTACAAATTCTAAGTAGCTAAGATTCTCCCAGGGAACTCAGGAAATTACAAAATAAGTTAATTTCAGAGTGATAAATGATATGAAGAAAATAAGATAGGTCAAGATGCTAATGTGTGACCCATGGACTTTGATAAATTTGATTGGTGGTGTATTTTTCATCATTTGAGGAAAATTTCAGCTGATTCCAATGTTGGACTATTACAAATAAAGCTGCTAAAATTTGTGTGCACATCTTTACCTAGATATGTTTCCATTTCCTTTAGCTAAAAACCTGAGTGGATGACTGAGTTGTATAATGGGAGTAACTAATGTAACTTTATCTTTAAGGATTATATTTTCAAAAGATGTATAACAAAGTCTGAAGACAGAACTTCAAATAAGGCTTGAATGATTTGGTATAATATATAAGCAGATGAAATATTAATAAAAATAATATTCAGATCATATTACATGTTGTCTTTAAAGAGAAGGTAAAATTCTCTCAGAAAAGGAGCATGTGTTATCATTCAGACATGTTCGAGAAACAAAGCATCATCTTGACCAGAGTCATCTCAAAGTGACTGACACATTGTATCTGTAATTACAGCTAATTATAATATTAGAGCAAATATCTTCATTTCAGTCTTATTTTTGTATTATTTTACTATAGGGATTAATAAAATATTTATAAAGGATTTCATATATTTACTTAAATATTTTAAATCTTCAACTGTGAATTTTTCTCACCCAGGAGGTTAACTAACTATATGTTATTAGTCTAATTGGTATTGTTATTAGTATTTTCACATATCAGATGTTATTCTTCTAATGGGAAACATCAGCTTTCCAAAGCATTGAACAGAAGAGGATTATTGAAGAAAGAAAAAGATCATTACAAGACAAACAGATACAAAATGGAATAGAAATATCAATATTAAAAAATTTCTGCTGTGTTTTGTGAAAAAGCTCTGGTCTATTTATATGCTATGTTGAAAATATAAAACTACTTTAGAGGAAGTAGTAGTAAAGAGCCTAGAGACCTCTTCTTGATGGAAGGTTTCCTGTCAAAAGTAGACTGTGGAGGCTGTTTTATAACAAAAGAAAAGACAGGGCATTCAGGCCAGACTTTAAAAAAAAAATTTAACCAGTATTGGAATGTTCTAGGAAGTTATCTCATTAGGCAGTCCAGTATTTTCTTTTACATTCAACCTGATTTATCGAGTTTCTTGCTTTCTAAGGAGTGCATAGTTTCCTAATCAGAAAGAAAAGGCAGATTTCATGTTGATTTGTTTCAGTTCTTTTCTTTCTGTAGCCAATTAGGCTTGCTTAGATTATTGAGAAATACAACATTCGTGATTCTATAACAGACCTTAAGAATCAAATCAATGCTGCAGTTTGATATGCATGTGAAATCATAACCATTGTATAGATCTAAAGTTTGCTTCAATCTCCTACCTCATTGACATTTGCCCAATTACAAGATCATTCTACTACCAGCAGGGAGTCAAAAAATTGTGTCTCTGAATCCTTTAACAGACTTTTATTCTAAGCTGTTTATAAAACAGTATTAGTTCAGATCACCTTCTTTTTAAATTAAGAAACAGCAGTAAAAATACTTTAAAGTACCATTTACTTTAAAATGTGTAGCTCAAAATAAATTTCATCAATATTATGTGTAGAGAAAATACTTAAGCCTTGCTTGCTCTACTGTGAAATGTGTATTAAAAATTTCTTTGAAAATTTAATTTTGATATAACATAAATCACACAAACATTGCTTTTCTGAAAACCAAACTGGGTAAAACTTAATGACAAACAGGGTTATTGAGGTTACACTGAAAATAGAGATGATTTTAGACTTATTTTAGAATAAAAATCAGCAGAATTTAGTGGCCAATAAATCATAATGATTCAAAGAAAATGAATACTTAATATTTGAACAATGAATGACTGAGATATCAATGAGGCTCTTGATAAAAATTAAGATTCTCAGAAATAGCACCAATTAGTAGAATGAAATAGAGTTCATTTTGTTGATATAAATTAGGAAAAAGGAATTGGGTCTTAAAGTATGATTTTCTGTGTGTCTTCAAATACAGAATTAGAAATAAGATGCTAGTAAAAACTGAAGGAACAAAACAACAACGACTCACAGAACCCAAGAATGGACTAACAGTTACCAAAGAGAAAGGGACTGGGGAGGGTGGAGGGAAAGGGAGGGAGAAGGGGAATAAGGGGCATTACGATTAACACACATAATGTGGCGGGGGGGCACGGGAAAGGCAGTATAGCACAGAGAAGACAAATAGTGACTCTATAGCATCTTGCTACACTGATGGACAGTGACTACAATGGGGTATGTGGTGGGGACTTGATAGTGGGGGGAATCTAGTGACCACAATGTTGCTCATGTCATCATATATTAACGATACCAAAATAAAAAAAAGAAATAAGATGCTAGATAAATGCTTGAAATATAGTATACCTTTTGTATTTGTTTCAATTATTTAAAAGAAAAACATAGATCTATAATTAAATATATATATATATGTATTTAGTTTCAAGGCCAATAGTCCACACAGCAAAATGCATTGTTGGGAAGTAGACCTCAGAACTCTCCTTGTAAATAAACCTATTTCATGTACCAACATTCACATATCAACATAGTTTTGTTATTCTTTACATGTTATTCTTGAATACAACCTTTTGTGATTTGATAAAAATAGTGTTTCCTCTGGCAAATGGGCGAAGAGATAAAGTAAAAAAAAAAACCTGGAAAAGTTTGCTAAGAAAACATTGATTGTTAGCCAGATAATCACTTTGCATACATTGAAGATTAAATGCCCATTTTGTATCTACAATTATTTCACATTAATGACTTACATAGAGCATGTGCTATTGTTTTTTAAATAAGGAAAATTATGAAGAGAACTAAAAGTATAAAAATTACTCACTGAGTAACAGATGAAACTTAAATAGAAGTTGAGAAAGCATTAATCAGCTGAGTATATGCACATAGAAACTTGAAAAAATATGACTCTGATTTTGAACAAAAATACAAATCTTAGAGTGGTATCTCCATGAAGTTTTAGGCAGAATTGAGGCCACTGAAGTAAATATTACATTGAGTAAATGTTGATATGAATATGTTAAGGGAGATATTTATTTCAATAAACTCAAAATATAAGGGGAATGGCATTAATTGACTAATGTCATAAAATTATTTTCAAAAGATTTCAGAATACACACAGCAAAAAGGGCTATCACTGGAATATACATTCAGGTCAAAGAAAATAGCCTCATAGAATGCAATGGATTCTTGAACGTACATTACTACAAGGAGACATCAGGATTTAATTTGGCAAGTGACATTTTCATCAGTTACAGTCTATTAATTAAATGGAATAGGCATGAAATAATATTGGCCTTGGATTTCTACAAGTAATTTGTAGAGACTATATTATATTCATAAAGGATAGCTACCAATTATTGATTTTTAAGAAACAACTCATGATATGCATAAGTCATCCCTTACTGGTACGTCTAACCAGTCAAAAACTCTAGGAAAGGAACACTATATCACATGGGTGAAATCCTCTGCATTCCATTGCTAGTAAGTTTCATTATGAGATTAATTCAAATTATTGATTGGCCTACAATTCTTTTTTTTTTTGGTATCATCAGTATAAAATCACATGACAAACATTGTGGTTACTAGATCCCCCATTATCAAGTCCCCACTACATACCCCATTATAGTCACTGTGTATCAGAGCAGCAAAATGCTATTGAGTCACTACTTGTCTTCTCTGTGCTATACTGTCTTCCACATCCCCCCCATGTTATGTGTGCTAATTGTAATGCCCCTTATTCCTCTTCTCCCTCTCTTCCCACCCACCCTCCCAGTCCCTTTCCCTTTGGTAACTGTTAGTCCATTCTTGGGTTCTTTGAGTCTGCTGCTGTTTAGTTCCTTCAGTTTTTGCTTTGTTCTTACACTCCACAGATGAGTGAAATCATTTGGTACTTGTCTTTCTCAGCCTGGCTTATTTCACTGAACATAATACCCTCTAGCTCCACCATGTTGTTGCAAATGGTAGGATTTGTTTTCTTCTTATGGCTGAATAATATTCCAACTTGTATATATACCACATCTTCTTTATCCATTCATCTACTGATAGACAGTTAGATTGCTTCCATTTCTTGGCTATTGTAAATAGTGCTGAGATAAACATAGGGGTGCATGTCTTTTTGAAACTGTGATCCTACATTTTAGGGAAATTCCCAGGAGTGGCATTCCTGTGTCAAATGGTATTTCTATTTTAAGTATTTTGAGGAACCTCCATAATGCTTTCTACAATGGTTGAACTAGTTTACATTCCCATCAGCAGTGTCAGAGGGTTCTCCTTTCTCTGCATCCTCACCAGCATTTGTTGTTCCTAGTCTTTTCTATGTTGGGCATCCTAACTGGTGTGAGGTGATATCTCAGTGTGGTTTTAGTTTGCATTTCCCTGATAATTAGTGATGTGGAGCATCTAATCAGGTGCCTGTTGGCCATCTGAAATTCTTCTTTGGAGAAGTGTCTGTTCATCTCATCGATCCATTTTTTAATAGGGTAATTTGCTTTTTGGGTGTTGAAGCATGTGAGTTCTTTATATATTTTGGATGTTAACCCCTTTCAGATATGTCATTTACAAATATATTCTCCCATACTGTAGGATGCCTTTTTGTTCTGCTGATAGTGTCCTTTGCTGTACAGAAGGTTTTAGCATGATATAGTCCCATTTGTTCATTTTTTGTTTCCCTTGCCCAAGGAGATGCATTCAGGAAAAAGTTGCTCATGTTTATATTCAAGAGATTTTTGCTATTTTTTCTTCTAAGAGTTTTATGGTTTCATGACTTACATTCAGGTCTTTGATCCATTTTGAGTTTACTTTTGTGTATGGGTTAGACAATAATCCAGTTTCACTCTCTTACATGTAGCTGTCCAGTTTTGCCAATACCAGTTGTTGAAGAGGCTGTCATTTCCCCATTGTATATCCATGGCTACTTTATCATATATTCATTGACCATATGTGCTTGGGTTTATATCTGGGCTCTCTAGTCTGTTCCATTGGTCTAATGTTCTGTTCTTGTGCCCGTACCAAATTGTCATGATTACTGTGGCTTTGTAGTAGAGCTTGAAGTTGGGAGCATAATCCCTTCCACTTTATTATTCCTTCTCAGGATTGCTTTGGCTATTCGGGGTATTTTGTGGTTCCATATGACTTTTAGAACTATTTGTTCCAGTTCGTTGAAGAATGCCATTGGTAATTGGATAGGGATTGCATTGAATCTATAGATTGCTTTAGGCAGGATGGCCATTTTGACAAATTAATTCTTCCTATCAATGTGCATGGGATGTGTTTCCACTTATTGGTATCTTCTTTAATTTCTCTGATGAGTGTCTTGTTTTCAGAGTACAGCTCTTTACTTCCTTGGTTAGGTTTATTCCTAGGTATTTTATTCTTTTTGATGCAATTGTGAATGGAGTTGTTTTCCTGATTTCTCTTTCTGCTAGTTCATCATTAGTGTATAGGAATGCCACAGATTTCTGTGTATTAATTTTGTATACTGCAACTTTGCTGAATTCAGATATTAGATCTCATAGTTTGGAGTGGATTCTTTAGGGTTTTTTATGTATCTTCAAACAGCGACAATTTAACTTCTTCCTTGACATTCTGCATGCCTTTTATTTCTTTGTGTTGTCTGATTGCCATGGCTAGGACCTCCAGAACTATGTTGAATAAAAATGGGAAGAGTGGGCATCCTTGTCTTGTTCCCAATCTTAAAGGAAAAGCTTTCAGCTTCTTGCTATTGAGTACGATGTTAGCTGTGGGCTTGTCATATATGGCCTTGGTAATGTTGAGTACTTGCCCTATATACCCATTTTGTTGAGCGTTTTTATCATGAATGGATGTTGAATTTTGTCAAATGCTTTTTCAGCATCTATGTAGATGATCATGTGATTTTTGTACTTCTTTTTCTTGATGTAGTGGATGATGCGGATGGATTTTCAGATATTGTACCATCTTGCATCTCTAGAATGAATACCACTTGATCATAATGTATGATATTTTTTTATGTATATTTGAATTCTGTTTGCTAATATTTGTTGAGTATTTTCACATTTATGTTCATCAGGGACATTTATCTGTAATTTTCTTTTCATGGTGTCTTTGTCTGGTTTTGATATTAGAGTGATGCTGGCCTCATAGAATGAGTTTGGAAGTATTCTCACCTCTTCCACTTTTTAGAAAACTATAAGAAGAATAGGTCTTACCTCTTCTGTAAATGTTTGATAAAATTCAGCAGTGAAGCCATCTGGTCCATTTTGTTCTTAGGGAGCTTTTTGATTTCCAATTCATTTTCATTGCTGGTAATTGGTCTGTTCAGATTTTCTGTTTCTTCCTGGGTCAGTCTTGGAAGGGTGTATTTTTCTAGAAACTTTTCCATTTCTTCTAGGTTATCTGATTCTTTCTATTATTTTATTCTTCTCAATTTTGTTTGTCTTCTCTGATCCTTATTATTTCCCTCCTTCTACTGACTTTATTCTTCTTTTTCAAGTTTCATTAATGGTGAGTTTAAACTGTTCATTTGTTGTTCTTCTTTCTTGAGGCAAGCCTGTATTGCTATATACTTCCCTCTTAGCACAGCTTTTGCTGCATCCCACTGATTTTGGGTTGTTGAATTGTTGTTTTCATTTGTCTCCATATATTGCTTGTTTTCTGTTTTTATTTGGTAATTTACCCATTGATTATTTAGGAGCATGTTGTGAACCCTCCATGTGTTTGTGGGCTCTTTGGTTTTCTTTGCATAATTTATTTCTAGTTTCATACCTTTGTGGTCTGAGAAGCTCGTTGGTACAACTTCAATCCTTCTGAATTTACTGAGGCTTATTTTGCGGCCTTGTATGTCACCTATTCTGGAAAATGTTCCATGTGCACTTGAGAAGAATGTGTATCTTGCGGCTTTTGGTGGAGTGTTCTGTATGTGCCTTTTAGGTACATCTGTTCTAATATGTTGTTCAGTGCCTCTGTGTCCTTACTTATTTTCTGTCTGTTTGATCTGTCCTTTGGAGTGAGTGATATGTTGAAGTCTCCTAAAATGATTGCATTGCATTCTATTTCCCCCTTTAATTCTGTTAGTGTTTGTTTCACATATTTAGGTGCACCTCTGTTTGGTGCATAGATATTTATAATGGCTATATCCTCTTGGACTGACCCCTTCATCATTATGTAATGCCCTCCTTTTTCTCTTGTTACTTTTTTTGTTTTGAAGTCTATTTTGTCTTATACAGTACTGCAATACCTGATTTTTTATACCTGTTATTTGCATAAAATATCTTTTTTCATCCTTTCACTTTTAGTCTGTGTATGTCTTTGGGTTTGAAGTGAGTCTCTTGTAGGCAGTATATAGATGAGTCTTGTTTTTTCATCCATTCTGTCACTATGTCTTTTGTCTGGTGCATTCAGACCATTTACATTTAGGGTGATTATCTACAGGTATGTACTTATTGCCACCATAGGCTTTAGATTTGTCATTACCGATGGTTTAAGGGCAACTTCTTTGCTATCTAACAATCTAACTTAACTTGCTTATTACACTATTCAAACACAATCTAAAGGTTCTTTTTTTTTTCCTTCCCTTGTTTTTCCTCCTCTTACACTCTTTATGTATTAGGTGTCGTATTCTGTGCTCTTTGTGTTTCCCTCAACTGACTTTGGGTAATTGATTTAATTTTCCATTTGTTTAGTAATTAATTGGTCTACTTCCTTTACTGTGGTTTTATTTAGCGGCATCTATTTAGCTTTAGGAGCACATCCATCTAGAGAAGTCCCTCCAAAATACACTGTAGAAGTGGTTTGTGAGAGGAAAATTCCCTCAACTTTTGCTTATTAACTATTGTTTAATCCCTCCTTCAAATTTAAATGATAATCTTGCTGGGTATAGTATTCTTGGTTCAAGGACCTTCTGTTTCATTGCATTAAATACATCATGCCACTCACTTCTGGCCTGTAAGGTTTCTGCTGAGAAATCTGATGACAGCCTGATGGGTTTTCCTTTGTGTGTGATCATTTCTCTCTCTCTGGCTGCTTTTAATACTCTGTCATTGTCCTTGATCTTTGCCATTTTAATTACTATATGTCTTGGTGTTTTCCTCCTTGGTCAATTGTGTTGGAAGATCTGTGTACTTCCATGGCCTGAGAGAGTATCTTCTTCCCCAGATTAGGGACGTTTTCAACAATTATTTCCTCAAAGAGACTTTCTATCTCTTTTTCTCTCTCTTTTTCTGGTACCTCTATAATGTGAATATTGTTATTTTTGGATTGGTCTCACAGTTCTCATAAAATTCTTTAATTCCTCAAGATCTTTTTTTTTCTCTCTGCCTCAGCTTCATTGTATTTCTTTTCTCTAATTTCTATTTCACTTGCCATCTCTCTACCTCATCTAATCTGATTTTAAATCCCTTCATTGTATGTTTCATTTCAGATTCTGTATTTTTCAAAGTTTGTATCTCTTTCTTGACATCCTTCCTGAGATCTTGAATATTTTTCTGTAATTCCATGAGCATGTTTATGTTTTTTATTTTGAAATCTTTATCGGGAAGATTTGTGATTTCAGTTTCACTTAGCCTTCTTTCTGGTGTTTGAGGTATTTTGGTTTGTATCAGGTTCTTTTGCAATTTCACATTTCTGATCATTACTATGCAATAACTTTGTGTCAGCAGCACATTCTAGTGCCCAGACACTCTATTCTCTGGAGCTGCCCAGCACCTGGAGAGATGGCGGAGATTGCAGGTGCATGGCGCCAGTGCCTGCTAGAAGGAAAGAGTTCTTTTCTGCTTCTTGGCTGCCTACACTGCCAGGGTCAGTGGGTTGAGCTGTAGGAAGGCCTCTGTGTTATGCCCCTATAGCTGCTGTAGGCAGTACCATCCTCAGCTGGCCTGGTGTGATGGCGGGTACAACAGGTTTGTGAACCGTTGCCAGCTGCGAGAAAGGAGTGGCAGGCTGCTTATCACAGTGGTGGGTCTCAGCACTGCATTGCTAGCCATAGGTATAGAGCTCCTGAAGCTCCTGTAAGTTTCCAACCTGAGTGTGCTGGGACGATTTTGTCCACCCATCCTTTCTCCTGAGGAGCAAGTTCTGTGTAAATCTTGCCTCTTTAGCAGCCCTCTCATTGTTGGGAAGTATTTCAAAGTGCCACCTTTCCTTTGTCCCAGAGCAGCTGGTTGTGGGTACCTGTTCTGCACAAGCAGCTGGAATCTCAGTCTTTCTGATTTTCTGCCTGTCTTTTCTTTCCAACACCACTAATCTGCAGAGCACCATGTTATATGGGTTTGTGCTCCCAGAGAAGATCTACAGGGTTGGATATTTAGAAGTCCTGGGCTTCTACTCTCTCCCTGCTCCATTTCTCTTCCTCTTGCCTGGCAGTTTGTCTCAGGGGAGGGCTTGGGTCCTTCCACATTATGACTTTGCTACTTTACCCTTTTCCGTGAGGACTTCTCTTTTCTCCAGATGTAGGCCATCTGTTTCAGTCTTCTTTCTGGTTGCTGTTTCAGGATTTGTTGTATTTGCTATATTTTCGTGTTATATGTGGTTTTGGGAGAAGGTTTCTGCCTCACTTCTCATGCCACCATCTTGTGTCAGGTTTATCCTTTTCAATCATATGTTTTTCTAAGTCATACCATCGCACCATAATTGCTTCTAAGGAGTCTAGCTGACGATAATATTTGAACAAGTGGTCTCTTTGCCTACACTTAGTATAAGCAGAAAGGAATACCAAATAAATTGATTTAATCAAATGCTTTTTTGTTAGAAATTATAATATGGACACATAAAAATGTGTCAGTTAGCTACAAAGAGCCCAGTCATAAATCATGTATTTGTGATAGTAAATGAGACATCACATTTCAAAAATATGCTCAAGATGAGGTTAGATGATAGTGGAAACTAAAAGCTTGTTCATATGTTTCAGAAGAGCAGATTTGCAGAGATGCTGATCATAGACACCATGGACAAAGGAAACACACATAGTAGAGAGAGAAAGAGCACCTAGAGAAACAGAGCAGAGACAGAGAGAGGCAGAAACTGAGAGAGTAGTTTTAAAGACAGAGAATCTGGAATATAAAAGAACAAGGGAGGTAAAAAGAGAGGAGGAAAAAAGACAAATGATATTCCCATTTCTCTGTAAAACAAGTGCAATGGCTCAATTATATTACATAATATCTCTTGTACTTCTTCCAAATACTTCAGCCTAAGTATCAAACTCCTGGACATCTCCCAAATTTCCAGACTTCTGAGTTTCCCCTTCCTCTTCATATTAAAACAGTACCCCAGGGAGTGGACTAAGAGCTTCTTTCCCATTTGCTGGAGGAAATCCTGTGAAAGTTCACTGATTTCGAGATTTTGGAGAGGTAACATTTTTCTCATGTGCTTTTATGCCATTTCTGCTGACTTTCTGATTTCATCTAACCTCTTTCTTTTTCAACATTTTTATTTTTTTTGCCACAAGCATGAAATGCAGCTTTTTCTTCAATTTATCCAGTAATCTAACGAAAGGCAATACTGTTTAGCATCAATTGTTGACATTGGAGGAAATAATTGAAGATTATGGAATAAACTAGTGTTAGCTATGTCTCACAACTGAATATTAGAAAGCCTTGTATCTAAAACAAACAAACCAACAGACAATCTAGTGGTCATTTTCCCCAGACTAATTTTTGTTGTCTGGGTTTTCTCTTTTAACAACCATTACTCCAAACTTATTACCAGTATTATATATTGGAAAGCCTTGGTTCTAAAACAAACAAACCAACAGACAATCTAGTGGTCATTTTCCCCAGACTAATTTTTGCTGTCTGGATTTCCTCTTTTAACAACCATTACTCCAAACTTATTACCAGTATTATAAGTCCTTTTTTTTTTCTACTAAGACTACAGGATCCTTCTCCCTCATTTTCCCTGGTCTGTGGACTCTAATTCTCTGGGCTACTCACAGAAAACTTCAATTGTCCCATTTTTGTATTGCAGAACAAAAAATTGAGTGACTGATATCTAGGGTAACTGTAACTTCTGTTACTGATATGCTTATAAGGACAATTTCTTCAGTACCCATTATTATTATTTTTTGACCCTTAATTCCTCCAAAGTTTTAGTCCCTTTGCTTTGAGTCCTGTCAGTCCCAAATCCCCCTTCAAAGGTTTACCCAAGGAGCCTAAAAGCAAAAATTATAACCAGTGTTGAGACTTG
>JAVSCE010000037.1:0-117584 GCA_032199065.1 Smutsia gigantea
ACAGCCATGTCCATTTGCTAAAGCTGCTTTCACAACACAATGGCAGAGTTAAAGAGCTGAAGAGTCATGACAAAGGCAGCATGGTCTGCACTGCCAAAAATAGTTGTATCTGGCTTTTAAAGAAAATGTTTGCTGCCCCCTGGTCTAGAGAACACTAATAACCGACATTAGTAATTAAGAACAGTCACCATATTCGAACCTGGTTTTACCAGCATCATTTCACGATGTCTTTCAAAGTTCAGAGCAGCTGAAGCCCAGGTGAGAGGCAGCAGAGCTGGGATCTTAACCCAGGACTGTCTGACTACAGTCTCAGCCTTGGACAATGTGCCCCTGCCTTCTTCCCCATTCACACACCTCCCTCCACTTGGCATCGCTCTTCTGCTGGATTGTTGCTGGATCTGGCTGGAAGGTCCCCAGAGGAGCATGTGCCGATGACAGGAGCTGAACACACAGCTGGTACTTGGACCCACAGTCTGGTCTGGCTGCGAACCTGAAAGCAGAGGGAGAGCCAATCAGGGCTTCAGAGATGGGGGGCAGGGTGGGGGTGGGGTGCCTGAATGGCAGACCCCCCACCCAGATCCTTGCCCTGGGCACTCACCAGTCCTTGACCTCGATGTCTGGCCGTGTGGTGTCCATCAGCTCCTCCCAATACCCTTCGGCCTTGAGGTCTACCACCTGGGACTTGAGGCAGGTGCTGGGGGCAGGCGGAGGGATGGGAGGGGCTGGGGCTCACCACTAGGGCCCTGGCGAGCTAGGACTAACCCCCTCTCAGAGCAGGAGAGACCCCAGGGTGAAGTGACCTGGGCTTCCCCCCACCTTGAGACCCCGTGGCCTTGGATCTTACTAATAAGAAGTCACGAAGTATTTCTTGACCTGGTCATTGGGGAATTCCTTCCTTTGGTCTCCGGAGAGATCTTCCACCTTCCATTCATCACCTCCATTCACGTCTAGGCTCCAGAATTCAAATCCCTCTGGTGGGAAAGCAGAGTTCCTGTCAAAGGGAAGCTCCTCAGTGGTTACCTCCCCAATGCCCCTTCCTCCCAGCTCTTTTCCCTGGATCTGACAGCTGCCCTCAAGCCCTATGCAATGGGACAACACAGATCAATTATGCCCACCTTGTATTAGGTACTTCCTGTGTGCCAGGCACCATGGTCAGTGATCTCTACTGGGAATCTCAAGACGTGTGATGATGAGAATGACCAGACCCCTTCTGTGATGGAGAACACTCTATTGACCCAGGCAGATCTGGGGCCAGTCTGAGCTCTACCAATACTGGACTGTGTGACCTTAGGCAAGCTGCTTTCCCTCTTTGAGCCTTGGTTTTGTCCTCTGTAAACCAGGATCAAGAACAGGGACTAACAAACATTTTATGGAATGGAAAGGGCCAAAACATTTTAGGTTTGGGGGGATACATACTCTATTGCATACTCTTTTTAAAAATAACCCTTTAAAACCACAAAAACTATTCTTAGCTCCTGAGCCAGATCTGGCACATGGACTGTAGTGTGCCAGGTGCTGGTCAAGAACATGGCTAGAGGAGAATTACGTGAGGTAAGCATCTGAAAGCTCTGGGAAGTGTGGAGTTGTTTTATCATCATTTTGTTCCAGAATTTGGCCACATAATGGAGAATGAGGTTTCCAATCCATCTCAGAGTCTAGCTGATGAGTTACATCATAGCAAGGGATAAAAAGGGGCTCTGGATGACTGTAGTACTCTTGTTTTATCTTGTTGTAATGTGCTGGAAAAAAAACTGGTCCCTCATTCTTCGGTAAGCAAAGCCCCCTTTGCTCTCTGGGACAGTCCAGTAGGCCTAGTCCTAGAGACTGTGAACTAGGCCAACAAATAAGGCTCTGACTTCCTGGTCTGGCATCTTCAGCATTAGTCACAAGTTGGCCAACATTCCCTCTCCTAGGAAAAGTCACTGGGGAAATAATCTTAGAAGTGGAGCAAAGAATGCTACTCTTTACCTTAGTTTGCCCAGCTGAAAAATGGGTCCATGAAACATGACCTGCCTCTTAGGATTACTGTGAGACAATTGAAGGAATTAAACTAAAGTGCCTGGAGCATTATAAGTGCCTAATAAATGTTAGCTGGTATCATGATAGTGTGCGTGTTGGGGGCACACCAGACCCACTCTGCACCCCACCTTCAGCACATGGGTTGTGCAGGAGATTCCTGTGGAGGCTGCGTAGGAAGTAGAAGACCTTCCAGTCAGTCACAGGCTGATCCCAATCCTCAGTGATGAAGCCCTCTCGCAGGCACTTGTGCTTCCAGAGGGTCACGAGGTTGATGAGGTCACGCCAGAGGCTACAGACAAGGCGGCAGCGCAGCAGCAGCTGGCGGGCCGGCACGTGTGTGAACAGCTCCAGCAAGATGTTCTCCGGCAGCTCGTTGATGTTCCCCACAGCCATGGCTTGAGGCTTCTGGACACCCTCCTGCCATTATTGAAAAGCTGAATTACAGGACCCAGCATTTGCAGCATTCCACAATGGGGGAGGTTCCCATCCCAGCTCTGACATGTTCTATCTCAGGAAATTCACTGTGCCTCTCCAAGCTTCAGTTTTCCTTTCTGTAAAATGGGGGCAGGAATAGTACTTACCTCCAGGGGAGGGTTCAAGGAGCCCAGCGACACAGCATTTTCTAAATAAAAGGTGAGCTTTTTTTTTTTACTAGTATCTCACAACAGCCTTTAAGCAAGTCTAAGAAGAACCCAGAGAGGTGCAAGGACCTGCCCAAGGTCATACCGACAGGGGCCAGGGAGGAAAGAAGCCCGAGTCCTCTCGGCTTCTAGAGCTAGCCTTTTCCAATAGGCTAGACAGTCTAACAATAGGTAGCCGTGAAGAACACTCCGGCCTGCCCTCAAAACGTAGGAGGGGGAGAGGCTGGGGGCAGGGGAATAAGTATCAATGTGTCGGAAGGAAGTCCAAACGGCTCAAGGACCTTCTCAAGACCGCAGAAGAAATTATCTGCCTAACCAGGACTGGAGAAAAGGATGGGAGAAGGGGAAAGACCCTTCCATTACTCCCACCCCCGCCCTCGTGGGTTCAGCCCCAGCTCCACGAGCGCTCCTGAGGCCGCCCATCACGCGCTGTGACTTTAAAATATCCCCCAAAGTCAGGGCTCGCGCCCCCAGGCATCGATGGCGATCCCCGCCCCCGGTTCCCGCCCGCGGCCCTTGTCCTCGCGGGGCCTCCCTCCGCCCACTGCGGCGCGGCTGGGAACAGCTAAGCCTGCCCGCCATACCCCGACCCGCCCGCGCCCCAGCCACAGCGCTTCCCTCGCCCACTCCTGCTGGTAACCTGCGCTCGGCCATCGATGCGCGATCCCGTTCGGCCTCCGGGACCGAGCCGGCCTCGGGCCGCCGTCTCCAGAGGATGCGGCTCCGCCCCCGCCCGCCAGGCCCCGCCCCCCGCCAGACCGCCCCGCTCTGCGCCGCGCCCCGGACCGCGACGCAGGAAAATTACCTGGGCTGCGCTGGCGGGGGTGCCTGCAGGAGACTTCGCCCCCTCCCGCCTCCGGGGCCGCGCGCTCTGCACCCCGCACTCTCCTTGGCTCCTAGCTTCCTTCCAGCAGCCACCCAAGGCAGGAGCTGGGAGACGACCCCCCGAAGGATCCCCCATTAAAAAGTCCCGATTCCTGACCTTTCCCGTCCTCCTGGATCTGCCGAGGAGTCGGTAGCCGGAGGCCTCGGGTCGGCCTCTCCGGACTGTGGGGCATCCGGGCGAGCGGCCAAAGGCGGGGCGGGGGCGGAGGCGGGGGCCTTTAAGAAGCGCGTCCGGCTGGGACCCGACCTAGAGGCGGGCTGCACCTGGACTCTCCGCTGCTGCACTCGGGCAGCCTCGCAGCGCTCCGGCTCCTCCTCCTCTCGAGACCGCCCTCCGCAGCGATGGACGGAGACGGGGAAGCAGGTAGCCCCCGCCGCCGGGATCCACTCGCTTAGCCCGGGAGGGGACACAGCGCAGGCAGGCGTCAGAGAGCGACGGGATCCCAGAGACCCTGCGCGGCAAACTTTCACCCGACCAAAGCCCTTGAGATAATTTCAAAAGAGCACAGACCTCTGCCTAAGGTCACACAGTCCAGGGAGGGGGGACTCGAGGGTCCTGGTTACCCAGGAAATAGCACAGGAGTAATACCATATTCCGGCTTCCCAGCTTGCTCAGGGTCTGTCGGGTTGGGAAGCATCTGGGATGGAGGAGCCTGCAAGCCCTTTTCTTTCACCAACTTCTTCCATCTCTGGCCTGTGGGCTGCCTGAATCTCCATGGATTTCTTGGGGTTATCAGCGTCTCCCCACCCCATCCCAGCCTTCCTTCCTGGGCTCCCCTTTCTGGAGAGGCTGCCCTTCATGTGGGTGGCTTGATGCCCAGTGCAGACCAGGCCAGCAATGAGGGAGAGTTGGGGCGCCAGCTCTCAGCTATGCTCAGGGCCCTCTTGAGACTGCCCAGTCATCTTGCCTGGCACCAAAGACACCCCCTCCCCACCTCTCGAGCTCCCAGCTGGGCCTTTAGGGGTTGCCTGCTGACTCAGGGTGGGAACAAGACCTGCCTGCAGATTCTGCCACGCCTTCCTCAGCAGGCCCACTTGAGAGTGGGCATTGCTTAGAGGAGGCAGTGGGAAACGTTGCATGCTCCTGAGTCAAGCCCCTTCTCCCAGCCCTGAAAATTCTAGCTTCTTCAGCCCTCACTCCCAATATGTGGCCCCCTTGCCACACCCTTTATAGGGCCCCAGAATGGGCTCCTGCTTTTTCCCAGGGCCCAGCTATTCCCTGGACTCCAGGGCCCAATCCAGGTGAGTGAATCAGCCTGGGAGGCAGCTTCCAGGGGCCAGATAACTTTCCGACAGCAACAATGTGGAGAGTTGTGTGTGCTAGAGAGGGGGTGGGGGGCCTGTAATGAGATCTGAGGCCTGGAGTGCCAGGCCTGGGGCCAGGAGAGGGGACTGGGTGAGGTGCACCTTTCGGGGTAGCATCAGGTGTCCACCAGGGCCAGAGCAGGGCAGGGGGAGGGGAGAGAGGTGAGGCCACTGGGCCCAGTTCTCCAGAGAGCTGTGCGCAGCAGAATGGGAAAGCTATGAAGCTTCAGGGCCTGGGATTTTCCTCTCTGCCTTCCCACTGTTGTACGATATGACTTAGGAGAAGCCAGCAAGCCTCTCTGGGCCCTCAGTTTCCCTCTACAAAAAAGAAAGGGTGAATTCCCACATGGTAAAGATGTGCCATAAAAATCACTAATAATGAAGGTGAAGAGCTGTGCTCAGTAAGATACACTAAATTCTATTTACTGAGGACTCACGGTGCACCTGGGCTCTGAAAAACAGGTGTTTGGCTTTTAAGGGTCTGACCATGTGGGAGGGGGGAGAGAATGCTACATGTGAGGAGGTAAAGGGCTGGCAGGTGGGGTCCTGGCAACACCAGAACTGGGTCTAGGCCCTGCCTGTTCCTACTACTGCCTTGGCTTTCCAGGCTCCAGCCCTTAGAACCGCCATTCCAGGTCTGAGAGTGTGGCCTCCCCCATAACCCAGAGTGGCCTCATGTCCTTCCCACTGTCTCTCCCTGCCCAGAGACAGTGGGCACTCAGGATCTGCTTACTCAAGGCTTCCATGGTCCAGCTGAGGCCAACTGGGTTCCAGGAGACAGTCTGGTCCCACAGCTCCTGACGTCTGTCCACTTCTTTCGACTTTGAATGCCCTCGCCCCCTCCTCAGGGGTTTGAACATCACTGTGCAAAGAGCCTGGCACTGCAGTTACCCCCATTTTATAGATGAGGAAACTGAGGGCCCAGGATAGGAAAAGAAGGGGGTGAAGAAACCTACTCTCTCAAGCTCTCATTACATCTCTTTGTTTGATACACATGGTCTCTTCAAATGCGCCTCCCCCCGTCCCATCCCCGAGACAGAGCTATGGCTGGCAAGGGTTCCAGCCTCTCCCCCTCCCTGCAGGCCTCAGGTCCCAATGTCCCCTGCCCTAATACTAACAGTGTGACCTTTGGCAAGTCACTTCACATCTCTGACCCTGAGTATTTTCATCTGCAAAAATCAAAATCATAATGTGCCTCCAAATCCAGCGAATTATTTTATCAAGGCTGTGGTGGTTAAAGATGGCTCTGGAGCCAGACTGCCTGGGTTCCAGTCCTGATTCCAGCCACTCATTTGCTGTGTGATCCTGGGTGGTCTCATCTCTCTGTGTCTCAGTTTCCTCAATAAAATAGGGACAGCAATAGGAACAACCTTGAAGAGATGCTGTAAGGATTTGAAGATTAAAATGCTTAGAACACAGCCTGACACTTGCTAAGTGCCTAATACACATTAGCTGCTGACATTGTGCCAGGCAAGGTTCCAGTTGCCAGGCACTGGGGGGTGAAGCAGTGAGTTTTCCCAGACCTTAGTTCCTGCCCTCATCTAGTCTAGGCTCCAGAGAGGTGTTTATAAACTATCACACCTTCGGGCAAAAACTAGGAAGCATGGAACTCCAGCGGTAAGAGTATGTAACTGGGGGACGTCAGGGAGGGCTCACCCCTGAGGAGGTAAGGGAGCAGGAATCCGGGAGGCTGGTGGGTTGAAGGAGTTCATGTGTGAAACGTTAAGGCAGTGCTACAGATGGATGACGTTAATGACATTATCAACTGCTGTTATCTGTTCAGGAGTTTACTGGCCCTGCAGGGGAAACTGAGGCCTCTGAGGACACTTTTCGGACTTGGGGCTGGTCTGTGGCCCTGTCCGCCTTAGGCCATCTCCACTGGGCACCAGTCTGGTCCCAGAATCTCTAGCCCCAGCTGCAGTTTGTCCGAGGGTGGGTGGCGGGAGGGTATCCGGCACATCGCAGTTCTGGGGCATGGAGGGGAACTGTCTGGGGGAAGTCCCAGCGCTGCCCCGCATCCCGCCCCAACCTCCCGCCGCAGAGAGCATCGGCCAGCCAGAGGAGGTGGGCTCTGAGGAGCAGCAGGAGGAGGCTTGCGCGGAGGACTCGATCGCCGGGGAGGAGCGCCCCGAGGGAGAGGAGGAGGAGGAGGCGGCGTACCTGGACGAGCTGCCCGAGCCGCTGCTGCTGCGTGTGCTGGCCGAGCTGCCGGCCGCCCAGCTGGTGCAGGCCTGCCGCCTGGTGTGCCTGCGCTGGAAGGAGCTGGTGGACGGCGCCCCGCTGTGGCTGCTCAAGTGTCAGCAGGAGGGGCTGGTGCCCGAGGGCGGCGCGGAGGACGAGCGCGACCACTGGCAGCAGTTCTACTTCCTGAGCAAGCGGCGGCGCAACCTGCTGCGCAACCCGTGCGGGGAAGGTGAGGGGCCGTGCGTGGGGAGCTCTGCTGCCCCTCTGCAAAATGGGCCATAACGATGCCGGCCTGGTTTGAGGATTCAATGAGAGAAAACTCTTGGCACAGTGCCCAGCACCACAGGCTAGCACCAGTAAATAAGGTATTATCTCCTCAGCCACCTGCTCCCTGGGGGTCTCTTGGGGAGAGGATCTGAAAACAAGAAATGCATCCCTCCATCATCTGCCTATCCCGTAACCGTTAAAGCACCACGTTCATCCTGGCCCTCCGGTCTAGGGGCAAGAGCCAGACCTTCCACACTCAGTCTCAGCAGGGAGTGGGTGACCAGGGTGGGGCTGTTGTGTTCCTACAGAGGACTTAGAGGGCTGGTGTGATGTGGAGCACGGTGGGGACGGCTGGAGGGTGGAGGAGCTGCCCGGAGACAGTGGGGTGGAATTCGTCCACGATGACAGCGTCAAGAAGTACTTCGCCTCTTCCTTTGAGTAAGGAGAAGGGGGATAGAGGGCGACGGGGCCGGCGGGGTGGGGGTGGGGGCTTCACTCCCTTCTAACTCCATTGCCCCAGGTGGTGTCGCAAAGCGCAGGTCATTGATCTGCAGGCTGAGGGCTACTGGGAGGAGCTGCTGGACACCACGCAGCCGGCCATCGTGGCGAAGGACTGGTGAGCGGCATGGGGGTGGGGGCACACTGGAGCCGGCTACCCTGTCTCAGGGCCACTGCGTCCCAACTCTAGTGGCTGTGGCCTCGTGGGCCACAGGTTTTAAGGAGAAGGTGGAAATCCACTTCCCTTCCTGAGTTTTAAATCTTAGAAAATTAAAAAAAATGTCTGCGGTCCAAACAAAACGTGGACAGGCTTTGGCCTGGGGGTTTAGTCCTTGGATTCAGACCTTGGCTGAGAACTTTTTGTCTCTGGTCTCAGTTTCCTTATATGTGAAATGGGGACGTTGGTAGTACCCGCCGGCGGGGTTGTAGAGGGACCGGCCGAAAGGACCCAATCAGCAGGGCTGAGGCCGGCCCCTGGCGCTCGCTCCGTCTTTTGGGGCAGGTACTCGGGCCGCAGCGACGCCGGCTGCCTGTATGAGCTCACCGTGAGGCTGCTGTCGGAGCACGAGGACGTGCTGGCCGAGTTTAACAGCGGGCAGGTAGCCGTGCCCGCAGATGGCGATGACGCAGAATGGATGGAGGTGAGCCAGAGCGGTAGGGGGGGCGGCGGGGCGGTGTCTGGTCGCGAAGGGGCGGGGTTCGTGGAAACCTCGCCCACAGCGCGGGTGGCTGGGGGCCGAAGCTGGTGTGGCCGAGAGGTGTGGAGGGACAGGGGTCTGAGAAACTGGGGGGGCTCGAAGCGGGTCAGCACGCCAGCATGGGATGGCTGAAGGAAGCCTCAGGGCCGGAGCCTGACCCCCCCAATCCCTCGCCCCACCCCTTTTCCCCTCCCTGACCCCCGCCGCCAGATCTCTCACACCTTCACCGACTACGGGCCCGGCGTCCGCTTCGTCCGCTTCGAGCACGCGGGGCAGGACTCGGTCTACTGGAAGGGCTGGTTCGGGGCCCGGGTGACCAACAGCAGCGTGTGGGTGGAGCCCTGAGTAACCCCCTTCTCCAGCCTCCCCCAGCTGCCCCGGAGGGGCAAGAGGCCGGGGTTAGATAGCTTTAGTCGGTTAGCAGCCTCACCTCCCCACCCCTTGTGCACTCTGCCGCTGCTTCTCCAGCCCAGCCCCCACACCAAGGAGAAAGGGGTTTTGTTGGCATATATTTGCATCTGGAAAAATAAGATGGATGATGGTGTGGGCCTGCGCTGGGCCCACCGCTGAATCCCCCGCACCTAGCACAGTGCCTTCCACAAAGTGGGCGCTCAATAAATATTATTTGTCCAAGAAGGAATGAATGAACAAACAGATGAATGAACTCCCCTCCCTCTCCATCCCTCTCTGTCTCCTGAGGGCCCCTGGCCCAATCTGGAAAAATACTTGGTGGGGCTCCAGCTGCTCTGGTTTCCAGGTGCCCTTGGGCCAGGGCAGAGCCTGCCGGGTCTGGGCTGGGTGGACAAAGGCTGGGATTGTGAGGCCAGGGCACGGGGGAGTGGGGGCCTGGCGCCTGACTGACACCCAAGCCACCAGAGGCCAGAACAGGGTGTGTGGGGGGTGCCCTTTGGGCCTCTCTTGATCGCCTCCCCATTCCTTCCTGAAGGCATGGTGGTGGGTGGTGGCAGTCCCTCATCTAGGGTTCTGGACCCAGGGAGGACTCCGGTGGGGTGGGTCGGGGAGGGAGGAGCCCAGAAGGGGTCAGGCTGGTGACTCCAGTTCATGCCCGCTTCATGCTGTCCTTCCCTGGCTGGTATTGGATTGAAAAGGAGTCGTTAGCATGTGGTCACATTGGTCATTTTCCAAGCCCTGTCCAGAGGCTGGCCCCTGGCACTGGTTTGAGGGGAGGGGAAGAGGGAAGGGTGTTGGTGTCAGGCTCTGTGCTAGGCACTCTTTTTCTGGCCTCCCTAGTAGCTCTCAAGCCTGGCCCTTCCCCAGGACTCCCAGCTGCTGGTCCTGGGGGTGGTTGAGGGTCTTGAAACAATCGGTCTCCTCTCTGAAATGGTGACCAATAACATCTCCATGTGCCTCCGGCTTTCCTTTGATTCTGAGACCTGATGCCACCTGCTGATCAGGCAGGATTTCAGGGTTTAAGCTGGGGCCTGCCTGCATTTTTTCATTGGTTCATTCATTCACTCACAATTCCTGAAGCCCCAGCCCTGAGCCAGGCCCTGGTCAGGGCCCTCAGGTTACAGAGGTGAGTAAGACACTCCTTGTGCCAGGAAGAGTCATCGTCCTGCTCACATCCTGGATGGGGCACCCTGGGAAGGGATATATCCAGTGTCCTGGGGGCCTCCAGTCTAATGGTGGATGCCTAGTCCCTGCTTTGGGAGCATCCTAGGTCTGACAGAGGAGGCAATGCCTTGATCTCAGAGAACTCCCAGCTTGAAGGTGGAGGCACAGCTCCTGCCCCATGGGCACCCTCAGTCCTTTCTAGAGGATCTCACAGTCCTGTGGAGAAAGTGCCATCCGTACCCACCTGAGTTGCCAGTAGGAGGAAGCTATGCCTTGCCGTGGGGGCCTGGTTTGATGAGCCTGAAGGAAGAGGGTCACCTCTGTGAGCTCCCAGGTTTAAGTCAAGGAATTATAGGCAAGGTGATGGTTCAGGGTGAGAAACTAGGCTGGGGGTTGTGGGCAGCTGGATGAGGCTAAGTTGGGAGAGGACCAGAGCCCACACCAGGGCCATGGGGGAGGCTGTATGGAGAAATGCAGTGGACGTGAGAGGCCTGGACTCCATGTCTGGAGCCTGTGAGGCCTGGATGTCGGGCAGGAATATGGAGACATGGAAGGTGCTGCAGGTGAGGGGAGTTTCCCCGACTATGGGGCATTCAGGAAAGAGGCCCTGGGGTCTCCAGGCTGAAGATACAGGATTGGCAGCATATGCAGCCATTAGACAAAGCCAAGGGCACTAGTGAGAAGTGGGAACAAATGTGGAGTGAGGCAGGAGAAGGCTGAGGGGAGACGGAAAAGCTGGAGAGGTGGGAAGGGAGGAGGGGGGAGGGCACAAGCCCAGCGAGGCCACCCCCAGCCAACTGCCTCTTCTCAGAGGAAGGAGCCAGCAGCCCAGAGGCCAAATTCTCTGCCTGAGGCCCCAGGGCTGGGATAATGGAGTGCTCTAGACCACTGTCCCTGGTGCCTGTCGCTGGAGGGGCAGTTGACACACTGGTGGGATTTAGCTCAGGAAGACAAGACAGTTGCTCCTAAGTTGTCACGGGGCTTATGCTGCCAAGGTTGGCAGGGCGGGGGGCTTCAAGGCTCCCTGTGCACAGGGCACATCCTGTCACACCACCCCCTGTAAGCCAGGGAGATGGGGAAGGAGGAGAGTGCATCATTATCCCTGTTCTACACACGAGGAGACTGAGGACCAGAGACTTTCCTGGCAGATGACACACAGTAAACAGAGAAGCACAATTTCTAATCCAGGTGCATCTGGCTCCAAAGACTGTGCTCTTAGCTCCTCAGCTTTATCGTCCCTTATTCTAGAGGGCAGAGCCAGACCAGTGCCCAAACAGTAGTTAGAGGACAGAGGCCATCAACTTCTTTCAAGGGCAAACCTACACACTGTCCAGCAGGGGGCACCTGAGGGCTCTCTCTGGTCAGCGGGGAGTATGGAAGCCAGGATAGCTACATTTCTCAATGGCACCCGAACTTTGGTTAAGGAGAGAGAGGCCTGCATGTCCCCTAAGATCCTTTACTAATCAATCAATGCTTATGGAGTACCTATTATTTGCCAGACAGGGATAAAACAAAGATTCTGTCCTCCTGGAATACACAGTCTAGATGGAGAAACATAAACACAAGCATCTAAATTAATAAGATAGTTACCAACACGATATAACACTTACTATATCAGGCTGCACTTTAAGGCTGCATCATAATAACCTTATGGAGTGAGAACTATTATTATTTTTAGATGAGAAAACTGAAAAGCACAGAAAAGTTGAGCAACTTGTCTTCAACCACACAGCTGATAAATGGTGGCCCTGGAATTCTGCTCAGCCACTTAGGTGCTTGACCTCTATTGTAGCAAATAAAATAGAGAGTGAGGGGGACCACTCTGGTCAAACTGGTCAAGGAGGACCTCGCTGAGTAACTGACACTTGAATGATGAAGAGAAACCGGCCATGCAGATATCTGGGGGAAGAACATTGTAGGAG
The DNA here is from genome assembly GCA_032199065.1 of Smutsia gigantea. Taxonomy (NCBI): domain Eukaryota; kingdom Metazoa; phylum Chordata; class Mammalia; order Pholidota; family Manidae; genus Smutsia; species Smutsia gigantea. The sequence continues at coordinate 11,995 of JAVSCE010000037.1, forward strand.
CAGTAAGTGCAAAGGCCCTGAGGTGGGAATGAAGTGCTGGAGTTCCCTGAGCAAGTGGGCAAGTGGTTCGACATGAGGTTGGAGATGTAGGCAGGCAATCCTCAGAGTTCTAGAGGGCAGAACTGAGTTGCCTGAGTTCCTACTAGGTACTTTGTCATAAGGTTTACATTCTACAGGAAGCAGATATATCAGTGTCTTTAAGGAGAAACCTTTGCCCTGTCTACTGGGAGAGGGGTACGGGAAGTTAGACATCAGCAGCTTACAGTCTAGTTGATGAAACCAAATTTCCGAAGAGAAACAGGCTGAATGGGATGATGATGACGAAGAGGAGGGCTGTGACGGCAGGCATTTGCTGGGGCCTTAGAAGCGCCAATTCCCATGCTAAGCACACGCAGGTTGGTTTAATCTGCTCAGCGGCCCTCTCTGGTAGATACAGATATTTTAAATTTACAGATGAACTAGATAAGACTCCAATATTTTGGGTAACTTGTTATACAACGAGTAATTAGTTGAGGATTTCCAGTTTCAGCTTCAGTTGATCTGGGTTTTCATCTCAAGTCCCAGCCAATTCACTATGGTACAGGGTCAAAGATGGGCACATGCCAGGGGACAGAGCCGGGGTAGAAGGGAGGGACTCAGAGGTGAAGAGGAGTGGAAACAGTAGGAAATGACAAGGCCCGGGGCTCCAGGGCTTTCATCACTGCCCCAGGCAGAAGAACAGAGTGCTAAGTATTTCTTGGCCATTTTGGTGAAGGGGTCAGGGCAGGTAAAATGAGTTTTCTTTTATATTTCTTGGTGGAGCCATAAGTTCAGCCACTTTTCCATAGAAAAAAGTCCACCTGCCCCTTTCCGACTGACTGACTGACTTTGTAAGTCTGTATTTTTACAAAGTAAAAGAGGGAGGCAAGGACCAGTTCCCAAATCTCCACTAGGTGTCAGCATTGCCAAGGTAGTGCCCAGGCTGGGCTCATCTGCCGAGGAAGCGGGGCCTCAGAAGGTAGAATTTGAATGCAAGGCCTCACTTTTTTCCATTGCCTGGGGCCGAGTCTGGGTCTGAGAGGCTACTGCCCCTTCCTGCTTTGGGGCTGCTCCTACTCCAGAAGCTCCTGAGAAACATTTAGGAGGCTGGGTCCTCAGAGGCCTGAGTCCAATAAGACTACAAAGGATCTGTGGTCTCCAGAGGTCCAGTCCCAAATAGGTATGGGGACCTAGACTCTCCAGTCACTCCCCAACCTGGCAGAGCCCTGCGCTTCTCCTCAGAGCCCTTCGCCTGCAGTGGACACAGAACACCCAGGCAGATCCAATCCCGATCTCCTGGTGAGTAATGACTTTGCTATTTTTCCCCCGTAAATTAAACCTAATCTTGTGTTGACTTTTCTGAACAAGGAGAATAATGAAGAAGATTAAGATGAGATGGTATTCATTCTCTTCCAACAAAAGCCAATTAATTGTGAGCAGGATTACTGCCCTGAGCCAGGAGCCACTGCCTGCTCTGCAAACAGGATGGGCAGGGCTGGGGCTGTCTCCTAGTGCTTCGGCAGAGGTGTCTTGCTGATGCAGTAGGAAAAATGTCAGTTAGATGTAAGAAAGAACTGCCTGGATGAGGGAAGGGGCTGGAGCCAAGCAGGGGGATCTGAAGAGTGTGAGATCACCCACCCATGTGATGTTTGTAAGACATGGAAGGGGCTCCCTGGGAGTTCCTGGACCCCTGCACATACAAGGCATTTGCTCCGAGGCCCCCGACCGCTCACCCATCTGCGTCCCGGGCAACCTGGCACCCTCCCTTGCCTTTCCTCACTCAGGTATCTCTTTGTAAGCTGTTGCAGCCTCATGGGCTGCATTCTGGGACCACCTCTGAAAAATAAGCCTGCATGCAATGGTCTCCAGCTTCCTCTCCATCTCGCTTTTCCTTCTCCCTTCCCATCCCAGGAATCAGGGAGGCGCCTTGTCCAGGGTTAAGAGCATGGATTTAGAAACAGAAACATTTGGGTTTCACCTGGCTTTGCCCCTCATCCTCATCTGCAAAATGGGACCTGTAGCCCCACCTCTAAGCTCCTTTGCTGTTCCAAGGAGCTAAAGCACCCAAGGTTCTAGATCCAACTCTGGACCTACCAGGTTCTAAGCACAAGTCGGGAAGCGAATGGGTCAGGCCAACTTCTGCGCATCTCCTGGGGCCAGTGTTGTGGAGAGGTGGGAGGGAACTAACACTCGTGGGCCTCCCACACTGTCTACATGATCTCATCGACTCCCTACAGCAGTGCCTGGGGGAGGCTTCATTTGTCATTCCAATTTATGGGAGAGGAAGCTGAGGCTCTGAGAAGTGGGTTTCGTGGTTGCCGTCACAAAACTGTAACTCGTAGAGCTAGCTGGGATGGGGCCTGGGTCTGAGAAGCCCCCAAGCTTGTGCCCCTCTCCAACTCCGAGTTGCTTCAAGGAACTTGAAAAGCATTCAGTACACACTTGCTGAAGGGATGAAACACTCGTCAAGTGCTATTTCTGGTCCAGTAAGTCCTGTTTCAGACTCTCCCACATCTTGGTAACTCCCAGAAGCAAATGGATTTTGTGTGATTGGGAAAATTCCTCTTTGTAAGTCTTGGCAAGTCACCCATCTTACTACTATTAAGAAAAATCTGCCCTTCCATCCAGATTTCAGAGCTTGCTTCATTTACTTGGATTGATAAGGTTTTTGTTATTTTCTGAGTGAGGGAAGAGGATTCCCAAAGCCCACATTTTATAGCCTATGATATTTCATACCTTCTGAGTGCGGACTATGTGCTAGGTGTGTTCAAAGCAGCATTGGTGCATGCCTTTATTCAACCCTTCCAGCACACCCGTCTACCGTTTTCATTCCTACCTGAGAGACTGTGACGAAACGAAGGCTCAGAGAAGTGCTTCTCCAAGGTCACACTGGGATTCCCGATGAGGTCCACAGCTGGAATTCTTTCCATACCAAGGGGCTTTTCCACATGATGTGACTTTCAGGGATATTCCAGTCCTGTAGGTGGTGGGATTGGAAGGCATGAGCTTCAGGGTTCAGGAACTAATGAGGTCCTTGTTCTCTGGGAGCTCACAGACCAAAAGGGAGACACCTGGATTCCCAGTTTTGACCCTCCCTGCCCGTGTGACCTTGGCCAAGTCAATCAATCCGTCCCTCAGTTTCCTTATCTATCTATAAAATATCTCATAAGTTGTTATGAAGATAAAATGAATCGTTATTTGTAAAGCATTTAGATCAGGGTCTGCACGTAGCAGATGCTATATACGAGCTTCCTAAATAAATAAAATGAACAAGCCTGACAGCTATAGTCTGGTAGTAAAGGGCTGTGAGGGGAAAGCCCGCTGTATTTAGGGAGCCCAGAAGAGGGCCAGTTAACTTGAACTTTAATCAGGGAAGGCTTCCTGGAGGAGGCAGTACGTGGACTCTTGATCTGAGAAGCAGTAGGAAGGTAATTACTTTCCTAGCCAGCCCTTAGTTTCCTGTCCTGTCTGTCGGAGCTGTGGTACTAACATTTTTTCTGGGGCTATTGTCGTTATTTACTAATGTGCTAAGTACCACAGTCTCATGTGAACTCGAATAGAAATCTCTGTCCTAGGGACCCATGACTGATGGAGGTGGGCACAGAGGGCCCCGAATCCTCTCAAAGACAGGAGAACAGGGCCCTGGAAGGGATGGGCAGGCTCGGGAAAGTCTCTGGTGGTGTAAGGTGTAGCAAGGCCCTCAAAGCTGCATAAAGACGAAGACATCTTTGAAAAAAATAAAAGGAAAGGGGAAAAAAAAAAGAAAGGAGAAGCAGGCAGGGAAATGATTTTCTCGGCTGGCATTTCTCCAGGAATTAAATCTTTTTTTCGTCACCGCTGAGTGGAATAATCCAATACATTAAAACAGAAGCCCCCTCCTATTTATTGCTATGACTTTGACCTAACAGTCTCGGGGTGCATTTAGAATCAGATGGTCCCGGGGAGGGAGAGAGGGAGGAAGGCGTCAGCCCCTTGGATCAATTCCTCTCCTCACCGACACCGGAAAAATGAATTATTCCCCGAAAAGCAGGCTCCTCCTCCGATGAATTCTGCTCTGCAGAGCTGGTGGAGTTACACTAAATTGAATTTGGTCTTTGAGAGACATTTAAAACCAGGTGGACTGTGTGTGTAGGTGGGGAGTTTCTGACAGCTACTGAGGCTTCTGTTGCCTGTTTGAGGAAGCCCCCAGCCCATAGTCCTCTGGGATGGGGTGCAACAGGCACCTGCCCTTGGGACCACTGCACCCTGCAAGGGTGAGACATTTTGTTTCCAGCCTGAGGCTCAGAGAGGTGAACTTGCTTGCCTGAGGCCCAGAGAGGTGAACTTGCTCGCCTGAGGCCACACAGTGAGCTGGTAACCATGGCAACTGGTTAGCTTTTTTGTCCCTTGTTTTCTGGGTGCTGCTGGAAATGGTCTCAGAGTCTCTTCTCTGCCCTGAATCTCAGGTGGAACAAGTTGGCAGTGAGGGTGGTGGTGGAAGCTTTTCGCTCTGGAGCACTGGTTCTGTCCGTCCATAGCTGTGCAGCCTGACACAACTAGCTTAACCTCTCTGGTCCTCAGTTTCCTGATCCAAAAAATGGAGTTTACTAAAATCCTTGTATTGGTTGTTGCTCTGTCAGCTACAAATGACACAAATGTAATTTAAAGTGGTTTAATTAATAAGCAATTTTTGTGGCTCGCACTATAGATTTCTTTGAGATATAGCTGGATTCGTAGGCTCCAATGGTATATTCAGAACCCAGTTTTTCTCTTTGCTTCTAATCTCTGTGTGGCTTCACCCAGGGCAGGCTCCCTCCATAAGGGGCCAGGCAACCCCAGGTCTGTGTCTTTCCAGCATTAAGTCTTGTGGGTTCACAGGCCCACCTCTGAGCCAGTTACTGTGATGAGAGGGATGGTGCCCTTCTGGGCGAGGTCTGGGGTGCAGTCACCCAGTGGGACCACTAGGCTAGAGAAGGGGGCAGACACTGCGGGGCTCGAAGGAGGGGGCCTGGGTGCAGAGTCCGCCCCTCTGAGGCTCTGGGCAAGGATGCTGGCAGGAACTACTTCCAGTTTTCATTGTGAGAATGGGGCACAGTGTTGTCCTGGGCCCAGACTCCCTTTAGCTCCCCCATGGTCTCCCACTTCAGCTACTCCCCAGCTCACCCCCAGCCAGATCTCAGCCTTTGGCCCACTGCCAGGGAGTGTGTGTGGGGGTCCTTGCTCACCACACAGGGCCTGGGAGCTCAGAAGCTGCACTTTCACTAATGATGAAGAGGAGAGAGGAAAAAACCTAGCTTGAGATGGAGCTATTTTGGCTGAAAAACCCTCCCCCTGGATTTGAGCAGGCTTTTCAGGGCTAATGAGCTGGGGCTGAGGGATTTGGTGGGGAGGGGCCCGCATCTGGTCCAGGCTGGGGTTCTGCAGGTGCTGGAGGCCTGGCCAGGGGGAGAGGAGTCGGGGGGGAGGTCTGGGGGGGATGCGGTGGGGCTCTGCTCTGTGTCCCTGAGCTGAGAAGAGCTGACCCTGAGGCGGCACTGCCCTCCTCATGCCCCACCATCGGATCCACCTCACGGAGGAAACATCCCTAATGGCCAAGATAACTTTGCCCAGCTTGATTATCTCTAGCCTGTGTTGTGAAAACACAGGTTATTTGTTTAATTTCCCCCAAATATAAAGTCATGTTATAATATTGCAGGTGCCTTTTTATTTTACAACATCCACCTCCCAACCCCATCCGGAGAGATTCTGATCCACTCCATTGATTGGACATCTGTCCCCTGGGATCAAGTTGCGGGGAGGAGGAAGAGGCTGGAGGAGGGGAGTGTCCTCTCCCTCCGACTGCTGAGGAGCGCCAGCACATTCTGCCTTGGGGGTTTCACTCAAGGCATCCCATACCCTGCATCTTTCCAGAGGAGGACACTGAGGCCATTTTGGGGCAGGGGATGCATGTGCCTCTCCTGAGAGTCAGCCTTCTCCTGGGCCCTGCCACCCCAGTTCTGGGATCAGGTGTGTGGATGAGGTGAGGGGAGGGAGGTCAGCAGCCCTTCCCCTGTTTCCTTTGGGTGGACCAGGAGGGGTAGGAGGAGATTCCAGGCTGGGGAGGGGAGTGCAGGCCTCGGGAAGGCAGAGCCAGAAGAGGAAATGAGGTAGGAAGTGGGCAGAATGGCAGAGACCTGGCTTCTAAGGGGTTTTCAGGTGGCAGATCCGACAGCCTGGCTCCTGCCCAACCAGGGACATGGGACGTCAGGAGCCAGAGGGAGAGGTGCTGATAAGCACAGAGCAATTGACTTGGACTCAGGTTCTGAGAGGTGGCAGAGTGCCAAAGTCCCCAGTTCAGGCCTGGGGACAGCATGACCAGCTCCATCCTTTTCTGGCTGTGTGACCCTGAGAAAGGCTCCAGACCTTTCTGGGCTTGTTTTCTCATCTGTCAAATAAGGAAAAAGATTGGGCCTCCCTTGTTGCACAATCATGAGAATGAAATTGGATGCTATGTGAAAAGCACAGTTTAGGGCTTGGCACAGTCAGTGCTCAAAACAGAGATTTTATTAGTATTTATCCCTAAGACACAAAGGCTACTCCAGTCCTCTGGAAGAGGGGCCACGGCAAGAGGCCCTAGGAAGGACAGGAGAGGGGGCACCCGGAGCTTCCTCCTGCAGCCCCCAGGGGCTTGGGGAAGGGGCCACAGTGGTGTGTGGGAGATGGAAGCATGTTATGGACCTGAAAGCAGGTGGGGGCACTGGGTACAGAGTGGGGTCTGGGGGATTCAGAAGTGATCTGCTTGCAGGAAGGCTTTCTAGAATTCCCTCATTCTTCTCCGCCCACCCTCACCTCATGGCCACCAGCGTAGAGCAGTGGGAATGGTTGGAAAAAGCACAGGCTGGTCTTGGGTTTAAATATAATTTCTTCTACTAGCAAGTGGGGTGGCCTCAGGCAAGTTATTTACCTCTCTGAATCTCCATACAATTTATTTGTTCTTAAATGTATTTAATAATGCCTACTCCACAGAGTTAAGTTTATCCTCTATAAAGCATTGAGCACACACGAGGTGCCCACTGAAAACTTTGGGATTGATCTGGTTTTGACATGCATGGGGTGGGGGTCAAATTCCCTATTAGGTCCAGCACATGGTAGAGAAGTGGTGGGCCTGAAAACAGGGCCTCGCTGGTCATAGTTGCCCCTAAAGCCTGTGGCTTGGAGGGCAGAGGGCAGAGGCTCAGATTAGAAATGCTGGAAAGGACAGCAAGAGGGTGAAAGTAGATGAGCTGCCTGGGAAGATGGTGTTTCAGCCTTACCTGAGGCCAGGTGTGCCACTTCTTGAAGGCACCAATTGCACGCATGTAGGGGTGTGTGTGTGTGTGTGTGTGTGTGTGTGTGTGCAAGTGTGCATGTGTGTACACATACCCATCTGCCTTCGAATCTGGCCTGAATCCCTGTAGCACTGGCCCTCCTTGTCTTCTGCCAGCTCCCCTTCCTTCCTGAGTAAGTGGCTGGGGCATGAGGACAAGAAGGATGGAACTTCCCAAGTTTGGAGTTCAAGTCTATATGCTGCTGCTTTTTCCCAGCAGCCTTGAGCAAGGGATTCCACTTCTCTGAACCTCAGCTTCTTAGCTTCTTTCTCTGTGAAACGGGATAATAGTTCTTACCACATGGAGCTGCTGCCAAAGCCAATGAGGTGTGTGGTTGAGAAAGTGCTTTGCGAACTGCAAATGCGAACAAGGTTCTGCCAGAGTCAGAGTTTCCTTTCTTATAAAACCCTCTCTTGGTGACAGTTTTAGTGAGACTTTAGGCTGCAGCCTCCTGTCCCCCACCCCACCCCCAACTTCTAATGTCTTTGGGGAGGACATTCACCCAGTCTGCTGGTCTTGGGGTGGACTGGAGTGCTAGACCAGACCTGACACAGTGGGTAGATTTCTGGTTTTCTCTGGGCCCTTGTTAGCTGGAATATAAAGTGGGGGTGAAAACCTCTGCCTTCTCCTTCCCTCAGCCCTAATCCCACTCTATCAGAGGTTGGTTTGGAGGTGAGGGTGCAGGCAGTCCATGCAAATACATCCGAACTGGCCAGTTGCAGCCTCTCCAAGGCTAGTTTCTCCCTGAATATTGGAACCAGCTCACACTGTGGGCAGAGAAGGTGGCCCATTCAATCTCTGTCCAGAACCCAAAAGGGGAGCAGGGATCAGCGTGGAACAACACAACCCGCTTGAGCACAGCAGCTGGACTATTGCTTGGCTGAAGCTGGGAATTTTCTGTGTCAGTATGGATTGGAGGCCAGGGACCAGGATTGCTGTTCTTTTGGGTGCCTGGGCAACCGACCCTTCCCCTGCCCCCGGGTTTTAGTCACACTGGGATATGGGAAGGCAGAACCTTAGGCGGGACTCTGGGCCTTTGCCAGCCAGGTCACTTGCAGTGCACCTTATAGGGGTGAGATTCTCAGTGCAAGATGCCCTGGCTTAGGAAAAGGAGGTAATTCACATGGAACTGAGCAAGCTACAGGTGTGGTTCAGCACCGAGGACAGTGCCTCTGCAAAAGACCAGAGACTCCTAGAGTGGCAATCTTGAATGGGAGAGCTCTAACTTGACAGGGGTGACACAGTCTAAGGGGAGGAGAGAGGAGAGGCAGAGGATTATTGGGCACTTATATCAGTCGGCACCAGTGCTGACTTTAATACATTATTCCAACCTGGCCTTATCTTCATTCTCATCTTACGGCTGAGAAAACTGTGGCTTGGCAAGTTTAAGTAAGTTGTCCCCGGTCATGCAGCTAGTTAGTAGGACAGCATGGACTGCAACCCAAGTTTGGCTCCAGAATCTCTTACTATTTCTCTGACCAGTCAGGAGAGGCACAGCCTCTGCAAACTTGTGGCAACAATGTCCCCAAAAGCTGCTGGGTTTGTAGCTGGGAAGCTGGGTCTGTGTTTGTGTGTGTGACTTTGTGAGTACCTCTGGGTGTGCATAAGGGTGAATTCAGTGGAGTGTGACTGTTTGCAGGAGGCTGCGTGTGTCCTCGTGGGATCTAGAAGATGAGAGTTGGTGTGACACCTTGGAGAGCCTTCCTCTTCCTGGAAGGAGACCTACCTCCTCCTGGAAGGAGACCTAGAATTCACTGCTGGCCTGTTTTTTTTTTTTAAAGCACTTAAAGAACAGACCAGAACGGATAGCTAAATTGAACCTGCTGAGAGTGCCTGTTTAATTGAAAATGCCATCTGTAATTTAAATGTCAGAACCAGGATGGTTATTACAGCCTTCTCGAAGACTGGAGCTCATTTCAAAGTTTCAAAACAGACCAAGAAAAGCAGCAAATGGACCATGGCCTGTGGCATCATGGAGCGATTAATAACTACTGTGGTTCCACTGAGTTCCAGCTCTCACCACAGCCTCCACCGAGGGAGTCTGGCTGGGAGCTGGGAACCTGGGGTTTAGGCTCCAGGACTCAGACTCCTGCCTCACCCCCTCCACACCCCTGCCTCAACCTCCCCTCAATTGCAGGGCAACCCTTCCAAAGTACGAGGCTCATCTTGTTCCTCTTAAAGGTCTCCCTGGCATTTCTGGGATGAAATCCTAACCACATACGCCAGCTTTCAAGGCCTCTAGAAATGCCTGCTGCAGATATCCTGAATGCCTCCAGGCCTTTGCACAGGCTGAGCCCTCTTCCTGCAAAGCCATTGCTTCTACTGTCTGACTGGTGAGTACCACTCATCGTTCATGACTCAGCCTAGTGTCACACCTCTGGGAAGCCTTCCCTGATTGCTGAATGGCTCCCCAAAGTTCTGAACCAGGCCAGGCTAAGGGCTTCCTTCTTCACCTCCATGGCCCCTTCCTGACTCACCACGGTGCTTTCCTCCATCCTCCTTATACCATGAGCTCCTCAAGGACAGAGCTGGTGCTTTATTCATCTTGAGACCTGGTGCTCCGCCCTGAGTGATCGTAATAGCTGACAATTTATTGTGTTCCTACTGTGGATCAAGCACCACCGTCAGTCCCATTTTAGGTATGGAAAAACTGAGGCCCAGAATACCTTGTTATATGTCAGATGGCTATCAGCCGCAGAGCTGGAACTTGGGGTGGAGGTAGTCTGCCTCTAGAGGCCAGGCTCCTAGTCACTATGCTATGGGGCCTCATGCTGGGCCCTCAGTTTACAGAATGTTTGTTCATTGAACATATGAAGAGCTCATCAGCTGTCTTCCAGTCTCTGCCTGGGGATGAGATGTCATAACAAAGCAGTTCCATAAATTGCAAAGGGAATTAAGCCAGACCCCATGATGACGTACCTGTTCCTGGAGCTCAGGCCCTGGTACCTCCTTGCATACGGGGCCTGCAAGAGGGGGGTCACTGTGCCCAATGCCCCCATGGCTTCAAGTGGGAGCCCTTGTGTCCTCTTTCATCCCTCCATAGGCGGCTCTCTGCCTGCCCACACTCTGCCTATGACTCCCCAGTTGCATTTAATGAAACAGTCCGTGCAGTAGGACACCAGGGTTGGTGTCCCAGCCTTCTACCTACAGCCATGGGAACTTGGCAAGATATTTCACCTCTCTGACATCACTGTCTTCACCTTTGAAAAGGGGTCATAGTAGTAGCTAACTCAGAGTGTCGAGGATTAAATGAAAGCACGGAGGTACAGTGCTAGCAGAGACCTACAGCAAAGGTCCGATGTATGATAGCTATAACCCCTCCTTCCTTCCTTCCTTCCTTCCCTCCTCTCCTCTCCTCTCTCCCCTTCTTTCTCTTTCTTTCCTTTTTAGCTCATGTAAGAGACTGTGTCTGCTCTGTGTTCCTAGGTCCCCAACTTCCAGCTTTGAGGCATTTTAAACTGCTTAGTAGAAAGTGAATCTCTAAGATCACATTTTTGTTCTGGGACTGGTAATACACCCACTACACTCTCAGCATGGCCCCATCCCCCGGCCCCCTCCAGCCCACACCCCATCTTCATGTTCTGTCTGCTCTCTGTCCTGCTCTGTCCCCTGACCTTCTCTGGGGTTGTCATGCAGCCACTTATTCCCTCATCCAATAGAAAAATGGAGAAACTCACTCCTAATTAGATGGGTTTCTGTCTCCCCAGGTCTTCACTTCTTGCATGTTCTTGACTTGTTAAAGGAAATAGTGTATTGACATAGGTATTGATTTGCATAATTCAGATATAATTAGGAGAAAGTCTTGCCAGAGGGGTAGGCAGTGGGGCTGACACTGCTGTATTCTGCTGACCTTGGGGAAGCCTGGAACTGGGCCTTTTACCCTCACCAAGTTCACGGCTCCTGTTCTCTGCAAAGTCCCGCAGGCACTTGTCCTCGGAAATTTACTTCTCCATGAGAGAAAGGAAATCCTTGTTGCCCCCAAGCATCTCCTTGCCTGGTCTATCACCTGGAATTCTGACCATAAAGGCTACACGGTGGGGGTCGGTTGGGGATGTAGGAAGCCATTATGCTGACTAGGAGGTCAGCGGATGTGGTGGCCAGCTTGCTTATGATACCCACCATCTGGAGCAAAGAAGAAGACTTTAGGGTAGTGTCATTTTGACAGTAGGAGGAAAGCAAGCAAAACCAAGCAGTGCTTGAAGCCAGAGACTAGAAATTAGTGTGACCCAGTGCATTATATTGCTCCTGTGATAAAAAGTGGTGGTGCATCCTTGGAAAGATTAGGGACATAGCAAGGCAGAGAAATAGATGAAAAATGCACACCCACGCCTGCTCTGTTTTGTTACCATTTCATCGCGCCTTCATTTACTCATCTATTCATTCAACAAATACTTATTGAGGGGCTCCTGTGTGCCAGGCAAACAGTAGATGATTGGGTGTGGACTCTGGGAAAACAGATGAGATCTCTTATGTCTGTAACTGGTGGATTTGGTTCCCATCCACCCAGCCCAGCCTAGGAGGGTGGATTTTGGTCCAGGATTTGGGGTGTGTGGGGCAGGTTCTGGAAAGGACTAACATCCAAAATACCATACGATGCTTCCTTTGATTCGTGCATCTGTTTCACCTGTGAGCTGGGTCTGTTCCAGGAAGGCACGTGAGAGCACAAGGGCCGGGTGTGGGTGCTCCCAGTCAGGTGAACCCGGGCAGGGACGGCACAGGTGCGGGGGAATGGAATGGAGCGGGCTTCCAAATCAGGGGAGGGTCTTGGGAAGCAGGTAGATGGGCAGGGAGCTTCTCTCCATCCCCAGCCCCTGGCCCCACTCCTGTCCAGTGTGACCCCTCCTACTCCCACACAGTCCTTGCTGAGTGGCTGTCATCAGAAGCCACATCCAATTTTCCCAAGGAGCCATCTCCAGGCCACTGATGTACTTGTTAGCTGTCACCATGGGCACTGAATAATAAGGCCTCTTTCCGTGGAAAGGATATTAGAGGCTGAGCTGGGAAGGGCTAGGGCAGTGTGATATTTATTTCCCAGGCATTTGCTGCAATGAATCACAGGGTTGTCCGTAACTTGCTCTCACACAGCACCACAGACCCCTTTGAAGGCCCCCAGCCCCATGATTCAGGTTGCCTGTTGTGCATGGGTGTGGGCTGAGAGAGGGAGGCTGCCCTCTCTGTTTGGAGAAGATGCTGATTCATTCATTCGCTCATGTGGCAAAACGTTCATTGAACATCTGCTGTCTCCTGCTGTGCGTTGGGCTGGGGCTGGGCACTGGGGTGAACCAGCCCAGCCTGGCCCCTGTCCTGGGAGCAATCAGTGTTCCATGTTCCATCCCTCTGCTACCACCCAGTAGGCAAGATTCTACTGGTTGGGGGCAGGAATTGATTCCTACATTCTCTGTCTTGCCCTCTCCCCACACCATCTCTGGCCAGATGGTGATGGAAAAAGCCCAGGGGTATTTCCCGACTCTGTGCTAGGACTCCTGCGCACTCCTCGAGTGGAATAAGGAGACCCTTTATCAGCACCAGCGTTTGTCAGGTTTCCTTCCTGACGGTGAGGTTTACTTACCTTACTTCACTTAATCTTCACTTTGCAGATGAGGAACTTGCCCACAGCCAAGAAGTAGTGTGCCAGGGCTGGCTTGGGTCCGTCTGCTCTCTTTCTCAACTTGGCCTTTGGTAACAACATGTTGTAGTTTGATATTGGCCATGGTGAAAGTATTTATTATCATGGAAATGGCAGGTCAGGACTTTCCGCCTTTGGAGAGCTGGTTGTTAAGCAGTTACCCGCACACCACTACACCTAAGTGCTTTGACCAGGACTGTCCTCTGGAGTAGCAGCAAAGGATGGGGGTCAGATGGCAGCGACCAAGGATGTCCCTCCTGCCGCTGAAAGGCTGCTTCTTCCCGGGAGAACTGAGGAAGAGCAAAACGAATTCTCACTGAGGAGCCAGGGGTTTCCAGCCTCTGCATGGCTGCTTTTCAACATCACAGGTCATTTTGGGAATCAGATGTGGTTCCCACTCCCCTTCCCTCCCCTCGCCTCCCACACCCAGGCTAATAATGGAGTTAGGACCTTGCGGCTAATTGAGGTCTCCCTCGGGGTTAACTGGTACTTTTATTGGTGTGAATGATAGCTCTCTGCTGGGCTCTGAGGACCAGGCAGGAATCTGGCTGCAGGGAATGCCTTGAGGCCCCTCCTGAGAGAGAAACACAGACTCAGACACCTCTTTCACCCTTGTGATCTCAGCTTAAATGTCAACTCCTCCAGGAGACCCTGACTACATCCTAGATACAATATGTTTCTCTGCCCCCACAGTCTTCTCTTTTAGTTTATTTTCTGTTTACTTATTTGTTTCTTTGACTAGAATGCCAGCTCTGTGAAGATGGGAAACTGAGGCAGGAGGGGCTTAGCAATTTTGGATATTTCTTATCCATCATCTCCTCATGGTGGCCTCCTGAGTCCTGATCTGCGAAGACATTTCTTCCAGCTGTTTTCTTTTTGCGACTCAGCGTGGGTCAGCATGAGGGTTTTGTAAGCATCGGGTCCCTGGGTTGTTCAGAGTCAGAGACCTGATCGTGCATGTTGGCGCTTACTAGCCATGAGGCCATGGGGGAGGGAACAGAAAGGACAGCCTGGAACAGAAGCTGTAGGAGCAAAGGGTGTCCACTCCCTCCTGGCCCTGCCCCTGTACTTTGTGGCCTGATTCTCTGGCACAATTTCCCTAAGCACTCTAAGGCCTCCCCTGCCCTTTTCTCTTTCTTTTTACTTTTGATATTAGAAAAGAATGTTTCCCGTTGCAGAAAATTTTGGAAAATGCAGAACAACATTAAGACAACTATAAAGTCATCTTTTAAATAAGATGTCCCCTGTACTCCCATCCTTTCCAGAATTTGCCCCACCCACCTAAGCCCAGGACCCCACCTCCTCCAGCAATTATAAGTAACATTAAAACTGCCTCCTGGACCAAGTTATTACTTCCAAGAATAATAGTCTCTGTTACTACAAGAAACTAATTAACAGCATGCAATGAGGGGGAAAAATTCAATTAATTAGTGGCTTAATAAGCGCTAGCAACAACTCTGGGCTTGGCTTGGGAGTTGGGATGGGTAGATGGAGACCCCCAGAGGGCTAGGGGTGGGGGGTTGAGAGGTGGGGGTGAGCACGTGGCTCAGGAGGGTGGGGTCCTGAGGGAGCCTGAGAAGCTGCAAGAGCACTGTCCACGAGGAAAGGACCCCGTTGCTGTTTCTGGGAGGTTTTTGTTCTGCCTCCGGGGCTGAGACACTTGGTAGCAGAGTAGCATGGTGGGATGTTCTCAGTATTGTCTCAGTGTGGTGGCCTGGCTGCTGCAGGGGAAGCGAGGAAAGACTGTCTTTTCTCTGTCCTGTGGGCTGGGGGCAGGGGGTGTGGAGTGGGCACATAAGGTCCCCTCTTATCCCTCACAGCCCCTCCTCCTGGAGCCCCCACCCCACCCCACCCCTTTGAGTCCTCCCATCTCTTAGCCAGAACCTTGCAGTCACCCCTGACATGGCCCCTTCCTCAAGCCCCACCTTCAGTCTGTTCCAGGGTCTTGTGTCTGCTACCTTCCCCCACACTCTCCCCCTCCCCAGGCTCCATCGTGCTCTTCCTAAACTTCTTGCAGTAACCTTTCCAGCAGCTTCTCCTCCTCCTCCAGCCTGCTCACTGCCCAGCAGCTGCTGAGATCTCACCTGACACTGTCCCGCTCACCACTGGTCAATCAGATGGGCTCCGGGCCCTGCCAGGAGCCACAGGATTGCCGGGTTTGGCTCTGGACCCCCGGCTTGCCTGGTGCCCCCTCGATCCCTCTAGGCTCTCTGCACCCCAGGCACCACACCTGCTTTGAGCTACTTGAACAGGGCAAATGCCACAAGCTCTGGCATTCAGGGCTCAGGGTCCTTCTGTCGCACAGCTCCCTTCCCCTAGCATTGTGTCCGCATGCTCATGTCTGTTTGTAAAATTTGCTAATGTACAGATGTTAAGTGCAATCCATCAAGACCACTGTCTCTTCCAGGGGGTGTTGGAGTAGACTGGGCAGTCTTAGAATCCACTGAAGGCAAAGCTGAGTAGGGGGTTGGTTTAGTGGGGGTTCAATCGGACCCATGTATGTGGTCCCCAGTCTCTGAGTCTAGTTAAGGAGTACTCTGACCCCAAGGTCATGACATGAAGACACAGGGCCAGGGCTCAATGTGCCAGGTGAAAGGTGCCCGGCCCAGAATTTTGACATGTGTGGAGTGGGAAGCCAGTCATTGGATGCGGACATTTTTAAGTGGAGGATTTGGCTCTCATCAAGGCCTCATCAAAACAGTTCCTCTCCAGTCAGGAATTTACCTGAGGATGCACCATATCCAAGCATAAATGCAGGGTGTGTGGATTTCTCTTTCAGTGGGAATCACATGAAGTGGACTGGCTTAGAATCCCTGTGACTGAGGCGTAATGGTTTCCCGTCACTGCTGTAACAATTGCCACAAACATAGTGACTTAGAAAATAGTAATTTATTCTCTTATAATTCTGGAAGTCAGAAGTCCAATATGGGTCTCAAATCATTGGCTAAAACCAAGGTATCCGCAGGGCTGCATTCCTTTTTGGAAGCTTTAAGGAAAAACATCTCTTTCCTTGCCTTTTCCAGCTTGCCGAGGCTGCCTGCATTCCTTGGCTGGTGGCCCCTTCCTCGGACTATGCTGGGGCTGAGTCTGAACGCCTCCATCTCTCTCTTTTGTCTCCCTTGTCCACTTCTAAAGACCCTTGTTGTTATATTGGGCACACTTGGATGAGGCAGGCTAATCTCCCTATTTTAAGGTCAGTTGATCAGCAGTTCAATTCCATCTGCTCCCTTAGTTCCCTTTGCCATGTAACCTAACAGTTCACAGGTTATGGAGGCCATAGACATCTTCGGGGGTGGGGTGGGGGGCACATTATTATGGCAACTACAGCCTGTAGCAGCTCTACAGACAGTGAGTGTGTCTGTGTGTGAAGCCACATGTTTTAGGTATCCATATTACAACATGTATTTATTATATATGTATATAGATTGATATACATGTGTGTGTGTGTGTGTGTGTGTGTGTGTGTGTGTGTGTGTGTGTATTCCACTCAGTCATCCTGGAGGAATTATCTATCTTTTCTCTAGAAAATGATATTATAAAATCTTGACATATGAAGAAAGAATCCAAGAGTATGCAGCCAAAAAGGTAAGAAGAAACATATTATAGAGTTGTGTTAGGCAGTTAATAAAAATATTCCCCCCCCCCTGGAGTTTGTGATGTTTGTGGTATTTGTTAGCTTTAAAAAATGTATAACTTGTGACACTTTTCCCATTCTAAATAAACATCGACTTTATATTTTTAATCCTAACTTTCTTAGGACTTTATTTCATTCTAAATAAACATTAACTTTCATGACTAATACTGCATTCTCTTTTTAAAAGCCCCTGCCTCCCACCCAAATTGTGTAAACTTCAGGTCCCTCAAAACCAGGAATCCCTGATGCTCCCTCCCCGGGGCCTTTGCATGTGCTCTTCCCAATGTTGAGAGCTCTTTATGCTTCCCCACCCTTCCCTTGATTCATCCTTTAGACCTCAGCTCCAGCTTTAGTTCTTCACAAAAATCTTCTCTCACTGCATATTCCCCTCCCCAACTTGGTTGGGTCTCCTGGGCTCTTCCTTGGCAACCCATCTGCAATTATAATCAACTATTCATGAAATTGCCTGCTTGTCTCTCTCCCACTTTGGAATGTCAACTCTATGATCCTGTGTGTGTGTGTGTGTGTGTGTGTGTGTGTGTGTGTGCGTGTGTGTGCGCGCGTTGCTCATTGCTGTTCTCCCAGAGGTTAACATTATCTGACACTCAATTGGAACTCTGTAACTATGTGCAGGATTCCAGGTGAATGGAAGGGCCAATGGATGGTGCTCTCAGGGTGGGAGGGAAGGTGAATGCTCCTCAGTGCAGATGCCTGTCCCAAAGTCATGCTGCTCGCATGTGCTGGAGCTGAGACTCAAACCCAGAACTTTGCTATGTTGAGGTATGTCCTTCTACCACACCACACATTTAAGGGCAAAAGCCATTTTATGGATGCTCATGTGGTGGGTGGCAGAGGCATGTGCAGCAAATTCTAAGTCAGGAAGCTGGTGAAGAGCCAGGCTGGATTAAATAGTGAGGGTGAAGGGGGGCCACTCTGGTTCTGGAGCACTGTTGACTGTCACAGTCTGCCCTTGTTGAGAGTATTCTCTGGGGAAGGGCCCCCTGATCTGGCCCCATCAGCTTGGGCTGGCAGACTGGCCAGAATCTCTCCTGCCTGCAGCCTGCCTGGTCACACTGACCTGTCTTCCCACAGCCCATCCCTTATGCCTATCAAAGCCAGCCACTGTGGGCCAGCTGTTTCCAGAGGGAGGCTGATAAGGCGTTTACTGAATTTATGATTTTAATTTATGACAGTTCTAATCCCATTCTAGGTTCCGTTTTGTCCACAGCCTCCTCAGTGACGGAGTTTAGTTACGGCCAAGCGAGATCTCCCTTGCTCAAGAGACCTTTCTTGCCAGTCCCAGAGGTGCGCCCCAGTTGCTTGAGGGAGTTTAGTGGTCCTGGGGTGGGAGGCCTGGTGGAGGGGAAGGGAGGCTCCCCGGTTTGGGAGTGGCAGGCCCCCGCAGCGCTTCTCACAGTTGGCAGCTGCACCGTAGGATGTACGGCGATGCCTAGTGAGTGACAATGAGGACCGCAGCATGAGGCGGTGCTGGGGGAGCAGTGTGCAATCTGCACAGCAGTATGGACAGCCCCAGAGATAGGCAGGAGCCTGGGGACCAGGAGGAAGTGGGAGCTCCAGGATCTGCTAGGGCCTGGATATCAGGGCTCTGAGAAAATGGCTATCTTGGGGTGGGTCCAAGACTCCACTGCCCACCCCAGAAAACGGAGTGTCTCTCAAGTGGTCCTGGTTCCCAGAGGGAGGTCCAAGCCAGGGGAATGGTCATTGTGATGTTCTAGAGTCATCTCTTGGCTTCTGTGGAGGGCAATGCAAAGTGGAGAGGGAAGCATGGCAAAACAGGGGTCAGGGGTCAGAGGCTGGTTCCCAGCTTGGCCAAGCTCAGCTGTGACCTTTGGTCACTTTTAGTGTCTTTGTGGTTTTCCTTCTTCAGCTAGGAAATGAGAGGCAGAATCAGGCCCTGTGTCAGCCTGGAAAGAGAGGCTAGTGGGCTGGGTGTGAGATGAGATTGAAGGGCTCAGATATCAGGGGAAGAAGGTCACCAGGCTTGGGCTTCCTGAGGCTTATGCCCAGCTGAGGGCAAGGGAGACCCAGCCCTGGTCCCAGAGCTCAGGGACTAAGAGTCAGGAATCATGACAGGGGGAGCAGCCTTGGTTTGTGATCAGTGGGCCCCGGAAGTGGGAGCCACCTCAGATGCTGCAAAGGGAGTAGCATCTTGCCTGTTCCTTCATCTGTAAAATGAGCCTGAGAACACCACCAGCTGGACTCCCCTCGCAGGGAAGAATGGGAGTGGGGACCTCCATGGGACAGGGCTTGATGATCAGGCAAGGCGGTAGCAGTGATTCGTGGCTCTCTGAGCCTCAGTCTCTTGTCTTGGGTTAGGACCAGATGACTTCCAAGAATCCTTTCAGTTCAGACATTTGCAGAGTTGATGACTGAACAAGGAAGTCTGCTTGGAGGAGTTGGCCTGCAGGAAGGAGAAGGGTGGAGATTTTTGCAGACCTGTGCCCTGGATACTGATTCCTTAAGAACCAGATGAAGTTGGAGGAAGGCCGGGGGGCAGGAGGCAGTGTGGTGTAAGGGGTTGAAAACACGCCTGCATGGGTGGACCAAGTGACTTCAGGGAGTCAGCAGATAGGGTATAATGCAATTGGGGGTGGTGGGGACTGTGGTAAATCGGACTGTGTATGTCCCTCCCAAAGAGGCAGCCGTTTCTCTGCTCCAGTGATCATTGCCGTGTGGGGATGCTGATCTTGGGTTGTCAGATGGTCTCAGTCTTTCCAAGCATCCCCATCTGTAAAATGGACACAATAATAATATCTATCTCACGCAGATGGTGTAAGGGCTATGAGCTAATAAATGCAAAGTATTAGAAGAGTGCTTGGCATATAGTAAGTGGCCATTACTTGCATTGCCAATTATTATTAGATCGTTGTGTTATTCTCTTTCTGCACAAGACACCAGATGTCTTCCTTTCCCTGACCTCCAACACACTCCAGGTGGGAAGGTAGGGGAGTCTACTCATTGTGACCCAGTCGCTTGGGTTCTTCGGCACAAGGGGCTTCCCTGGCTGTCTGTGGCTTTGGTCTGAACGTAGATGGGAAATGTTCGTGGTCTGGGGAAAAAGCAGATGCTGGAAATACTGCTGGGAACAGAACCCTTTGAGTTCGCTGGCGTCACTTCACAGGGATTTTTCTTTTATTTTGGGAGCTTATGCTGAGCCTGAGACGTACACTTGCGCAGGAAGCATTTGTCAGGCTTCGCTGGGCTGAGAGGGCTGTGACTGAAAAGTGTGGGGAGAGGGGAAATCACGTGGGGAGGCACGGAAACAATGCCAGCTGGAGGAGGGGCCTAATTGTGAACCTAAAAGAGACCTCCAATTGTGTCCGATGACAAGGAGGGAGAAATTAAGAGTGAGACTGACAGGGTGATTGTCTTCCCCGTTCTCTACACTGCACGCATTCTTAATGTGGCTGGCAGGGAGGGAGGCTGTGACGATGTGATTGCATGGGTGCCACGCGGCCATGTGTCTAGTAGCTGCACCACCTCCTCCAAGGCGCATGCCTTGGTTAACCCCCACTGGCCTGGATTACACTTCCTCCCATTTCTTGATCTCCAGCCCTGAATCTTAGGGGAATCAGTTGTGTGTTCTTGGGTAAGTCATTTACCTTGCCATGCCTCAGTTTACCTACCTGGAAAGAGGGATCATTCTGGATTTCCTCGCTTCAAAAAAGGTATCTGAGGAAGCATTGGGATGATGCTGTCCTTTGAGGTTTGGATTTGCCTTCCTTCATCTGCAGAGCTGCTGGAGTTTTAAGGCCTTTTCCAGCATTATCACATTTGATTCCTGCTGAGCACCGTGCAGCACAGTGAGTGGATAAAACCCTAGGTATAAATGGGGAAACTGAGGCTCAGAGGGCATTCTAAAGTGTAGTTTTATTATTATTTAGGTGTGATGGGCCCAGTAGGTCACGAGGGCCCCAGGCCCAGAGGCTGCCTCCAGTGGCTCAGCTGAACTCGAGCCACCACCTTTCCTGGTGTTTGCACCCTGCTGGGAGGCAGGCGCTTCCCAGCCTCAGCTCTGGCCAGCACTTCCTTGACAAGGCCCAGTCTGTTTCTAAATCTGTGAAGGGTGATGGTGAGGTCTACTTTACCAGGATGCCGGGAGGTTTAAAAAAGGGCGGAAGGAGAAAGAACCCAGCAGATCCAGCTGTGCAAAAGGAAGGGGCTGGCGGCTGTGGAAGCTCAGCCTGCATGCAAGCAAAGGGACTTGAGTTTGCTTCATTGCTCTGCTAGTCACTGGCTGGGCAACTCTGGGGCAAGTTGCTTAACCTCTCTGAGTCTCATTTTCTCACCTGTACAAAAATGTGGGTTGTTCTGTGAGGCTTGAAGGTCATTGTGAGGTTCAACGTGAAATTGCATATGCCAAGCGTCCGGCATATGGGATGAGGTGGCTAGATGGAAGTGAGCCACAGGGCTGGGTCCTCAGCATAGGAGGAAGGGCACAGTTCTCTTCTCTTCCTCCCCCCATCTCAGATCCTTCCTCCTCCAAGCCTCTAATCTCGCCTCTGCTCTCTCCCTTCCAGCTCCCCTTGTAGTTTAAGATTACACTTTATCGCTTGTGTCTTGAAGACACAGATATGACACACTGCATACTTCTCCCCTGCTGGCCTCAGCCTCGGACGTGACTGCAAGCACTGGATTCTCTTGCTGCAATAGATGCGCAGACACCAGGTCTTGCTCCTCACACAGCTGCTGCCTAGACCTGCCGCTACAAGGGAGCGATTTTTCTCCTTTCTGTTGGTACTTTGTAATTCCTTGTTCCTGTGCTAGATATAGTCTCCCCTTCTGCCTGTGTTGTTCAAGATTCTAATTAAGTGGAAAAGGCTTTTGCTACTTATTATACTCCCGTTATGAATAATGATACTGGCTCATAAATGAAAATTGCTTTTCTATTTTAATTGTGTGTGTGTGTGTGTGTTTTGTTAAAAAAAAAAAGGTATGAAACCAGGGCTCTTGGATCATTTGCAAGTTATTAATTTCAAGCCGAGCTCTTAGCTAGCTTATTAACAGTGAGGGTGTTACAGCCCAGTTAAGTGGCTGCGATATTAACTACCTTGCAGGCTTTTATGTATGGAGAAATGGCTAATTTTCACGTTGGTGGGTGGTCTAGGTGGGAAAACATGTTTCCTCTTCTGGGAGGCATGAGAGGAAATAGGTCTGTGTGAGCCACTCCTTTGGTAAATACTGGATCCTGAGAAGTAGAGCTTTACTCCAGGGCCTATGGGATTCTGGGGCAGGGTGGCTGGAAATGCCAGGTGTGTCAAAGCCAGACAAAGGTAGGAGAGTGGACACTT
This sequence comes from Smutsia gigantea, assembly GCA_032199065.1. NCBI lineage: Eukaryota > Metazoa > Chordata > Mammalia > Pholidota > Manidae > Smutsia > Smutsia gigantea. The sequence goes on from JAVSCE010000037.1 coordinate 33,910, forward strand.
CCCAACATGCGGAACTATGTGCCCTGACCTTCACCTCCACTGAGAACAGGTCAAGTGGAGGTGGGTTGACAAGGTGGCAGGTCACATTTTGATTAGTCTGTCGATTCTAAAATCTCAGTCCTTTCATCTCTGTTTTGACCATATTGATATACTGCCTATTCTATTATTTCCCTACTATTTTTATTTCCATTGACTCACTTTAAAAAAAACTTAAATTTAGTTTATAGGGAAACTTTATATCACCACCGTAAAAGGGAAACCAGCATCCCTAGTCATAAATTCAAAGGCACATAAAAATGAATACATGACTATTAAAATAAAAAATGCCTGTTCATGTACCACCTGAAATAACTCCCACCTGGGCAGTGGTGCATTTACCACATGGAGGAAAAAATGAATCAGTTGAAGAAAGGTCTTCTGACCCCAGGGCCTGTGAGCCTGGGTGGCTGTCAGGAGAGAAGGGGAGGGGAAAAGTGACCAACCCAGAAGAACCTATGCTTTCTGGGGTCCTTCCAGACAGACCCTACTGAAGCTAGGAGGCTGTAGGGAAAAAGGGAAATCTGAGAAATTTCTGTATATTTTGAACATTAGGGAGCAACATGTACATAATGTGCAAATTCCATGCCAGCCGGCATTTGTTACTCAGGTGTACTGCGTTGGCAATGTGGCTAGCCTGCTGCGCAGCTCCGGCTCCCATCTGATCCCTGGATTCCCACGAGTCACAACAGGAGTGAGGGGACTGTCCAGAGAGCACTGGCCTGAGAGTCAGGATGGAGGCAGCCAGGCTCTGCTGCTACATAGCTGTGTGACCTTGGGCAGACCACTGTCTCTTTGTCTGAACCTAAGAGGGTTAAGCAAGATGCTTCTGGGAACCCTAGGATGGTTTATTTTATGTGTCAACTTGGCTGAGACACTGTGTTCAATTTAGATACAAGTTAACATTATTCTGGATGTTTCTGTAAGGGTAGTTTGGATGAAATAACATTTAACCAGTGGATGTTGAGTAAAGCAGATTGCCCTCCGTAATGTGGGTGGGCCTCATCCAACAGGTTGAAGGCCAGAATAGAAGAAAAGACAGATCTCCTCCCAGCAAGGGGAAATTCTGCAGCAGACTTGTTTGAACTTGACTGCAAATGGTCTCTTCTCTGGGTCTCCAGACTGCTGGCCCATCCTGCCGGTTTTGGACTTGCCAGCTTCCATAATCATGTGAGGCAATCCTTAAATAAATCTTTCTTTCTCCCCACACGATTGGTTCTGCTCCTCTAGAGAACACTGACTAATTCAGATCTCCCTTTAGCTATTGGCCCCCTTTGGCGTCAGGCAGAACAGATAGATGCTCAGGGAGGGGATAGCGGCTGATCTCCATGTCCCTTAACTTTTCTGCTGCAATTCATAAATGTAGTAGAAGAACTCAGCTTAAAGTGGCTTAAACCACCACGGGGATTTGTGAGCTTGTGTGACTGGAGTCCAGTGGTATGTCAGCCTCTAGCGTTGTGCTCAGCAGCTCAATAGTGTCATCAGTGCCCAATTATTTTCCCATCTCTCCACTCTCTTCTATTCCTTGTGCTAGTTTTGACTAGAGGATGGCTTTCCTCATGGTGGCAAAGGAGCTGCTGCACATTTCCAACCATGCCTCCTAGTACAGAAGAAGAGAATGTCTGCCCAGAATTCTAGCAAAAGTCCTCAGCCCTGAGATGGCTGACTGGCCAATACCTATGGCCAGGGGAATGACATGAATGGATTGGAACAAACCTGTTTTATCTAAATTAGCCCCTGTAGCAAGGGACACTGGGGCTAGCGTGGGGTTAGCCTCATGCAAACAGGCCTGTATAGATGCCAAGCTCAGAGGTGCAACCCAGTGTGGTCCAGACATGCCCCTTCCCTTCCCTTTTTTTTTTTAAAGGGATAACAGTTTTATTGAGCCACAATTTACATACCATACAATTACTCATTTGAAGTATATAATTCAATAATTTTTAATATATTCATAGACTTGTGCAACCATTACCACGGTCAGTTTTAGTATATTTTCCTCACTACCCTCACCAAACAAAACCCAACTTGTACCATTTAGTCTCTCCCCATTTCCTTCACTCCCCCCAGCCCCAAGCAACCACTAATCTATTTTCTATCTGTAGGGATTCGCTTCATGTCCTTCCCTTCCCTTTTATCTCTCCCATTCCCTTGCTCCTCTCTTCCCCTGTCCTATTCCTCTCCCCACTCCCCCATATTCCCCATTTCCCCCCTTTCCTATACCCTTTCCTCCCTGGTGGCCCAGGCTGCACCCCCCACTCAGCCCCCACCCCCCACCCTGGCCAGCTGCCCAGCTGCCCTCCTGGGAGTCCTGACACCTCCACATTGCTCATATCTGCTCAGCACCACTCTCCCTCTTCTGGTAGTGGAATCCCCTCCTTTTGGGAAACAGACCCTTATCCGACTGGGTGGCTCTCTTCATCACTGGACCACTTTTGGCTTACCCAAGTGGCCATGCGATCAGGCTGGGCCAATCAGAGTTCCTCTCTGGGATTTTTTTTTTCACTGAAGTATAGTTGATATATAACCAGTGTAGTTATATCGGTTTCAAGTATACAGCACAGTGGTCAACAGTTACCCACATTATTAAATCCTCACCCCAACTAGTGCAGTTACTATCTGTCAACATAGAATAATGTTACAGAATCATTGGTTGTGTTCTCCATGCTGTACTACCATCCCTGTGAACAACTTATATTATGATAGAGAATTTTTGTGCCCCTTTAACTCCCTCACCTCACCACCCATCCACCCCAATCCCTCCCCCATGGTAACCACCAGTCATTTCTCAGTGTCTATGAGTCTATTGTTATTTTGCTCATCTTGTTTTCAGATTCCACAAATAAGTGAAATCACATGGCATTTGTCTTTTTTCACCTGGCTTATTTCACTTAGCATAATACTGTCTAGGTCCATCCATGTTGTTGCAAATGGCAGGATTTATGTCTTTTTCATGGCTGAATAATATTCCATGGCGTATACATACCACATTTTCTTTATCCATTCATCTATTGATGGACACTTTGGTTGCTTCCATATCTTGGCTGTTGTAAATAACATGGCAATAAACATAAGGGTGCATATATCTTTTTGATGAGGGATTTCATTTTCTTTGAGTAAATTTCTAGAAGTGAAATTACTGGGTTGTATGGTATTTCCATTTTTAGTGTTTTGAGGTACCTCCATACTGATTTCCACAGTGGCTACACCAACTTACATTCCCACCAACAGTGTAGGAGGTTTCTCTTTTCTCCACATCCTCACCATCACTTGTTAGTTCTTGTCTTTTGGATAGTGGCCATTCTACTGGTGTGAGGTGATATCTCATTGTGGTTTTGATTTGCATTTCCCTAATGATTGGCAATATGTAGCATCTTTTCATGTACCTGTTGGCCATCGGTATTTCTTCTTTGGAAAATGTCTGTTCAGTTCCTCTGCCCATTTTTTAATTGGATTATTTATTTTTTTGGTGTTGAGTAATGAGTTCTTTATATATTTTGGATGCTAACCTCTTATTGGATAAATCACTTATGAATATATTCTCCCATACTGTAGGTTGCCTTTTTATTCTGTTAATGGTGTCCTTTGCTGTACAGAAGGTTTTTAGTTTGATGTAGTCTCACTTGTTCATTATTAATTTTGGTTCCTTTGCCTAGGGAGATGTGTCCAGAAAAAAAATTGCTCATGCTTATGTTCAAGAGATTTTTGCCTGTTTTATTCTAAGAGTTTTATGGTTTCATGTCTTATATTTAGGTCTTTAATCTATTTTGAGTTTACTTTCATGTATGGAGTTAGTAGTTCAGTTTCATTTCTTGCATGTAGCTGTCCAGTTTTCCCAACACCAGTTACTGAAGAAACTATCTTTCCCCATTGTATATTCATGGCTTCTTTATTATATATTACTTGACCATATATGTGTGGATTTACATCTGGACTCTCTATTCTGTTTCATTGATCTATGGGTCTGTTCTTGTGCCAGTATCATACTGTTTTGCTTACTGTAGCTTTGTAGTATGGCTTGAAGTCGGGGAGCATAATGTCCCCAGTTTTGTTCTTCTTTCTCAAGATTGCTTTGGCTATTTGGGGTCTTTGGGGTTCCATATGAATTTGGAACCACAAATTATTTGCTCTAGTTAATTAAAGAATGCTATTGATATTTTCATAGGGATTGCATTGAATCAGGAACTTGCTTTGGGCAGAATGGGCCATTTTAACAGTATTAATTCTTCCTGTCCATGAGCATGGGACAGATTTCAATTTATTTCTGTCTTCTTTAATTTCTCTCACCAGTGTTTTATAGTTTTCAGAGTACAGGTCTTTCACCTCCTTGGCTAGGTTTATTCCTAGGTATTTTATTCTTTTTGATGCAATTGGAATAGAATTGTTTTCTCGATTTCTCTTTCTGTTAGTTTGTTGTTAGTATGTAGGAATACAATGTATTTCTATATGTTGATATTGTATCCTGCAACTTTGCTGAATTGAGTTATTACTTCTAATAGTTTTTTGGTGGAGTCTTTAGGGCTTTCTATATATAGTATCATGTTATCTGCAAACAGTGACAGTTTTACTTCTTCATTACCAATGTGCATGCCTTTTATTTCTCTATCTTGTTTGACTGTCATGGCTGGGACTTCCAGTACTATGTTGAATAAAAGTGGTGGGAGTGGACATTTTGTTTTGTTCCTTATCTTTTAGCTTTTTGCATTGAGTATGATGTTAGCTGTGGGTTTGTCATATATGGCCTTTATTATGTTGAGGTACATTCCCTCTATACCCATGTTGTTGAGAGTTTTCATCATGAATAGATGTTGAATTTTGTCAAATGCTTTTTCAGCATCTATTGATATGATCATATGGTTTTTATCCTTCATTCTGTTAAGGTGGTATATGATATTGATTGATTTACAAATATTGTACTATCCTTGTATCCCTGGAATAAATCCCACTTGTTGGTGATGGATGATCCTTTTGATGTATTTTTAAATTCAGTTTGCTACTATTTTATTGAGGGGTTTTGCATCTATGTTCTTCAGGGATAATGGTTTATAATTTTCTTTTTTTTGTGGTATCTTTGTCTGGTTTTGGTATTAGAGTGATGCTGGCCTCATAGAATGGGTTTGGATGTCTTCCCTCCTCTTCTACTTTTTGGAATACTTTAATAAGGATGGGTATTACCTCTTCAAATGTTTAGTAGAATTCAGCTGTGAAGCCATCTGGTCCCAGATTTTTATTTGTTGGGCGTTTTTTGATTACCAATTCAATTTTGTTACTTGTAATTTCTCTTTACAGATTTTCTGTTTCTTCCTGGATCCATCTTGGAAGGTTGCACTTTTCTAGGAATTTGTCCATTTTTTCTAGATTGTGCAAATTTATTGACATATAATTTTTCATAGATTTATCTAATAATTCTTTGTATTTCTGTGGTGTATGTTGTCACTATTTCTTTTTCATTTCTGATTTTGTTTATTTGTGTCCTTTCTTTTTTTTCTTGATAAGTTTGGTTAGGGATTTGTCTATTTTATTTATTTTCTCAAAGAACCAGTTCTTGATTCATTGATTTTTTTCTATTGTTCTATTCTTCCCTATTTTATTTATTTCTGGTCCAATTTTTATTATGTCCCTCCTTCTACTAACTTTGGGTTTCATTTATTCTGGTTTCCTGAGGTATCCTGTATTGATATGTACTTCCCTCTTAGAAGCACTTTTGTGGTATCCCACATATTTTGAACTGTTGTATTTTTGTTTTCACATGTCTCCATGTGTTGCTTGATTTCTTCTTTGATTTGTTCATTGACCCATTGATTATTTAGAAGCATGTTGTTTAACCTCCATGTGTTTTGTGGGGGGTTTTTTTGTTTTCTTCATGTAATTTATTTCCAGTTTCATACCACTGTGATCTGAAAAGAAGCCTGATACAACTTCAACTTTTTGAATTTATTGAGGCTCTTTTTGTGCCCTAATATGTGATCTATCATGGAGAACATTCCATGTGCCCTTGAGAAAAATGTGCATCCTGATTCTTTTGGGTGGAATGTTCTGTATATATCTGTTAAGTCTGTTCTAGTGTGGTTTTCAGTGCCTCTATTTCCTTACTTATTTTCTGTCTGGTTTATCTGTAAGTCTCTCTGGGATTTTGAGTCCTCACTTTCCTCTGAAGTGACTTGTTGGGATGATGTAAGCTGGAGCTGACTGTAACCTTACTCTGCCCTTGGAGGAAGCTGTGTGCAGAAGACAATGAGAAAGAGAGACCCAAGAGGTCAAAGGATGTTGTTTAGTCCTTGGACACATCTGGATGTGTCTGAAGTTAGCTCTATCACTTTTCAGTTACCGTAGCTGCTAAATACCCTTTTCCCATGAACTAGCTGGGGTCGGGTTTTGTTCCTCATGACTGAAAGCACCCAACTGGCATACCAGTTTTCATTCTTTTATTAATTTAATCAACAGTATTCTATATTTCCTTCAGGACAGGTTATTCTGGAAGATAGGTACTATTATTTCTATTTCACAGGCGGGAATGGAGCTGTGGTGAATTTAAGCAACTTCCCCAAGGTCATTCACTTAGTAATGGTGGAGCTGGGATTTCAACCTGCTTTGCCTGTTTCCAAACAATCAGCCAGCTCTAGCTAGGAATTGCTGTAAAGCCATCCATATGGGGTCTGTAGCTATAAAGTGGTGGGGTTGGGATTTTCTCATGTCAACAATTTCCACTTAAGGGTCAGAGCCTTGAGCTGGGATTGGATCTCTTCTATTCCTGAAGAGTGGCAGAGCCTCCCAGGCCACCCTGTTGATAAGCACTGATGTTAAATGCTCAACAAACTGGACCCATGCCTCCCTCCCTTCCTGGCATTCAGAACTCCTGGGCTCTGAGCCTGGCTGGTTTACCTGGAGTAGAACGGGTCATGCAGAGGGTTCAGTGAAAGTGTTGGTCTGTGTGTGGCTGACCACAAATGGTGATAGGGATGGGGTGTGAGTGATGGGGGAAGGGGAAGAATGGTAGTCTTAAGGAAGCTAGCTCTGTTCCAGCTGGAGGCAAATTTGTTCATTTGCTCTTTGGTGGCAGAAGCTCCTCATCACCTGAGCTCTCCAGGGTCTTGGTCTCTGCTGTGTTGAGAAGGGTGGGAGGCTAATCTTAGTGTCAACACTCTGTCCCTCTTGGTAAAAACTGTGCATTGTAACAGGGGCCTTCTAGAGTCAAGGCCTTGCCCCAAAGATGAGGAGGGGCAGTGCTGAAGCCACCTTTCTGGGGCTCTCTGCAGGGGCCAAGTCCATGGCAGACCCCAGAGAGTTCTTGCAGGGGTGTGGGGAGTCCTGTTCCCCACTCTCAACTCCTTGACTGCACCCCCATGCTGCTGCCACCCTGCTGTCATCTGATCAGAAGACACCTGCTGCCTCCTCTGGGATGCCTTCCTGGATTGGACCAGTCCACCCTGCTGTCCATCCACCTGGACTGCTGCAGCTGCCGTTGTCAACACTGCACACATTCAGCGACAGTTGATTATATTTAACTGAGACTTGGTTAAGCACTGTTACTTACTTTTTCTTAAAGTGTTTTACATTTTCCACCTGATTTCAACCTCACCTCCCCCTCACTCTGGTACCACCCATTTGATTGCATACACAAACACAGTGGGGTCCCTCCTAGGTACCTGGCCCCACGTTTCTTGGGTACAGAAGGGCCCAGACTAACCAATCAAATGGTTGGCTTGAAGAAGATCTTTTCCTGCCTCAGCTCAATGCTTGGTGCCACCCTGCAACGGTGGGTGGGAGACCAGGGGGAAACTGGCTGAATGTCTCCCAGACATCACGTGGGTCAGGGAGGGTAGGTTGCACTGTGATAGCAGCAGCCTCAGCGTCTCAGTGGTTTACAACAACAGAGTATTTCTCACTTGCTAAATATCCATCTTGGGTCTGCTGCAGGCTTTGCTCATGTCTTCTCACGCCAGGACCCAGGTTGATGGAATAGCCACCACCTGAACGTCATTGGCCACCCAGTGGAAGGTCTCCTTATGCACTTCACTTCAGCTTACAACTCGTTGGCCAGAACTGGCCATGGCCTCACCTTCCACAGGGGACTTGGAAGAGAAGGGTTGGGACTCTGGGGAATGGCACTAATGACCACCCTAGAACCTAGGACCTAAGGACTATACAGCAGAAGCCTGCTCCTCCCCAGATCCCAGCCCCCAGCCTTCCCCACCTTGGTGGGTGGTGGTACTTCCACCTGCATGCTCATGCTCAAACCCAGGAGTCATCCGCACCCCTCTTCCCTCCTCCCCATCCAGCCCCTGGGGAGCGATTGGTGGCACACTTCCATCGCCCCTGGTGATACCTTCACAGGACTGTCCTTCCTGCTTCCCGACTCCCTTCCTGTTGCTTACCCTCCAGAGCAGTCAAAGTATCTTTTGTTTTTTAAAAAATATAATCTATATAACATAAAAATCACCATTTTAAAGTGTATAATTCTATATTTTTTATAGTCCTATGTGGTAGAACCATCACCCACTATCTAATTCCAGAACATCTCATCTCCCAGAAAGAAATCCTGTAACTCATTAGCAGTTAGTCCCAATTCTCCCCTACCCTCAGCCCTTGACGACCATGAATCTGCTTTCTATCTCCATGGATCTGACTTTTCTGGATATTTCATATAAATGGAATCATAATGTGCAGATTTTGGTGTCTGGTTTCTTTCACTCAGCATGTTTTCAAGGTTCATCTGTGTTGTAAAGTGCATCGGGACTTCATCCCTTCTTATGGCTGAGAAATGTTCTCTTTTGCGGCTAGAACACATGCTGTTAATTGAAAGGACCTTTTAGAGGCATGGATCAGATCTACCACGTGCCTGCGCATAGCTCTCTAATGGCTCCTTCAGCAATGAGAGTAAACCCCACACCCCTCCACCTGTCCCAGGGCTCTGCACGTCAGCGCCTCCTGTGTCTCTGTCCTGGTCTGGCTTTCTTACCATCATCCACAGGCTCCAGCCACACTGGCCTCCTTGCCTCCCCTTGAACTGGCCAAAATCACACCAGCCTCAGGGCCTTAGCAATGGCTGATAAGCTCTGCCTAGGAAGTTCTCACAAATACTGTTTTGTTTTTACTTTTCATTATGGAAAACTTTCAAACAGAATCGAAAAGACAATATTAAAAATGAACCTCTCTTCAATCTATCATCCAGATACAAAAATTATTCATTCATAACCAATCTTGTTTATTTATAACCCTACCCACATCTCTCTCTCTCCTATATTATTGTGAAGCAAAACCCAGACATGTTGTCATTTAATTTGTAGATACTTCAGCATTGTCTCTAAAAGATAAAGACTGTTCTCCAAAACATAACCCCAATACCATTATCACACCTAAGAAATAAACTCTATTCTTTTATTATCCAATGTCTAGTCAGTGTACAAATTTCCCCCATTGGATCATACTTTTTTATTATTATTATTTTATTTTGGTATCATTAATCTACAGTTACATGTGCAACGTTATGGTTACTAAACTCCCCACTTCATCAGGTCCCCCCCACCAACCCCATTACAGTCACTGTCCATCAGCGTAGTGAGATGCTATAGAATCACTACTTGTCTTCTCTGAGTTGTACAGCCCTCCCGTGCCCCCCCAACATTACATCTGCTAATCGTAATGCCCCTTTTTCCCTCTTATCCCTCCCTTCCCACCCATTTTCCCCAGTCCCTTTCCCTTTGGTAACTATTAGTCCGTTCTTGGGTTCTGTGAGTCTGCTGCTGTTTTGTTCCTTCAGTTTTTTTCTTTGTTCTTATACTCCACATATGAGTGAAATCATTTGATACTTGTCTTTTTCGGCTTGGCTTATTTCACTGAGCATAATACCCTCTAGCTCCATCCATGTTGTTGCAAATGGTAGGATTTGTTTTCTTCTTATGGCTGAATAATATTCCATTGTGTATATGTACCACATCTTCTTTATCCATTCATCTACTGATGGACACTTAGGTTGCTTCCATTTCTTGGCTATTGTAAATGGTGCTGCGATAAACATAGGGGTGCATCTGTCTTTTTGAAACTGGCCTGTTGCATTCTTAGGGTAAATTCCTAGGAGTGGGATTCCTGGGTCAAATGGTATTTCTATTTGGAGTTTTTTGAGGAACCTCCATATCATACTTTTTTTTTTAATGGCAATGTTTCCATTTATTTTTATTGAGTTTTTACTTGGAACACAGGAGGTTTCTGCCTGTGTCCAGATACAGGTGGCTTTTTAACCTCAGCTAAGTATTCTTTTATTTACCATGGATTATGGCTTCTGCCCCATTTCTTCTGTTTCTCTGTGACCACACGTTCTACTGAAGTCAGTCTTAATGGTTCACATCATCACCCCCTTCTCTCATTATTCCCTTCCTGATCTTTTCCTGTGATGTTCGGAGGGCCTTCTCCAGAGTTTGATTTCCAATTTGATTTCCTGAAGTGACTAGTGTGCTATATTCCCTCCCATCCAACCTTTGGTCAGACATTTTCTAATAATTGTTTTTCAGTTCATCTGAACATTGCAATTTGTTGATGTCTCTTAAGTCTTACTTAATCTATAGGCAGACCTGTCGTCTGTCTTTCTCCTGCTCCATTCTCTCTCTCTCTATCTCCTTCCCTCCTTCCTTGCAATTGGTGTGGTGAAGAAACTGAGTTATTTCTTTAGAGTTTCCTGCTCTCTGGAGTTGGCTGCTCGCATCTTTCGTTGGATCTGTTCCCTTGTCCCTGCAAAATGGCAGTTCAGTCTAGAGGCTTGGTCTGAGTCAGGTGAGCTGTTTTAGCAAGAAAATGTCAGAGGTAATGCTGCACATTGTCACCAGGAGACCCACAGCAGCATGTTTTCTCTCTTGTGCGTTTTGCTGCCACAGACAATCACTGTAGTGATGTGTTAACTCGGTAGAGCTGTGTAACCTTGTTTCTAACCCAGTGGTCCTCAGCTGGGGGTGGTTTTGCCCCCAAGAGACACTTATCAATGACTGGAGACATTTTTGGTTGTCACATCTGGAGAGTTGCTCCTGGCATCTGCTGGATAGAGATCAGGGATGCTGCTAACCACCTGTAATGCATGGGACAGCCTTCCCCAGGGAGTTATCCAGCCCAATGCCAGTATTTCCAAAGTCGAGAAGTCCTGTCCTAATCTAGCATCTTCTTGGCGGAGATCGAATTTTTGGTCCCAATTCTTCATTTTTCTGCAATAAAAGTCTGTATTCATGCAGGCGAGTGGTGACACACATGGTGAGTGGAAAGGACTTCCCACCTGTTGACTTTGGGATTGTTGGGGTCAAAGGGGCATCCGCAGATCTGATGTGAGCAAAGACGTGAACTGTATCCTTCCTGTGCTTGTTTATCTTTAAATGTAAGTGCACACAAGCATGAGCATGCACACACACACACACACATACACACACACACGGGTGCAATTTCTTAGATAAATGGCAGCACTTTATACAACCCCTTTTTCCAGCTCAAACTTCTACTGAATATATCCTTGACAGTAGGTCACTGCACAGCAGTGCACAGAGATGCTCGTTCCTTCTCACTCTGCGGTGCACTCCATCGCGTGGCTGTGCCGTTGCTCATTCACCCACCCACTTGCCTGTTGATATTATCTGGTCGTTTCCAGTCTTGTTTTTATGACCAGAGCTGCAGTGAATAGCTTGTGCAGGCAGCTTTTCACATTTTGCCACTGTATCTTTGTTACTGTAGATATTTTTCTCAACTGTGTTCTTATCACTCCGGATTCAGACTAAATAAATGATACCCCCTCAGAGTGGTCCTTCTTGACCACACTTGCCAATGTGGCCACCCCCAGCCCTGAGTCACTGTGGATTCTATCTATTGTCTGCAGGGTTTTCTGTTGTCTTGTCCTGGTGGTGTGAGTATCATCTCTTCTCACCACAGCATATGCTCCTCTAGGGTGCAGACTTTGTCTATTGCTCCCTCTAGACCCAAAATTGTATCTGGCTAAGGGATAAGGTGGTTCCCAGGATGTGGGACTTTCAGTCTTTAAACCAGGACAGTCCTTGGGCACACTGGGATGATTCAGTCATCCTACCTGTCTCGTAGTAGGCACTCATTAAATAGTTATTGAAAGAATTCATACAAACTGGGGGTAGATATGTCTTGTTTGACCTACACGGCATCAAATTGTCTTAATTAGATAACTCTTACAAACCAGAGTATTTCATATAAAAATCTGGATTCCTGCCTTCTGGAAAATCAGATGCTCTCATATCACAGGGTCTTTGTTCCCACATGGCAGCCTTCAACGGGAGCAGAATTTTGGCCCCCTGTATAGATGGGGCTTGTGCCTGCCGACCTCCGTCAGAGCCCACCTCTCACATCCCACTCGTGTCCCCACCTACTCAGCTCCAGCAGGTGATGGAGGGTTTTGTGGCCGAATGGTCTAGCAGCTGGTTGCACATATGTTTGAACCAGATGGATTGGGTTTAGGTCGGGGCCAGGACACCTACTAGCTCAGCAGCCTTAGCCAGTCCCTTCAGCTCACTGGGCTTCAGTTTCTTCCACTTCACCTCATTTCTCCTTGGGGTCCAGTCGTTCCTAAGTCATTGTTCCTAAGTTGTTGTTACAATGTGGCAGTCTTCCCAGGTTGGAGGAGTATTGGTCCATCATTCCTTCTTTTTTTTTTTTCTCCTCCAAATTGGAAAGCCGAGGTCTGGAGGACCTAGTGTCGCTCCTTTCCCTCATGGCCTCGGGGACACTGAGCTCAGTACCTGGCTCAGCCAAGGCTTGGGGTTGCTTTGTAAGACTCATTGTGCTCCAGGCTGGGGTGGTGATCACCCCACAAGATGGGAGCCGGGAGTGGAGTCTGGAACCAGTGTGGGAAGGCTTAGGGTAAAGGGCTCTCTAGGGCTGACACTGGAGAGTGGGGGTTTGAAGCAGGGAGTGGTCTTTTGTTCCAGGCTCTGATCTTAAAATGCAAAACTCCCAGGAGGGGCAGGCACTGGTTGTTTTTTATTTCTGGCCCTGCTATGTTAAGTGGAAGATTCGACGCCTTGGCAGTCTAAAATCGGAGGCTTAGACTTGCTCTCCTCATTTTCCTCCTCATACGGGTAATCGCGTGGGTAGTGCCACTCGAGGCAGGCTTCAGGGGCTGGCATCCCCCTTGCTGTCCATATGGGGCAGCCTCCACCCACCCTGGGCTCTGGTGGAGCTGAAAGATGCACCATTCTGTGCTCCAGGCTCCCTTTCAGAATGCCTGCCTCCCATCCCAGATGAGCTGTCATCTCTTCCGGGAAGTCTTCCCTGAACACTCCCTCCCCAGTCCTGGCGAGCTTTCCCACTGTACTCCCTGAGCCTGTATTTCCTTCACTAAATCTTGGGTCATTCTCTGTGACTGTCGTGTTTGTCTATTTCTCCAGGAGCGCTATGAATTCCAAGGAGCTGGGGTCTGCCTTGTTGGCCTGCATAGAGTAGATGTGAAAAAAAGTGTGTGAATAAATGAATGAAGCCATGATTCTGTCTGCGTATTTCGCCAGGCCTGTGGTGAAGGAAAGAGAGGCACAGAGGGAGAAATGGAGGAAGAGGGAGAGGGGATTTCTCCAGCTGGGACAGGAGCTCGCCTGCAGAAGCCCACCCCAGGAGCAGCCTTGCAAAGTCACCTCCTGTTTGCTGCCCTTGCAATTAATGACTTGTGTGAGTAGGGATGTCCCCAGAGGCTGGGGCCTTGAGGACCTGGAAGGTGGCCCAGGGAGTGGTGCTAGGCTATGGGGAGGAGGGGGGCTTGTGTGTGTGTGTAGCTGAAGTCACCCTTCCCACCCATCATGGATTATTCAGGACCCAATCACGGTGCCCCCTCAGGGGTGGACACGTCTGTCAGGCTGTCCCTTCCTCTCTTCTCCCCTGGGCATGTCCCAGCCTCTTTGGTATTTTCTCCAAAATCTACTTAAAAAGGGCGGAGGGCACTGGTTGGTGGGCATCTTGTGGCCTGCCTGGCAGAGGAAGATGGCAGACTCAGTCACCCTTACCCAGAGACCTGGAGGTGGGGGTTCGGGGGTTGGTAGGGGGCTTCCCCGCTGCAAGCACCACTCTGGAGATTTCTCCCTGAGGTCTAATCCAGATCGCTTATGCTTCTCAGACAAACGCTTTCCCGACGAGCTTGCCCTTGACCAGACTTTCAGGTCCACAGCTGTGCAGCCCTACCCTGTCCAGACCTGTAGCTGTCAGTCAGCCAGCCGGATGGGGGAAATATTGTAGCCTTTCCCCCTTTCCCCACTTTCTCTCCATTGAATTGAAAAAGGGAGGTCATAAATGTGGCAGATTCACTAACTAGAAAAAGTTCTAAAATGTCACTCCTTGGGGCAGGTCAGCTCTGCAGGATTCATCCATGGCCCACAGGGCCCCTGGAGAGCAGGACAGGAAAACTGAGGTCCAGGGAGTTTCAATCCCTTTTTCAAGGTCACACTAGCTCTTTGGGCCTATGAAGATCCTGCAGAAAATATCTGAGACCTTAAAATATTTATTAGCTACCAAGTGGGAAAAGAAAACTGTGAAATCGAAATTAATAAATGTTAAATGTCTACAAATGTAACATTAGGTCAGCTGCATTAATTCCTACATTTGGTATTCATAAAAGTGTCATTATGCATGAAAGCAATTTGTCAGCTACATTTTCTCACTGGGTAGGAAATCCCGGGCAGGAGAGAGCATGGATGAGAAGGCATAGCCAGCCGCCAGTTAAATCAGTGTCTGGTAACCAAACAAGTTTAAGTGCAAAATTATGAAAGTATTTTTAAAATTGTCGGCAAAGATATTCTATTTAACAAGAGCTATTGGTGCACTTCATTCTGATAGAGGGGAGGGCTTTAGAAGTCTTCTTGTCTTGGGCTGGGCCCAGGCCTGGAGCCTGCCCTTGGCATTTGTGAAGCCCCAGCCAGGGTCTTCTCCAGCACCCTCATGGCAAGTGACCCCTTGGCATGGCTGGGGGGGGCGTTACAGTAGATTGGAAGGAGCCAGAAAGAGCCTCTTCTGCCCTCTGATTCTGTCATTCCTTCACTTGACAACCCATCCCTTTGATGTTTGAGAGCAGGGACAGGTCTGTTAATGAAATCTCCCCATTTTACAGGTGAAAAGAATGAGGCTCAAAGAAGGAAAGGGATCCACCCAGGGTCACATGGGGAGATAGGGTGGAAGTGAGGCCAGAACCCCCTTCTGACTGCCTCCAGACCACCCCATTTCCTATTTGCGTCTCCACTTCCCCATCGGGGGCCTTCCTGCAGGGCAGACTGAGGGACCCAGTCCCTATGGGGACAAAGTGTCCAGGACCTCAGGCCACAAGAGCAGATGACCAAATCATTCCTCTGAGAGACCCTCTCTCCATTCCTCCCCTCACCCTGAGAGAGCACTGGTCTTGGAGTCAGAAACCTGGGCTTCAGACCCTGTCACCCCCATGTGATGGATGTATGACCTTGGGCAAAGCACTCAGCCTTTCAGAGTCTCTGTTTCTGAACCTATATAATGGGGCAGAGACAGGCTCTGCCTACCCCGGGGGGTGGCAACTGCTCCTGGCAGCCATTTCCCCAGGCCTGGACTTCCTCTGGGGACACCTCTGCCCCCCGAGGAGAGAGGTCATTAAGTCCGCGAGTTATCTCATAGAAACCAGTCCACCTGGAGAGAGAAGAGAGCAAGAGCTCATCCCTTTCAGAGGCCGTGAAGGGAGGGGCGGCCTGGTGCTAGGGGCTACGAACACCATCCGGTAGGACTCCCCCCACCCAGGGGCCCACGACGACCCAGGAGGGCCCAGGCTCGAGGCGGCACCTGCTCTTACTGGCCACTGGCCCAGATCTGCTCCCCCCTCCGCCCCTCCCACTCTGATCAGAGCCTGGAGGGTCCTGAGGCCCGGAATGTGGCCAAGAGCCTCCTGACTGGGGTCTTTGCTAGAGTGAGGCCCTGGCTCCCTGGAGGAGGCGTTGTTGAGGGGCGAGCCTTCCGGGCTGGGGCCTCCCGGCGTCCCCTTGGTGGGTGGGGGCTTGCAGTGAGCAGCAGTGTGTTTCCAGCCTTTGGCCAGCTGACGCTGAAGAACATTCTGGATAACATTGAACACAGGCTTCCCTGAGGCAAACAATTCAGAAGGAAATGAAACTGGGAATTATTCACTGGGGAAACCTGTGGTCCTCTTTCCTCCATCTCTAACTCATTCAAAAAAGGACTGAAAGATGAAAGCATAATGCATATTGATATTTCTCGAGCACTTATTACGTGCCAGGCACTGTACCGAGCATTTAGCATGTCCATCTTGCTGAGTCCTCACCACAGCCCTACAGGAGTCACCCATTTCATGGGTGGAGAGGCTGAGGACAGGTGACTGGACTAAGGTCTTGCAGCTGGAAAGTGGCAGAGCAGAGATTTGAAGGTGGATCAGGGGCTCGAGAGCCCGAGCTGACAGCCACTAGGCGGACTCCCTTGCTGGCACTTTGGCCATTGATGTGCTGGAACGGAGGCTCTTCCTGGGACCCTTGGGTCAGCCACCTCCCCTCCTGGCTCCTGAAACTGCGTCTGACTGGCAGGGGGGCTCCAACTGCCCTCCTCTTGTCTCTGTTTTCTGCCAGAGCGTCAGCCTTCGAGTCCTTCGCACCAGACCCTTGACACCTGCCCCGGTGTGCCTCCAAGTCAGCTGTTGCTAGCAGGGAGCCCGGGACAAGGAGAGGTTAGGAAACAGAAGCCGGTGGGCTGAGGCCAAGTGGGGGACCCCTCAGGCCAACAAAACATCTGTCCCCACAGGTTCTGGTGGCACCACGACTGGGGTGATCTCTCCGCCTGAGGCCGGTCCGTGTCCACTCAACTCAGTGTCCTTGATTGGCAGAGACCTTTTAAGAGCCAAGGGGCAAGAGAATCGATGTCTCAGGGTCTGGTGGGGTGGTGCCCGTGGAGCAGGGCAAACAGAGTGGCTTCAGCTGGGGTCACAGCCGAGGTTCTGCTGACATTTTAGACCTCTGTTTGCAGAAGGGAAGGAGCTGCCCTCCTAGGAGACCATGTCATGGGGCCCTGCTTTCGTGGTTTCCTCTCTATCCTCCTTAGCAAGGACCACCAGAGCAGGTTTCCCAGGGCACAGGCTCTGTTGGCCCAACCAGACCCTTCTCTCTAGGTTTCTCTACCTCTTGCTCGAAACCTGCTGCGGCTTCCAGCACCTCTTCTGTTAACCTACTGCCACTTCTCACTCTTCACCCCCTTCTCAGGGGGCTTATCCGGAATCCCATCTCTAACTCTGAACACTCCCCTGAGTTCCAAATCCACAAGTCATCCTGGCCATTGGGCATCTCCATCTGGACAGCCCCAGCCCCCTCAGGTCTTGCCATCTTCCTTCTATGACCTCTCTACCACCTGATTTCTCTGACCCAAGGTTCCCCATTCCAGCAAATGGCAGAGACACACTCTTTAAAGACACCAGGTGAACGTGAGCATTTCAGATATGTAGAATGTGGGATGTAGGGGCCACAGGGTAAGTAGAAGTGGCTGGGAGTCAAGAGCAGCCTCTGAGGAAACAGCATTTGACCTGAGAGCTGAATGATGGGACAGAGCTGGCTTTGCAAGGACCTGGAGGAAGAGTTTTCAGGGCAGGGGAAATAGCAAATGCAAAGGCCCTGTGGTTTGGGAAGCAACAGGAGAGCCAGTGCAGGTTGAGGGTGGCGGGTGATATGGAATGTTATATGGGATGAAGCCACAGAAATCAGCAGGCAGAGAGTTTGAATTTTTTTCTAAATGTGGGAGCCACTGGAGGCTTTTAAGCAAGGGGTGGGGTGGGGTCACCTCATCTGGTTTGTTTTTTTTAAAGGATCTCTCTAGCTGTTGGGTGAGCAGGGGAGCTGGAGGCATTTAGGGAGTTGACTTGGAAAATAAATTTGGGGACAGGGATGTATGAAGAAGTAGGGGGTGGGGCAAAGAGAAATACCTGGGCTTCTAGCCTGGCCTGGGCTGTTGGCCTGAGAAACCGAGATGGGGACCAAGGACCAGCGGGGGGTGAGGGAAGTGGAGATTGCTGTTCTGCATTCCCATCCTAGTGAAAATTTTAGGTAGGCAGCTGGATATATGAGACTGGCATTCAAGAGAGACATCAGGGCTGGAGAGAGGAATATTAGCTGATAAATGTGAGGCCAGCCTCTGCTTTACTGCTAACATCCTTGCTTCCCGTTGGACTGTGAACTCCCTGAGGTCAGAACTATGTCTTATTATTGTTATAACTCCAGTGCTTTGGGGCAGAAGCCGCTCAGTAAGCTATAGAGGAATGAATAAAAAGCATAGATATCTATGTCACGTATTCATTAAAAAATGCTTGCCGAGTGCTTGCAATGTGCCCGGCTCTGTTCTTGATGCTGGAAATCGTCCTGAGGGAGACAACCTCCTGCCCCCCTGTGAACTTAGACTCCAGTGGCTGAGATGGGCCATAACCACACCGGTGAATGTTTATACTGTAATGAGCAACAGTGACAAGAACTGGGAAGAAGAAACTAAGCAGGATGAGGAGATAAAGAGCAGTGCAGATGGTCTTTAGGAGGGTCTAAGGAGAGGACATTTGAAGGGAGGCCTGACTGAATGAGAGATAAGCTATGTAGCTATCCTGGGGGAACAGCATGAAGGCTGAAGGAACATCATGTGCAGAGGCCTTGAGGTCTGAGTACAGATGTCTGTTTTGGAGGCTCAGGACAAACACACTTGGGGTCTCATGAGAGTAGGTGAGGGTCTCCCTGTTTCCCACACTCTGCAAGGTAAATTTCCTTGACCAGCACTAGAGATAGAGGCTTGAAAATTTGCTAGCGGGAACATTTTTTCCAACAGTTTCTAGGTTCAAGAAGGAGCCGCTTGAGTAGAGAGGTCAAGAGCCTCTTTTAGGGAAAGAGAAAAGGAGACTCTCACCATGCCTCAGCCAAGACTGTCAGCCCCGCAAGGCTTTGGTCTGGAATCCCTTCCTATCATTAGGGGGAAGGGTGGGAATAATCGTGCTGCATGATAACCCAAGGCCTTCATGGAGCTGTAATCTATAATCACAGAATTTGCCTCGACGCCACACTGCCTAAGTGCTGGAACGCCTCTGCCCTGGAAAGTCTTCACCGGATTATGCTGTTTTAGACTCTCGACATTCCCATTTAGAGGTGGGGCAGCAGGACCAGCACCCCCAGTTTAACAATGTCAACTTTAGGGTGGAGGCTCCAAACTCCCCACGCTGGCCTTTCCTCCTTCCCCAGCACCTCCAGGAGTTTTGGGAGAAACTGAGGAACAGCCAGAATGGCTCTCAGGCACCTTGACTGCTGCCTCTGGTTGGCCACCTCTGGATGTCGCTGTTCTGTACAGTAGTCTCTGGCCCTGGTTTTCCCGTGGCAGGCAGGCCGACCTCTCCCTGTTGATGGGGTGGAAGCCTGGCCTCCAGCACAGGGGTGCAAGGTAGGCACCCCTCCCCGCTGGCTTCTCCTTCACAAGGGGCCTTCCTGCTAGCTGTTTTCTGGAAACACCTGGAACGGCAGGCAGGTGGCTCCTGGCAGGACAGGCCTCACTCCTGTGTAACCCAGGCCCTGAAGGCCCAGAGCTGGCAAGGCCCCTCTGCATGCAGGGGAGGGGGCAGGAGGCAAAGAGAGGTTAGGGAATTTCAGATGCTCTGGGCATTTGGCGGGGGCTGGGGCGGGGGGCACTCTCTGTCCTCTGTTTGCTCCTTCCCTGTGCCTATTCCTCCTGCCCTTCCCTCTCATCTCTTTAGACATTCAGTTGCTTAGCCTCGACTAGGAGGCCAAGAGGCCAAGGAGCATCTGCTGCCATGCTCCTTCTGCAGTTGGTGGCTATCAGAACTTGCACACACACCTCCCTGCCAGGAGCCCTGGGATGTGGGTGGGGACATCTACAGCCCACCTGAGGGGTCGGAGGCTCAGACAAGTGAAGTGCCCAAGAACACTTGTGGGCGTTTGGTGGGGTATTCAGGGAGTATGATGGGGATATCTCTGGGATTATGTCACCAGTGTTCTTGTTATCTCTTGCTGCATGCAAAAACACCCCAAAATGTAGTGGCCTAAAACAACAGCATTTATTTTGCTGAGTATGGGCAGGCGTTGGGGGCAACATTGCATCTCTGCTCCACTTGGCATCAGCTGGGAGGCTGCACTGGGGCTGGCACTTCTTTATACAAGGTGGGCTGTTCACATGCTGCCTGCGAAGCTGGGGTGGGTGAAGGGCCTCATTATCTCCCCATGTGGGCCTCTCTGCAGCCTGCTTGGGTTTCCTCTGTGCACGGTGGCTGGATTTTTGGCCCAGGCATCCCAAGAGAACCGGGTGGAGGCTGTCTCACCTTTTAGGACCTAGGCTTGGAAGTCATGTAACATCACTTCCATCAAAGCAGTCACAAATGTCCTCCAGACTCAAGGGAGGGACATACGACCCATTACTCAATGGAAGGAGTGTCAGAGTGACATCATAAGAAGACCATGTGGGATGGGAGATTTTATTTAATCCATTTCTGGAAAATAAGCTCTCCCACACATGGCGGCCAGTCTGTTTTATTAGTCAAGGTGTGTGAGGCTTGGCCTTGAATCTCAGTAGCTTAACACAAGGAAGCCAAATTTCTCACTCTAGTTGTACTCCATGTAGGTTGGCTAACAGCCATCCTCTGCACTCCTACCTGTCGGATACAAGGGATCCTGGCTCCATTGGCTTTACGAAACTGCCATCTTAAACGTGTGCCTTTGAAGTCAGTGTAAAGCAGGGAGAGAAAATGTAGATGAAAGTACAGGGGGTTTTAATAGCCAGACCCAGAAGTGGTACCCAACGCTCACTGCAGGCCAGAACCCAGCAGATGGTCCCACCCAACTGCAGGGGATGCTGGGAAGTGTAGTTTTCCCATGTGCCCTGGAAAAGGAAGGGGATGGTGAGCACCTGCCTGGGTTCTGCCACACTCGTCTCCTAAGACCTCATGTAGAAAGCACAGGGGTCAAGTTGCTCACTGCTGTAGTCACGGTACCCATCACATTGCCTGACACGTCATAGGTGCTCAGCAAATGTGTCTGAAATGAATGAATGAACAGGGAGATGGTCCCCAGTTTGGCCTTGGCTTCCGAGCTTTGGGGTTAGACTCATGAGGCTGACTAAATCTTCCTGTTGATAAAGTTTGGAGAGTGGTGGTTCTCATGGTTTGGTCTAGAGTTCAAGTTTAACCTCACCTTCACTGACCCAGCAAAGATCCCTTGTGGGAGCTGTGCCCAGGGTGCGGCTGGCGTGGCTGGCATATCAGGCAGTGACCTGCAGCTTCATGTGTGGAGGTGAGTGCTAAGGAGCATGGGTGGGGCACCCACGGCATCTGTCCCCTGGGATAACCACAGGAGGAGGGGAAGGATTAGGTTTCTAGGGTGAAGAAGCTTCAGAAGGGTAAGAGTCATTGTCCAAATGGAAGGGATCACAGTTAAAACTGAGTGTGAATACCCAGCCACTCCAGCCCCAACACAGAGATCCTGGGGCTGCCTCAACTCCTACAGCACAGAGCGACCAATGCCCAGGGCATCCATCTGGCCACCCCTTCTGGCAAAATGACAAGTGAGGGTTCACTTGATTGCCAAGTAAGAAATTGGTTTACTCTGCTTAGGAAATGTGGATGTTGTCAGACCCTGAAGGGCTGTAGTATGGGGTGTCCCCCAGTCCTTGTGGGGTTGGAAGCCTACTCTCCCTACTCCCCCATGAGCTCCCTCCCACCCTGTCCCCTCTCCCAGCTTATGGTCCCCAAGCCATGGATGCTGAAGCCCCTGACGGATCTAGGAAGCCAGGTTATGCAGCACTGGGGGAAAAACAGAGGAGAGGGATTTGGGGGGCACTTACTTTCAGGGGGTTGGTGAACGTCCAGTTGCAGGCATGTCACAAAGTAGGCGGTGTGAAGATGTGAAGATACTCCATTCATTTGGAAAAAAACGGAAGAACTTTGCATCTCTACTTTTATTGATGAAAATGGTAGTAATGAAAATAGAAACAACAGCGGTCAACTGTTGAGTGCTAGGCGCCAGCCACTTGTAGGGAGTATCACATGAACATTTTTGTTGGTTAATCCCCTCATCCCAAAGAGGCCAGAGGTAAGGCACACAGAGGTCTCTCCAGGTGGCTTGGTCCCATGTCATTGCCTTTGAGGTGATCAGGGCTGGGAAGGCCTGTGGGAGGGTGGCCTGTGCCCTTTTTGCTGAACCCTGGTTTTTCTAGTCTGGGCACATGTCTCTGTAACTCAGCCCTCAGGGTAACTTCATTACTATCTGTTTTTCCTGATGAACTGTAAAGCCCAGGAGAAAAACTGTTTTCTCACAGCTGAATCTCTACTGCTCACATTGTGGAATCAAATTCATATTTATTGAATAAATGAATAAAGAAACCAAAGAGTCGGTTTCTTCAGGACTTCTGACAGGCTCCCTCTGACCTCGGAGCGATGGTGCTCATGGAAGATCTAGCATTCAAGGGTAGCCCACGGTAAACTCAGAGAGAGGGGCCTAAGACCCTTGGTGTCCCATAGCTGTAGCCTTCTGACAATTCCTTCTCCTTCTTTTTGAAGCCAGTTATCTGCTGGTTACAAAGTGCTGTGTGACAAATGGCCCCAAAACTTAGTAGCTGTTTTAGTTAACATTCTCCAGGGAAACAGAACCAGTAGGATCTAAATATAAGATTTATTATAGGAATTGGCTCATGCAATTATGGAGGGAGAGAAGTTCCACCGTTTGCCATCTTCAAGCTGGAGAACCAGGAAAGCTGGTGGTGTGATTCGAGTCTGTTTTTGTTTATTTTGGTATCGTTAATATACAATCACACGAGCAACATTGTGGTTACTAGACTCCCCCATTATCAAGTCCCCACCACATACCCCATTACAGTCACTGTCCATCAGCGTAGTAAGATGCTGTAGAGTCACTACTTGTCTTCTCAGTGTTATACTGCCTTCCCTGTACCGCCCCGCCCCCAGTACATTATGTCTGCTAATCCTAATGCCCCCTTTTCCCCTTATCCCTCCCTTCCCACCCATCGTCCCCAGTCCCTTTCCCTTTGGTAACTGTTAGTCCATTCTTGGGTTCTGCGAGTCTGTTGCTCTTTTGTTCCTTCAGTTTTTGCTTTGTTCTTATACTGCACTGATGAGTGAAATCATTTGGTACTTGTCTTTCTCCACCTGGCTGTAAGTCAATTCTTATAAACTTTTTTTTTAATTGAAATATCGTTGATAGACAATTTTATATTGGTTTCAAATGTACAACATAGTGGTTCAACAGTTACCCATATTATTAAATTCTTACCCCCTCTAGTGCCGTTACTATCTATCAACATAGAAAGATGTTACAGAATCATTGACTATATTCTCCTGCGATCAATTTATACTGTGATTATGAATTACTGGGCCCCTTTTTCCTCCTCCCCCTCCCCCCAGCTCCCCCAACCTCTTGGTAACCACTAGTCACTTCTCAGTGTCTATGAGTCTACTGCTGTTGTGTTCATTCTGTTTTGCTTTGTTTTATATTCTACAAATAAGTGAAATCATACTGTATTTGTCTTTCTCTGCCTGGCTTATTTCACTGAGCATGATACCCTTTAGATTCTTCCATGTTGTTGCAAATGGAAGGATTTCTTTTCTTTTTATGGTGGAATAATATTCCATTGGGTATATGTGCCATATCTTCTTTATCCATTCATCTATTGATGGACATTTTGGTTGCTTTCATATCTTGGCTATTGTAAATAATGCAGTGATTAACATAGAGGTGTATATATCTTTTTGAATCGGGGATTTTGTTTTCTTAGGGTAAATTCCTAGAAGTGGAATTACTGGATCGAATGGTATTTCTATTTTTAGTTTTTTGAGGAAACACCATACTGCTTTCCACAGTGGCTGCACCAATTTACATTTCCTACCAATAGTGTAGGAGCGTTCCCAGTTCTTCACATCCTCACCAGCATTTGTTGTTTCTTGTCTTTTGGATACTGGCCATTCTAACTGGTGTAAGGTGATATCTCATTGTGGGTTCAATTTGCATTTTCCTGATGATTAGCAATGTGGAGCATCTTTTCACGTGTACTACTTGCATTTGTTGCTGGAGCGTTGCTGCGGGTCAGATAACACCCAGGAATAATGTTTTACCAGGTATCTGGGCAACCTGTAGCTCAGTCAAGTTGACACATAAATTAACCATCATGATAGCTTAAAACAACACATTTCTGTGAGTGGACTAGATTCAGTTGGGTAGATCTCCCTTGGGATCTCTCGTGCAGCGGCCGGGACTGTGAAAGCCTCACAGGCTGGATTCCGAGATGACTTCATGCACGTGTCCGGTGCCTCATTTGAGATGCTTGAGGAGGGACTGCCCAGCAATCTCTCCCTTTCTCTGCAGCCCTTCTAAGTGGATTGCTTGGGTCTCCTTGCAACACAGAGGACACTTGGACTTCTTATATGGTGGCTGACTTTCCCTGGAGAGAGAGTTCCCAGAGTCCCAGGTAGAAGTTACAGGCTTCTTGCAAGCTGCCTTCAAGAGTCATGCAGCATCGCTTCCTTCGTGTTCTATTGGTCAGCAGCGAGCCCCAGCCCAGCCCAGAGGCAAGGAAAGGCCCTGCAGCAGATGTGAATATCTGGAGGTGTGGCTTACTGCAGGGGTGAGGGGCTCATCTCTGAAGACCAGCTAATGCAAGGCTGAAGGGGACGTACGGTGAAGTAGGTAGGTACCTGTGCTGAGGGTCAGAAGACTCAGGTCCTGGCTCTGCTGGTCACCCCTGGACAAGTCTTTTGAGCTTCCTGGGTCTCAGCTTCTCAGGGTATAAAATGACAGGAGTAGACGAGATGAACCGGAAAGTTCCCCCGCCCTTGGCCGCCTGAAGCACAAGCCTGGCCCCGCTCTGCAGGCTGAGTTCAGCTGGAGCAGGTGGGCCAGCTGAGTTGCCCACCTCCAACTCCCAGAGCGCATGAACCTCAGCTAGGCTCCTAGACAGGAGAACTGAGTACAGCTGGGACTCGAAGGCCTCAGCGCCAGAAACAAATGGCCCTCCCCAGCCGGCTCCGGGCACATTATTCACGAGTTTGTTATTGTTTAACTTAATCGCCAAATGTCATCCGAATGCCATTTGTTCTGCCTTCTCACCAGAGACTTACCTATTTATTTTACATTTCAAATGAATTGTTGATTATTCTGTCATTTGGGTCTTTATTTTGTAATTCATTTGGCAAGGTCCAGTGAGTTGGAAATAATGCCGTACTGAACACAGCACCTTCTGGGCCCCTCAGGAGGGTTGCTCGGCCACTCTCCACCTTTCTGATGGGTAATGGTGAGGGAGATGCCAAATGCTGCTCTCCTCTCAGTCCAGACCCTGATCCCGCGGGACTCTCAGGTGCACGCCAAGGGATGAGGCAGGTCAGTAAGAAAGCTCAGGACGAGCTCTGCAGTGGACACACCTTGACTGAGTTCTGACTTGTGCCATTTAGTTATCGGTCCTTGGGCCCTAATTCCTTTGGGCAAGTGGTTTACCTTCACTCAGCCAGTTTCCTCACCTGTAAAATGGGACAGTTAGGCATCAGTACCTACACCGTGGTTGTGAAATTCAGTGGGAGGTGAGACGTCCAGTGCTTCCCGGTGTCTGGCACATAGTCAGCCCTCCCTAAGTTAGTTGTGAATTCATTTCATCCTGAACTCTAAGTAGAACAGCATGACCGCAATCAGCCTGTGCAAGAAGCAGGGGATTAACGGCCAGAGGGCTTGAGGAATTAAAGTACAGACAGTTCCTGGCACAGGCAGAGTGCAGGGCCGTGCTGGGTGTGGCTGACCCACTCCCTCAGCCTCAGGCCTGTCTGGGAGGCTCCCAATCTGACCTGACTTAACCAGCCACCCTCCCAGGCTTCCTTGCGGCTGCCAGAGAGCTGGTTGCTAAGCCAGCAACCCGGGAGCGGCCATTGATCTAAGAGACAGATGGCCCCCTCGGCCTGCCACCAGAGCCCACAGCTACAGTGCAAGGCCTCACTGGGCCTCCAGGCAGCTTTACGGTTGTGCTGCAAAGCCAGAAAGGCTCTGAGCTGGGCTCCCTTCAAAATCGATGGGGAGCCCCCACCCCCAGATTCTGATTCTTAAGGCTGGGGTGAATCCCAAGGGACTCAGGACAACTGCCTTCTGTGTATCCTTCTCCAACCCAGAAGCTTCCCAGTCCTCTTGGATTCTTAAAAAAAAAAATTTTTTTTAATTTGCTTTTTAAATGACAAGATCAATATCCTTAACATTGAAGGAGACCAGGAAAACACAGAGAACCCATTTGAGGGGATACGGCAATTCTATTCCCCAGAGAATGCTAACATTTTTGGGGATTTGCTCCTTGTCTTTTGTCTGTACATCTATTACACCTAACATGTTTTGCACTGTACTGTTTCAGCTTGCCTTTCCAATTAAGGGACTAATGGCCATAAATGTCCCTCCTCAGTAAGTTTCAGTCATTGCTCCGTCTTCCATTCCCACTCTGGGATGGGCTCACTGTATTTTTCCTCTCTCTGGCAGACTTGCCTTCCCTTTTTCGGGCCCTGACTTTTGGCCAGTGTCCTAAGATGCTAAAATACATTCCTCCTCACCTCCTTTCCCCTCCGGCCTCCATGTTCCCTCTTTACTGCTATTGTCTGAAAAAGCTACCTTTTCTCCCCACCCTCTTTGTCTGCCCAGCCCCTGAATTCTGGTCCCTGTCCCCTCAGAGCTCTAGGGCAGCACCTGATAGACATAGAATGTCAGCCACATATGGAATTTAAAATTTTCTAATAGCCACAACGAAAAAGTAGAAAGAGATAGGTAAAATTAGTTTTAAGACTGTATTTCATTTACCTTAATGTACCCAACCTATTATCGTTTCAACCTGTAACATGTAATCCGTATAAAAGTTATTCATGGGATATTTCACATAAAAAAAATTTTTTTTTGGTTCTAACCCTTTGAAATCTGGTTTGTATATTACAATTTACTGTGCCTCTTGATTCAGACTAACTATATTTCAAATGCTCAGACACCATGTGTGGCCAGTGACTATGGTATCGGATGACACATAGCTAGGGGGCTCACCAAGGGGGGATCAGTTCCTAGAGTTTGTTCTGTCCAGCATGCCTTCCCAGGGGGCTCTTATTTCGCTCTTGTTATATATTTGTTTCTGAAACCTCTTTTATGATATCAGTAATACATGGTCATTTCTAAATAGCAGACAAATCCAGATATAGTGATTTAGATTTTTGAAATAAGATGTCTGTGACTTTCTCTCCCCTGCCAAGGCCATTACAGACACCCCGTCCTGGTCAGGCAGAAGGGTCACCTAGCATTAATTATGGAAAATTGGGATTAATTATGGAAAGAGCCCAGAGAGGTTGCAACAGTCATTGTTGAGACCTGAGAATCAAAGGGAAGAAATCCGGAGTTTGTGCCATAAAAGGGCCGAGGAGAAGGGGAGCCCAGCTCTGTCTCTCCTCCGCCAAGTGTAACAATGAGAGGACACTCACTTGGGCTAGCTTCAGCACAGAGAAGGGAACATTTCAGAGTCTTCAATGACCTATAGATTCGCTGGGCTGGGGGCTGAACGCCCAGACTCTGGTCTGAGCTCTTTGGACTGATTCCTACCGCCACACAGCAGACCTTGGCCGCCAACAGGAGGCTGTCATTTCTATGGTCAGGAAGCCTCTTGTGGAGTTAGGGGGCTGCTCTTACACCTGCTGGGCCCAGATCCACAACCACTGCCGCCCTGACCCAGCTGCCGAATCAGGATGCAGCTGCCGCCACCCACACCAGCAGCAGTGCGGCCCTGAGCCCTGCCGGGTCACTGGAACTGCTCAGACATGGGGCTATAGTCCAGATGGAAATAGCCAAAGCCGTCAAGCCCCTGAGGTCAAAGTGT
Source organism: Smutsia gigantea (assembly GCA_032199065.1). Taxonomy (NCBI): domain Eukaryota; kingdom Metazoa; phylum Chordata; class Mammalia; order Pholidota; family Manidae; genus Smutsia; species Smutsia gigantea. The sequence goes on from JAVSCE010000037.1 coordinate 61,789, forward strand.
TCAGAAGAAAAAAAATAAGTTTACCTTTAAGACATGGAAGGAAATTGGACTTTAGAAGTCTGGCTTGCCACATAAAAAGCAGAAATAGCATTTGGATGAGTCAGTCCAGGCAGCTATAACAACATATCACAGACCAGATGGCTTAAACACACACTTATTTTCTCACAGTTCTGGGGGCTGGAAGTCCCAGATCACAATGCTGGCATGATCTGGTTCTGGTGAGAGCTCTCTTTGTAGCTTATAGAAAGCTGCCTTCTCACTGGGTCTTCACATGGAAGAGTGAAAAAGAGAGAGAGGGCAAGCTCTCCGGTGCAGCTTCTTACAAGGGCGCTAATCACATCATGGCGGCCCCACCCTCATGACCTCATCTAAATCTGACTACCTCTCAAAGACCCCCACCTCCCAATACCATCACACTGTTGGGTAGGGCTTCCACATGTGAATTTTGGGAGATCACAATTCAATCTACAGGAATATATATATATTTTTTGGTATTAATGTACAATTACATGAGCAACGTTATGGTTACTAGACTCCTCCTTTTATCAAGTCCCCACCACATACCCCATTACAGTCACTGTCCATCAGCATAGTAAGATGCTATAGAATCATTACTGGTCTTCTCTGTAAATACTGCCTTCCCCATGTCCCCCCTACATTATGTGTGCTAATCGTAATGCCCCTTTTCCCCCATTATCCCTCCCTTCCCACCCGTCCTCCCCAGTCCCTTTCCCTTTGGTAACTGTTAGTCCATTCTTGGGTTCTGTGAATCTGCTGCTGTTTTGTTCCTTCAGTTTTTTCTTTGTTCTTATGCTCTACCGATGAGTGAAATCATTTGATACTGTCCTTTTCCGCCTGGCTTATTTCACTGAGCATAATACCCTCTAGCTCCATTCATGTTGTTGCAAATGGTAGGATTTGTTTTCTTCTTATGGCTCAATAATATTCCGTTGTGTATATGTACCACATCTTCTTTATCCATTCATCTACTGATGGACACTTAGGTTGCTTCCATTTCTTGGCTATTGTAAATAGTGCTGCAATAAACATAGGGGTGCATCTGTCTTTTTCAAATTGGGCTGCTGCATTCTTAGGGTAAATTCCTAGAAGTGGGATTCCTGGGTCAAATGGTATTTCTATTTTGAGTTTTTTGAGGAACCTCCATACTGCTTTCCACAATGGTTGAACTAATTTGCATTCCCACCAGCAGTGTAGGAGGGTTCCCTTTTCTCCACATCCTTGCCAACATTTGTTGTTGTTTGTCTTTTGGATGTTGGCCATCCTCACTGGTGTGAGGTGATATCTCATTGTAGTTTTAATTTGCATTTCTCTGATGATTAACGATGTGGAGCATCTTTTCATGTGCCTGTTGGCCATCTGAATTTCTTCTTTGGAGAAGTGTCTTTTCATGTCCTTTGCCCATTTTTTAATTGGCCTATTTGCTTTTTGTTTGTTGAGGTGTGTGAGCTCTTTGTATAATTTGGATGTCAACCCCTTATCGGATATGTCATTTTGAAAATATTCTCCCATACTGTAGGATGTCTTTTTGTTCTACTGATGGTGTCCTTTGCTGTACAGAAGCTTTTTAGTTTGATATAGTCCCACTTGTTCATTTTTGCTTTTGTTTCACTTGCCCAGGGAGATATGTTCATGAAGAAGTTGCTCATGTTTATGTCCAAGAGATTTGTGCCTATATTTTTTTCTAAGAGTTTTATGGTTTCATGACTTACATTCAGGTCTTTGATCCATTTTGAGTTTACTTTTGTGTATGGGGCTAGACAATAATCAAGTTTTATTTTCTTACATGTAGCTGTCCTGTTTTGCCAACACCAGCTGTTGAAGAGGCTGTCATTTCCCCTTTCTATGTCCATGGTTCCTTTATCATATATTAATTGACTATATATTGTTGGGTTTATATCAGGGCTCTCTAGTCTGTTCCATTGGTCTATGGGTCTGTTCTTGTGCCAGTACCAAAATTACTGTGGCTTTGTAGTAGAGCTTGAAGTCAGGCAGCATAATTCCCCTTGCATTATTCTTCCTTCTCAGGATTGCTTTGGCTATTTGGGGTCTTTTGTGGTTCCATATGAATTTTAGAACTATTTGCTCTACTTCATTGAAGAATGCTGTTGGTATTTTAATAGGGATTGCATTGAATCTGTAGATTGCTTTAGGCAGGATGGCCATTTTGACAATATTAATTCTTCCTATCCATGAGCACGGGATGTGTTTCCATTTATTGGTATCTTCTTTAATTTCTCTCAAGAGTGTCTTGTAGTTTTCAGGGTATAGGTCTCTCACTCCTTGGTTAGGTTTATTCCTAGATATTTTATTCTTTTGGATGCAATTGTGAGTGGAATTATTTTCCTGATTTCTCTTTCTGCTAGTTCATCGTTAGTGTATAGGAATGCAACAAATTTCTGTGTATTAATTTTGTATTCAGCAACTTTACTGAATTCAGATATTAGATCTAGTAGTTTTGGAGTAGGTTCTTTAGGGATTTTTATGTACAGTATCATGTCATCTGCAAAGAGGGACAGTTTGACTTCTTCCTTACCAATCTGGATGCCTTTTATTGTTTGTGCTGTCTGATTGCTGTGGCTAGGACCTCCAGAACTATGTTGAATAAAAGTGGGGAGACTGGGCATCCTTGTCTTGTTCCTGATCTTAAAGGAAAAGCTTTCAGCTTCTCGCTGTTAAGTATAATGTTGGCTGTGGGTTTGTCATATATGGCCTTTATGATGTTGAGGTACTTGCCCTCTATACCCATTTTGTTGAGAGTTTTTATCATGAATGGATGCTGAATTTTGTCGAATGCTTTTTCAGCATCTATGGAGATCATGTGATTTTTGTTCTTCTTTTTGTTAATGTAGTGGATGATGTTGATGGATTTTTGAATGTTGTACCATCTTTGTATCCCTGGGATGAATCCCAGTTGATCATGATGTACATCTTGATCTGTTCAATACATCTTTTTGATGTATTTTTTAATTCAGCTTGCTAATATTTTGTTGATTATTTTTGCATCTGTGTTCATCAGGGATATTGGTCTGTAATTTTCTTTTTCTGTGGGGTCTTTGCCTGGTTTTGGTATTAGAGTGATGCTGGCTTCATAGAATGAGTTTGGGAGTATTCCCTCCTCTTCTACTTTTTGGAACACTTTAAGGAGAATGGGTATTAGATCTTCACTAAATGTTTGATAAAATTCAGCAGTGAAACCATCTGGTCCAGGTGTTTTGTTCTTAGGTAGTTTTTTGATTACCAACTCAATTTCTTTGCTGGTAATTGGTCTATTCATATTTTCTGTTTCTTCCTGGGTCAGCCTTGGAAGGTTGTATTTTTCTAGAAAGTTGTTTATTTCTTCTAGGTTATCCAGTTTGTTAACATAATTTTCCATAGTATTCTCTCATAATTCTTTGTATTTCTGTGGTGTTCATAGTGATTTTTCCTTTCTCATTTCTGATTCTGTTTATGTGTGTAGACTCTCTTTTTTTCTTGATAAGTCTGTCTAGGGGTTTATCTATCTTGTTTGTTTTCTCAAAGAATCAGCTCCTGCTTTCATTGATTCTTTCTATTGTTTTATTCTTCTCAATTTTATTTATTTCTGCTTTAATCTTTAGACTGTTCATCTGGGATTGTTCTTTCCTGAGGTAGGCCTGTATTGCAATATATTTCCCTCTTAGCACAGCCTTTTCTGCGCCCCACAGATTTTGTGGTGTTGAATTGTTGATGTCACTTGTCTCCATATATTGCTTGATCTCTGTTTTTATTTGGTCATTGATCCATCGATTATTTAGGAGCATGTTATTAAGCCTCCATGGATTTGTGGGCTTTTTCATTTTCTTTGTGTAGTTTATTTCTAGTTTCATACCTTTGTGATCTGAGAAGCTGGTTGGTACAATTTCAATCTTTTAAAATTTACTGAGGTTCTTTTTGTGGCCCAGTATATGATCTATTCTTGAAAATGTTCCATGTGCACTTGAGAAGAATGTGTATCCTGTTGCTTTTGGATGGAGTGTTCTGTAGGTGTCCGTTAGGTCCCTCTGTTCTAATATGTTGTTGAGTGCCTCTGTCTCTTTACTTATTTTCTGTTTGGTTGATCTGTCCTTTGGAGTGAGTGGTGTGTTGAAGTCTCCTAAAATGAATGCTTTGCATTCAATTTCCCCTTTAATTCTGTTAGTATTTATTTCACATATGTAGGTGATCCTGTGTTGGGTGCATAGATATTTATAACAGTTATGCCCTCTTGTTGGACTGACCCCTTTATCATTATGTAATGTCCTTCTTTGTCTCTTGTGACTTTCTTTGTTTTAAACTCTATTTTGTCTGATACAAGTACTGCAACTCCTGTTTTTTTCTCCCTATTACTTGCATGAAATATCTTTTTCCATCCCTTCAGTTTTAGTCTGTGTATGTCTTTGGGTTTGAAGTGAGTCTCTTATAGGCAGTATATAGATGGGTCTTATTTTTTTATCCACTCAGTGACTCTACGTCTTTTGATTGGTGCATTCAGACCATTTACATTTAGGGTGATTATCAATAGGTATGTACTTATTGCCATTGCAGGCTTTAGATTCGTGGTTATCAAAGGTTCAAGGGTAATTCCCTTACTATATAAGAATTTAATTTAACTCACTTAGTATGCTATTACAAACAGAACCTAAAGATTTTTTTCCTCCTTTTTCTTCCTCCTCCATTCTTTGTATGTTATGAATCATAGTCTATACTCTTTGTCTATCCCTTGGGTGACATCTATTTAATCTTAGGAATACTTCCATCTATAGGAGTCCCTCCAAAATGCACTGTAGAGGTGGTTTGTGGGAGGTAAATTCTCTCAGCGTTTGCTTATCTGAAAATGGTATAATCCCTCCTTCAGATTTAAATGATAACTTTTCTGGGTAGAGTATTCTTGGTTCGACGCCCTTCTGCTTCATTGCGTTAAATATATCATGCCACTCCTTTCTGGCCTGTAAGGTTTCTGTTGAGAAATCTGATGATAGCCTGATGGGTTTTCCTTTGTATGTGATCTTTTTTCTCTCTCTAGCTGCTTTTAAAAGTCTGTCTTTATCCTTGATCTTTGCCATTTTAATTATTATATGTCTTCATATTGTCTTCCTTGGGTCCCTTGTGTTGGGAGATCTGTGTACTTCCATGGCTTGAGAGACTATCTCCTTTCCCAGATTGGGGAATTTTTCAGCAATTACCTCCTCAATGACATTTCCTATCCCTTTTTCTCTCTTTTCTTCTGGTACCCCTATTAAGTGAATATTGTTCCGTTTGGATTGGTCACACAGTTCTCTCAATATTCTTTCATTCTTAGAGATTCTTTTTTCTCTCTGTGTCTCAGATTCTTTGTATTCCTCGTCTCTAATTTCAATTCCATTTACCGTCTCTTCTACTACATCTAATCTGCTTTTAAATCCCCCCATTGTATGTTTCATTTCAGATATGGAATTTCTTAATGATTGAATCTCTGTCTTAAATTTGTTCCTGAGTTCTTGAATGTTTTTCTGTACCTCCATAAGCATGTTTATGATTTTTATTTTGAACTCTCTTTCAGGAAGATTGGTGAGTTCAGTTTCATTTGGCCCTTTTTCTGGGGTTTGTGAGATTTTGGTTTGAACCATGTTCTTTGACCTTTCATATTTCTGTGTGGTGCCCTCTAGTGCCCCGAAGCTCCAGTCTCTGTAGCTGCTCAGCCCCTAGAGTGAGGTTGGGGGTCATAGGGGAGCGGAGCTGGGGCCTGGGGGGAGGAAAGAGCTGTTTTCTGAATCCTACCTGCAGTGCCTGTCGTCTGTCCATATGAGAGCCAGTGGGCCGAGCACACAGGTGTAAGCCTCTGCGTCTCTAGCTGTTGTAGGCAGGGCCTCTCTCTGACTGGCCTGATGCCAGCGCAGTGACTGCCGGTTTGCGAGCAGGTGCCTGCAGGCCAGGAGGAAGCCTTGGCAGGCTCCGTGTCACAGTGGGGGACCTCGGAGCTGAGTAGCCAGGGGGGTGGAGCACCTGAAGCTCCCCAAAGTTCCCAGTCTGCTGGGCAGAGCGTGCTCAGACAACCTTGTCCCCCTATCCCTTTTCCCGTGTAGCAAGCTCCATGCAAACCCCACGCCTTCAGCAGCCCTCTTGCTCCTAGGAAGCCTGTCAGATTGCCCGCCTTTCCTTAGTCCCAGAGCGGCCAGATGTGGATCCCGTCCTCCACAAACGGCCAGAATCTGTCTCTCAAGCACTCTCCCTGTCCCAGTTTCCCATCCTCCAGAGCACCACACAGTGTAGGTTTCTGCTCGCAAAGCAGATCTCCAGGGCTAGGTGTTCAGCAGTCCCAGGCTTCCACCCCATTCCCCGCTCCATTTCTCTTCCTCCTGCCAGTGAGCTGGGGTGGGGGAAAGGCTCGGGTACTTCTGGATCAAGGCTTTCATATGTTACCCTGTTTCGTGAAGTCTGCTCTGTTCATGAGGTCTGTATGCAGTCTGGTTTAGCTTTCTTTCCTGTTGTTATTTTACGGTTAGTTGTATTAACTCTTATTTTCTCACTATCTGTGGTTTTGGGAGGAGTTCTCTGTCTCACCTTTCATGCCACCGTCTTGAATCCACACCCCCACAGGAATATTTTTACAATTGTAAGATCACTGAGCTGCAAGGGAGTCTGAGGAATATAGCGGGATTTTTTGGTGGGGGAGAGGATTCCAAGCCTCTGCAGTAGGAAAGGCACATTAGAAGGGGTGTCGGGGATGCTGGCTTCATCTAGGTGGGCATCTCCTGAAGGCAGCTGATCCCCCACCACATACAACCTCACCATCCATCACCAAGAGTGACCTTTACTGATGCTATGTTGTTGAGTTCTTGTAGGCTTTTAATCAGTTGTCTATTAACAACCAGAAAAGAAAATTGAGATCGTACTCAACATATGGCTCCCTGACTTGTTTTTCCATTTACTACACTGTTGAATATTTTCCCGCATGTCAATAAACATTCACATCACCAATTTAAATAGCTCCTGATATTTCAAAGTCTGGATAAAACCATAATTTACTGAACTAAATGCCTATCATTAGGATTTTTTAGAATAAATGTAGATTGGTCTTAGTTTCCCCTATCAGAAACAGATTATGAAGAACATTTCAGAAGCAAAGTCTAATGATAAATGACAAGAGAAAAGGTGCTTGGAAAGAGTGTATGTGTTTTAAGGACTCTGATGCATTACTAAATTGCCCTCCAGAAACATTACATCAAATTACACCCACAAGTCTCATTAGAGTGCTTGTTTCCTATGTCTTCAACAACACTGAGTATTATCACTAAAGTTTTTTTTCCAATTTGATAGTGAAAGGCCTTCCCACCCCTCTGACCCCCACATCTTTGATGTTTTTCTTCTTCCTCCGAATTTACTGGTGATCCTGTCTTCCTCCCTCCCACGTCCACTACAGATGTTTGTGCTGCCAGCTGTCTGTCCAGACACCTTTTCTTCCTTCACATTCCCTTATGAATCAGAGTGAAACCAGCCTTTACAATATCCCTCTGGCTGACACCCACTCCAAAAGCTCCCAGCACCAATTCTGTCCCGTCCTTGGCCCCAAATAAATATGTGATAAATAGGTGAATAAGAAATAACACTCCTACTTAAGACTTGCAATCAGAAATGGGATGCCATCCTCAGAGATTTTCGAAACCTCAGCGACCTTAAGGGGAAATCGCTCACACTCAGCACAGTCAAGATCTTACCAGCAAGAACGAAAGTGAAAGCCTATCTTAGAGAATCTGCCTTCAAATGCCTCCCCGCAGTATCCTGGGACAACAAGACAGATTTAGAACTGAACTAGGTCGTGGTTATTAGGAACCATATTCTCCAAAAGATGGAGGAAAAACATTGACTGCAGATCTCATTATAAACATCTCATGAGAAACAATACTTTCAGGGATGTGCTTTGGTTCACTCTAAAGCAGGTTGTTTCCACCTCCAACTGGGGTCTGACCAGCTGACTGCTTCTATAAATCTTTGGAAAAATAAAAACTAAACAGCAACAAAACCCCTATCTTGTCTCTGTGGGCAATCCCTAATTGTCTCATCCAGCCTCCTCCCATGAGCCTTAGACTGGACATGAGCTACATATTCCACTGGGATCTCAGGTTCAAGATGCTACCATATTATTGCCTGATTTTCCTTTCTTTTCTTTTTTGAGCAGTGAGAAGTCTTTAAGGCAAAAAGTACACACTCGAAGAAAGGGGAGTGCGGGCAGCATCAGAAAGGAGGCGCATTCAAAGGCCTAGGGTTCTGTCTTTTAATATTGTCCGATTTTCTTACTATTTTAGTAGCTGACATTAATTGAGTGCTGTCTGAGGATGCTGGGTTTCCACAGAGGCAGGCCCAGAGACATGAATGCAAGTAATTTATTTGAGAGGTGATTCCAGGAAACGCTGGTTGGATGAAGTGAAGTTGCAAGAAGTAAGGGAAGAAAGCCACAGCAGGATGTGTTAATGAACAAGTGATTGCTGTGGGCAACTGGTCTCACTGCCCTGGGGACCTCTGAGAGCCTTCGCAGAGCAGGCTTCAGAGTTGCCCCAGCAGAGGGGCAAAGAAGCGAGGTATTTATCCATGCCCTCGTGTCCATGATCCCTGTGAGAGAGCAGGAGCGCTTACATGGTGAGTGGAGCCCTAGGAGAGGACCCACAGAGGCCTGCTGTAGGAAGCAGGCTTTTGCAAGAAGGGTGAGTGCCTGTGGGCCTGGGGGGACACCCACAGCAACTACTACAGGAGCATCTTACATGCCAGGCGTTTGCTACTTGGTTGACACACACCATCTCATTGAGTCCCCCCGCAGCTACCCAGGCAGTAGACGCTCTTATGACTGAGGCTTAGAAATGGCAAAGGATTGGCTCAGGGTCACATATGCCCAGGAGGTGAGGGGGCTGTGCTTTGGGCTACAGAGTCCATACTGTCCCCTCTGTCACAAGACTGTGCTCCCCCATGTCAGGCAGCTCTTTTGAGGGTAGCACCTGGTGAAGAAATGTGAGGCAGACAGAATTCAGGAGCTCATTTCCCCCCACGCTGTGTGTTTCCTTAAATCACAGGGTTCTTGCAATTTTCTGAGCTGTCGGTTCCTCACTTGATGGAATTTTAGACTCCGAGGCGGGAGTTCTGCCTGTGAAGGCCTGGGAGGGAAAATGAACCAGAAACAGCACTTGGAGGCTTGGTAATCACATTAGCTTGATTTTGATTAAAGCAAATATGTTTGTGTGTAATGTGCTGTAATGATTTTTTTTTTTCCTGAAAACAACCATTTTCTGGGGCTTTGAATGATATGTTCTAAAGAAGGTTCCCTCTCCATTTACTGGGTTCAAAACCTTGGTTAAGCACATGAGAAGAAAACTATTTTCACTCTGATTTCTTTCACCTCTTCACTTTGCTATGCTCTTTAATAAAATAATAATAGCAGTAGTAGTAATAGTAACGGCAGCGATCACCAACAGAGAGCTGACTGCAGATGTAAGATGGTATGTGTATATATGCTAAGTTGTGTATATATATACTTTATATCTAAATATCCAAATGTAAATATTATATTACTTAATCTCCTCAATAACTGTGAGATGCATAGCCCCATTTTGCAAAAGCTGAAACTGAGGCTCAGAGAGGTTAAGCAAGCTGCCCAAAGTCACCCAGCCAGGAGTCAGGAGCTGAGATCCATTGTCTGGTGCCAAAGCCCTGCCTCCATCCCAGGCCTGCCCTGCCTCCCCCTCACCATGCACCAGCACCCAGCCCACCTTCCTGAATGTGTCCCCTCTTTGTTTCTCAGGCTCCACTTGCTCGCCCCCATTTTCCAGATGGGACCTATGTGGAAGCCAACCCTTGTTCTGTTCCTGCCCCTTTTGTACATCGGCAGCGAGGCTGGGAACTGCAAACATGGTCCCCTGCTCTGTGTGCCTGGAACCACTGCCCACAGCTTCTGCCCAGGGCCTCTCATCACAAATAAGTATGTCACAGCATGATTTGTGAAGGGTGTCAGGACTGTGGGTGATTTTCTTTACCTTCTATTTCGACTTCCATTATTCTTGCTCTAGTGTAGGTGCAATGAAAAATAACAAAGGCATTTGTCTTCTCTTTTTCTGTTCTCTCTCCTGGCTGTCTCTCTTTCATCCTTTCTCTCTCCATGGCTTGTCTTGGATGTGAATGACCTTTCACGGGCCCCAGCAGTGGCAGGGAGCAGCTCCCCACCCCATGAGCACTGCCCCATTTCGGGACTGTGGTTCTGTCTCTTCCAGTTGACAGGTGCTCCAAGAAAATCCAAAAGGAAATCCTTCAGAAATGATGCTCTGAACAGCTAGCCAGCCACAGAATGAAAGGCAGGGAGACTCGGATCCCATGCCCACTTACTGAGCTGCAGCTGTGGCCACATTATGGACATAATCCGGGGGTGAGACGAGACAAGAGACCAAGCTGGACTCCTTCCAAGCTCTGCCAGGTCATTCACTCATTCAACAAACACTCACTGAGCACCTGCTATGCTCCAGGCACAGTTTTAGGCACTGGGAACAGAGTAGGCAGGTATTCCTGCCTTCATGGAGCTTAGATTCTAGCAGAGAAAAAAAAAACAGTAAGATAAATAAGTAAATGGGAAATAATCATAGTTTGTGAGATAGTAACAAAGTAAAGCAGGAGGTGGAGCTTGTCGGAGGGTGTTCTGAAATTTTAACCAGAGTGGTCGGTGAAGGCCTCTCTGAGGAGGTGGCTTATGAACAGACCTGATGCAGGGGTAGGTGTGAGCCACGGGGATCTCTGAGGGAGGGCATCCCGGGTAGAGGGCATGGAGCAGGTGGTGATTTTGAAGGACATCAGGAAGCCAGTGGGGTTGGTGCAGCGGGAGGGAGGGTGGGAAGAAGGTCAGGCAGGAGAGTGACCGGGCCCAGAGCGTGCAGGAACTTGGGGTCACCAGAAGGCATGGGCTTTGACCTGGGTGGGATGGGAGCCATCAGAGAGTTTCCAGCAGTACAGGTTTTAAGCAGAGTACTGGATCCCTCTGGCTGCTGTTACTGGAGAGGAGTTCCAGGGTCCAGAAGGGAGTATGCTGTAGACCAGTGGGGGAACACCTGTCCACTCCAGACTTGGGTCAGCGTGGCAGTGGAGGTGCTGGGGAGCCAGCAGATTCTGGGTTTTTGGAAGGTGGTGCCAATGGGACTTGTTGATGGGTTGGTTGAAGTGTGTGTGAGAGAGAGGTAAGTCAAGGAGGACACCTAGGTTTTTGTCCTGAGCATCTGGAAGGATGGAGTTGCCCTTGACTGAGACGGGGCAGGCTGTGGGGGCTGCAGGCTTGGGGAGAAGACGGGGCAGCTCCGCTGAAGCAGGACAAGCTTCTGGTGGGTAGTAAGGCAGCCTGAGCCCAGATCTCCATCCAGCCACTGCCCCGATCGCATGTGTATCTCTGGCCCTAGCTTCTCGTCAGGAAAACAGGGCTTCAGTCTCTTCCCAGGGGCTCTCATGGGAGTAATAAAAATCGCTCGCATCTATCATGGGCCTACTGTGTGCCAGACACGCCATTAGGTGCTTTATATGCCTTAACTCACTCTTCACAGCAACCCTGTGGGGAGGTTTAAGTTCATTCCCACTTTACAGTTGAGGAAATGGAGGTCCAGAAAGGTTAAATAGCTTGCCCTAGGTCACACAGCAAGTGAGCTTCAGAGGCAGGGCTCAAACCCTGGCAGTCCAGCTCCAGAAACACTTTTTACCTCCTTCCCTGCCTCTGGCATTGATAAGACAATGGGTGAGAGCATGTGCACCCAGTGGAAACCCCTTCTCTCTGGTCCTGTCCCTTCTGACGCCCTCAACCCTCTTTCCCCAGGTTCCCACATCTCAGATGGAGCTCCGACCTGGGGAGTGTGTGGGCAGGAGGAGGAATGGAGGAGGCCGATCAGGGTTTGTCAGCAGGACTGTGTGTGTGTGTGTGTGTGTGTGTGTGTGTGTGTGTGTGTGTGTGTGTGCGTGTGTGTGGTTGCGCACTGCTGCCAAGGGGACAGCTGCATCAGGCAGAGCTCATTGCAGATGTGCTCGCAAGAGCACACTGTGTTTGTGCTGTAATGAGGGAGGGAGTCAGACTGCTTACGAGTCAACTAACAAAATGTCTCAGATTACCCCGAGGCAGCAGGTGTGCGGGTGAGTGTCTGTCCCGGGTGTGTGTGTGTGAGTGTGTGTGCAAGCACGAGGGTGTACTCGTGGGTCCGTGTGTGTGCACATGGAGGGGGGCAGAGGAGGGTTGGAGCAGATTTGAATACGGGATTCTCTCTTTTGTAGAGAAAAATCATCACCTGACAATTCCAGTAACAAAAATTATTTTGCTGTTTTCCCTTCTTTTTCTTTAGAGCCTGAACTCAAGAGTTAATACTAGTGTCCATCATCCATGGATCGCTTCCTTAGGGCCAGTTGCTGTGCTGGTCACTGTGTATGCATCACCTCACTCGTGTGTCCCAATGTGTCCTGTCTTTAGGGCCATTTTACAGATGAGGAGGGTATAGAAGTTAGGCGACTTGACCCAGGTTGCCCACCAGTGGTGAGTTGCTAGGATGTAGCTGACTATAGGGCGTGCTGGGTTACCGTGGGGTCTCAGTGGGGTGTGTGGGAACAGCGAGAGCCAGACTGCTAGCAGACCCGAGCCCTACAGTGGGGAACCATGTGCCCACCCTATCACTGGGTCAGATGGGGAAGCAAGCCGATGCGGGAGTGACTTGCTCCTATTTTCCTTCCTGGCTCTGAGGCAGTGGTGTACAGGGCACCAAGCCTAGGGCAGTGGGCCTCGAAGTGGGGTCTCTGGACCAGCTGCATCAGCCTCACTTGTTAGAAAGGCATAGCTGTGATTAAGGCGTCTGCCCAGGGTCACACAGTTGGAAGCAGGGGCAGCCAGGACTCAACGCAGGTCTGCTGGACCTCGGGGGCCATATTCTGAACATCACACAGGCTGCATCCTACACCATGAGCAGTGAATGTCTCCAGATCTCTTCCCCTTGCTCACTGCTTTCTCTTCCACCCCAGCTCCCAGGGGTCCCTCGGTGGCCCCTCCCATCAGTGAGATCTCCCATTCTTAAGCAGTTCAAAATGTGACTGGCTAAGGTTAGCCCCAGAAACCTTGAAAGGCCAAGTCCTAGCCAAAAGCCAAAGGATGGGAGAAGACATCTGTAACATGTATATCCAACCAAGGGTGCATATTTAGAATAAGTGAAGAAGTCCATACAAAGCAATATGAAGAAAGAGGCCACCAAAATGGCTAATGAAAATATGACAAGGTGTCAGCTTCATTAATTATCAGGGAAATGCAAATTAAAACTATAAGATCCCACTACACACCCACCACAATGATGGTAATGAAAAAAAGACAATCCCTAGTGTTGGTGAGGGTGTGGAGCAACAGAAACGCTCATGAACTGCTGGTGGGAGGGTAATGGTAGAACTACTTAGGAAAATCGGCAGAGTCCTGAAACCGAATCTGCATGACCCAGCCAATCTACGACTAGGTGCTAGGCCCCTCTGGGCGTGTGGGGCCCCATGCAATTATTATTTTTTTGCAGGACCTTTGTTTAGACAAACAATTTTATTAAAAACGTGTTACAAAGTCCATGGGTCCACAGGAGGCATGGTGATTTAGTGATGACGATTTAGAAGAATGGACGAGGAAGAGCTACTTATGTGTTTGTTTACTGTATCGTCAGTTTCTTTATTGTCTGGTAAAGTTTCTTGATTGTATCTGGGTACCACCTCTTCCATTTAGATCCAGAAACCCTCTCCTCCTGTGCTCTGTCATCAAACATGCCACTCTTGGCTAACTTTATTTCTCCCACTGGGAGGAAAAGATAGCAATGCTGTGAGGATTCACAGCGCTGTGGCTCTCTGGAACCTGTTGTTATCGAAACAACACAGATCTCATCTCTGCAGTTCCCTGGTGCCATTTTCTCAGCACTGCTGACAGCATCGCTTCGTGCGGCTGCATCTTCCCGCCTCTGAATCTGACTTCTGGTGACTGCCAGAGGTTGTTTCTGAGCGCTGGTGATCACGACCACAAGGGCAAGTCTTACCCAGCATGTGAGTGAGAATGCGTTTTCAGAAATGTGAGGTCTCCTGTTTGGACTTTTCCAGTGGACACATGGAACAGCACACCTTCATGTCTTGAATTTTTGGGTTGTCATCATTGCATTCCCAGAATGCAATCTCTTTCAATGTTGTCTGTATCCCCGCCTTCCAACCATCACCAGCAGGGAGAAAGGCAGGGGCCCTGGGGCCAAGCAAGAAGAGAGACCCCTTTCAGGCAAGGAGTGTTATCTTTTGTCCAGCATGGCCTAAGACGGATTGAGCACAATGTCCCACACTGATAGCAAAGGAGAGGCCACCAACCAGGAGGGCCTGTTGGCCTCATGGAGCACTGGTGTCCAAAGCCCTTGGAGGAGATGAGTACAGTCACTCCCAGGGGACTGCCTGGCATGTGGAGTCCTGTGGAAGAGGACGGGTGACTGATTTGGGTGTCGGGCAGGAAGGACACAGGGTCAAATACACTTGCCGTCAGCCCGGCTGCCCTTGTTGCTGCAGACCGGAGGTGTCACTGCAGCCAGAAGGCAGATGGGCAGGAGCTGATGTACAGCTCAAGCCCAAGGGTGGGCCGTGGACCAATGGTAGCCCAGAGCCCTGAGCTCGTCCTGTGTTCTGAGCGAGTGAGTCATGCTGAATCAGCGTGTGGGCACCATTCTAGCGGCCTGATCTTGAACAATCTCACAGAAGAAACACCACACTGGCCAGCAGAAATGGTCTGCATAGTGGGCCACCGTCCTGGAATCAAGGCCTCCCCCGAGTCCTAGGACAAGCCATAGGTATGAGTCCTAGAGCCCCACAGGGCATCTGCTGGCCCATGTGTGGGGTAGGAGGCCAGAGAGAACACCAAAGGAGAAATAGGGACCCAGGACCAGTCCAATTCTAGTCTGGGTGTGGGGTGCCATGTCCAGAAAACACTCCTCACCTTGACCATCCCAGTCACCAGAGGGGGACTAAGGAATTCCGAGGGAAGTTGTCTGACGTGTGGGCCCCTGAAGCCCAGGACCCTTGCACGGGTCTAAGAGTGGTAGTGCCAGGGTTTCCCTTTGGGAGACGGGGACTAGAAAGAGGCATGAGGGGGCCTCTGGGTGCTGCTAGTTTCCTGTATTTTGACTGGGGTACTGTTGGTCTGGGTCTGTCACTTGGAGAAAATTCATTGAGCTGAACTCTGAGAATGTGTACTTTTCCACATGTATTTTAAACTTCAATAAAAAGTTTATCGGAGTTAAAAAAAATGAATCCCAGCCGAGCATCTTCTCCCCATCCCACCCTGAGCTCACCTTATACAGGCTCCCCTTTCTGAGACCTCTCCCTACCTCCGATCTCCCTGATACCAGCAGAGACACCAAGCTGGAGACGGTCAGGCTGCAAGAGTCAGAGGCACCTGCCTCATACCTGGGAAGAAGCTAGCACCCAGGGTGAACTGCATGGGGGTCTGGGCACCCAGGGAAGGGAAAAGCCAGATGTGGCTGGGGTTGCAAAGTTGTCTCTTTCCTGTAAGAAAGCATTTAAATGCAGTCTGTTTATCTATTAAATAACTCATTCGAGGAGGACTTTTCTTTCTTTCTTTTTTTTTTTAAAAAACAACTCACTTTTAGGGGTGGAAGAAGAGGACTTTCTTTCCAAGGGGAGAGTTTGGAGAGGGCAAAGAGGAAAAATAAGAGGCCTTGAATGAGCATTCTCTCTGACCTTGAACACAGTTGGGGATGTGAGCCAGGAAGGTTGCCCTTTGGGGTTTCCGTTCAAACGTTGCTTTAGTGTTTTGGGGTCGCTGTAACAAAGGCCCAGCGGGGGCTGAAGCCACAGAAATTTATTCTCTTACAATCTGGAGGCTCCAAGTCCAAGATCAAGGTTCTGGCAGTGTTGGTCTCTCCCGAGGCCTCTCTCCTTGGCTTGTAAATGGCTGTTAGCTCCTTCTGTCTTCAGATGGGGTGAGTGGGCATGTGGCTGAAAGGCTTGAGCAATTGCTTGCAAAGCCCAGAGATGGGCTGTCATATTTTTGTGAGGCAGTGTGGAGGAGCGGTCTGGGGGTGGAGTCTATAGCCAGTCTATCTGTCACTTCTTAGCTGTGTGATTCCGGGCAAGTTATTCAGCCTCTTGGAACCTCAGCTCTCTTATCTGCCCTGTCCCTGCAGAGATCTGTTGTGGACATTTCAAGGATTGATATTTGTAAAGCGTGTGGCACATGGTAAGGGCTATATAAGTGTTAGCTGTGGTGATTTTCAGAGTAACACAAATAGCTAAAGAAAATGTTGGAAATCCAGAAAAACTTAAGCCCCATTACCTTACACTAATAGAACAATTGATTTGCTTTTTAATTGTGAGACATGCCCAACTGAACAGAGTGTCTCAGGTCTGGATAGGTTCAGAGGCCCCTGGTCACTTGACATGAAAAAGCCTGAAATTGGAGGTGACAAGGGCAGAGGGGGAGCCTGGAGCTCCTCACCTTGGCCTCAGCTTCCCAAGGGTGTTGGGGTGGAAGGTTAGCTCCAGGTCTTTTAGAAGAAAGCTGATTTCTCACTGCACCCCTCTCCCCCCACCCCCTGCAGGCTCCTAATCTTTCTGAGCTTGTAATTTCCCTTTGTATCCACAGTAACCCGCATTGCAGGGAGCTCTTTTAAAGGATCTTTTTGATTCTGTGTGGCCCTGGCTTCAGCTCCTGAGCAAATGTGGCCTCTGCTGGGGCCACCTGGATTGGGCTAAATGGTATTCTCAGGACCTCACATGCAACCCTACACCCACCATTAGTGGTTCTGAAAAGCGTGGTGGCAAGGGTCACATCTGCCCCAAGGATGTCTGCCATCTCCACTGCAGCCAGTTCTCTGCTATGTCTGAAGAGGAGACAGGAGGAGGTTTTGTGTGTGTGTGTGTGTGTGTGTGTGTGTGTGTATGTGTGAGCATGCGTGCATTTGTATGGGACAGAAAGCAGGGCTTTATATCCTAATACATTCAACTCACTAACTATATGAATCTAACTCATAAATTTAACACTTCCTGAGAACACACTGTGAATTCCTCTCCAAAACCCTAAGTTCCAGGTGCTTTTCTTCATTCCCACTCTACATGTGAGCAAACTGAGGCATGGGGAGAAGCAGTGAATAGCCCAGGGTCCCACAGCCTGTAAGTGGCAGAACTGGGATCCAGACCCATGGAGGCTGGCTTTGGAGCCAGCGGGCTCAACCATTACACCCCTCTGCCTGGCTATTTATCAGGACATCTCTGTCATCGCCCACAGTCTGATAGCTTCTGCCTGGTGTCCCCAGGCCAGGGGTGGCCTATGTGTGACAGGTGCACTCCCATCCTCTCCTTTTGACGTGTGTGCTAGACCCAGTTACCTGTTCACGGCAGTCCTCCTTCTGGCCCCAGACACACCTCAGCATCCTTCCCAACACCGAGCTGCAGGGGGCTGCCCTGCACCAGGGAGAGAAAATCCTGTTCTATCAGGCTTACACCAAAAGGGAACAGGAGTGGACCCTGTAACCCGTAAAGCCTAAGGGTACACCTGGCTTCAGGTTCCTGTGCTCTCTCCTCTTGCTAGCACTTTCTACTGCATTGTCTCCAAGTGGGCTTCCCTCCGTGGTGGCAACGTGGCTGCCAGCAGCCTCAGCCTCACCTCCTCCAGGCTTGGGCCCAGAAGCCGCCCTCCAGGCCATGGACCACTGGGGTCAAGGGGATGGAATTCACCCCAGGCCAGCCTGGGTCATGTGTGTACCCGGGGCCAGTGCTGTCCTTCTGGCTCCAAGCAGGGCCTGTTCGGGGCCTATGGCCTGAGAGCGTGGGAGGCAGGGTCCCTGGGGACCCCCATCCCTCTCCCTTCTGGGGGACGGGCATCACCTTCCTCTCTTTGGGGCCTCAAAGTCCTGGCTCCCATTTCTTTGGGGGCTTCATATCTTCAAAGGACTGGAGCCTTCCCCCAAAGTGTGGGGGCTGCTTTCTCCTAGGTAAACCCCCCACCCACCCAGACTAGAAAAATGAATCAGCCCAGCCACCTGGTGTGCGTGCATGTGTGTGACACACACACGCCTCAGCATCCCAATTAATGGTCCTGTCACCCTGCTGGTGAAGCCGAGGCTCTGCCATCTCTCAGCCCTTCCCATAGACCTTCAGACTCTTAGCGCAGGGCAGCCAAGTCTGCGCTTCATGGCATGATGGGTTCGAACCTTTCCACTTATACTGGCTGCCCCCAGATTGGCCGCCGCCCCTGCCTCTGTCTGGACAGCAAACTGATAGAAGACGAACGTAGTCACGTAGATCATCACGAGGCCTCCTATGAGCTAGGCTCTCTGCTGCACCCGGAGTGTGGATTTGCTTACTAGATTTCTGTAAGACACCTGACGGTAAATTCCATGACAGCAGGGTCCCTGTTACATTGCACACAGGAGGCACTTTGTGAATAATTGTTGAATGAATGAGTGACCTTATGCAGTAGGTACTCTTATTATGACATTGACAGCTGAGGAAACAGGGGATCAGACAGGTTTAGTAACTTGCCCAGAGTCACACAGCGCAGAGATGGCAGAGGTGAGATCCAAACACAAGCCACCTCTGCTCTTAAGGACTACCCTGGTCTGGCCTGCTGCTCAGCTGTGAAGAGACCCAGGGTGCGGTGGGGCTGGACCTCGGGGCCCTGCCCTGGTTCCTGTGGGGGCAGCACCCTGCTCATGCTGGGCTCCCGGGCTGCATCTGGTTCAGTCTGTGTCTGGCTGCGTGGCTGAGCTGCCTGCTAAGCCATGCTCCCTTCCTACATCTAGTCTTCCATACGCAGTATGTTCTGGGTCACGGGCCCCTGTGACTGAGCCGGAAGCACCAAGTGTACTTGTCAGTTGGCCCTGTTCCATCATGCAGGTCATTACCATGGAACAAACTGAAATCTTCCGCCTGCTCCTTTCACCAAGGCGTGACACACAGCTCCTTCTCCCAGGGGTGGTTAGGGGACAGCACACAGCTCTCCTTTAAGGAGGCAGAAGACTGGCTGCGCTGAGGAAGTGAGTCAGCTCCAACCTTCCTTCAGAGAGAAGTCCGTGCTGTCTACTACCTCCAGGACTTTACACATGGTGTTCCCTGGCCTGGAACATTCTCCCAACCTCCCTTCCCCCACCCCATCACCCAGCTGATTCCTACTCACCCCACTCACCCAATCAGATTCCCCAGAACACCCCCATATCCCTTTCCTTTCACTGTCACCCATGTCATTTCCTCTTCATGATCTGCTTTTCTTACTAGACTGTGAGCTCCATGAGGATGGAGACACCAGGTGTAGTGTATACAGATGTTTACTTAGAACCCAGCTCAGGGGTCTCGGTGAAAATTCAGAAAAGGAGCCCTTTCTTGAAGATATTCTACTACTATCTGATAGACAGTCGTACTCCTCATTCATACACAAATCTAATAACGGAAGTGTGAGCAGTGGGCCCTACTTTTGTGCAGTGCACAGCCTGCGCAACTGTATGTGGCAACCTCGGTGCACCTTATATTTGTTAACTGACTACATTTGTAAATAAAATGTAATTCAAATTGCTCAAATATGTAAACTAAATAATTTAAATAACAAACTGTGTGTCTGTTTAGGGCTGAAGGGAGTTCAACCTTTGGAACACAGGGAACTGGGTTGGTGATAGAGATCCATAAAGCGGCTATTTAAAAAGACAAGACCCAGAAGTGGGTCAGGGCTTTTTCTGTGCAAATTAGTGACTGTTTATTTAGCAACTTTTCTCCATTGTGTGTGACTACACAATTGGAGATTTAACTCATTTAGGCATTTAGTTTTAATAGAATAACAAAATTCATTTTTAAAAATAGCTTTAAAGTGAAACATTTTCCCCTGACCCAATGCTGGGACTCCGTATAATTGGCACACTGGTGTAGGGTGGGCAAGATGGGAGACAGGGGAAACCTTTGTCTGGATTCCGTGATGACCTGAGGTCACTAAACTCAGTCCGGCCTCCCGGGGTTTGTATCTAGGCTCTGCAGGAAGGATGTGGAGAGCTCCGGTGCCCCATGGGGTGGGCGCAGGCAGGGGCGGTCAAGGTGTGTATGGGGCAGTGAACGGAGCGATGGGAGAAGAAAGGGGGTCCCCCCTGCTGCACCCTCTCTGGGTGTGTTTGGGGCACTCTCTGGGCCTGTATGCAGGTGATGTGTCACGTCATCCATATGCCAACCAGGTCAAGACCAGGCCTTGCTGCTGCCACCATTGCACAGATGAGAACACCGAGGCTCAGGATCAGGGTGGGCAAACCTTTTCTGTAAAAAGCCTGATAGCAAATAGTTCAGGCTTTATAGGCATAAAGTCTCCATTGCAACTTCTCAGCTCTGCCCAGATAGCGTGAAAGAGGTCAGAGATATGTGTCAACAGATGGGCGTAACCATGTTCCAGTTAAACTCTATTTACAAATGTAAAATGATGCGTGAATGCTCAGGATGATTAATTTGCCACCTTGAGGCTTAATAGAGGAGCCGTTACAGTGGCTAAGAATGCGGAGTATGCTGGGGTTTGAATCCCATCTCCCCCATTTACCTGCTGACCCTGGGCAGATCTCCCAAGCTATTTGTGCCTCAGTTTCCTCGTCTGTAGAATAGGGACAGTACCAATAGTACCAACACACGCCTACCACATAGAATTATGTGAGGGTGGGGTGAGCAAGGCAAGCCAAGTGCCTGGCTGCGCTCTGCAAGAGTGCATTTGAGTTTGGGGGCGGCCTGACCACAAAGCCGGCACTCTTCCTCCTGCAGAGGGTGGGGCGGTGAGCTTCTCTCAGCCCCTCCTCCAGGGACCTGCCCTTGAGCCCCCTCCACCCCCAGGCCTCAGGCCATTTGTCAAAAACATACATGCTGCTGCTGAATCCTCAGCTCAGCTCTTATTTCTCCTGGTGAGGTTGGGTGCAGAGGGCGGGGGTGTGCTGGGGACGTGGGGGTTTGTACTAAAAAGAGTCCAGGGTTTGGCCTCCCAGGCCAGAGTTCTTTATCTCCCACAGTTCCCCACTCCAGGTGACACCTCGGGAGGGCAGGGCCTGTGCTTTGTGGGAAGTTGACTGGACAATGGTCAGCCCCCACTCAGTCGCAGCGGTGTCATTGTGTCGTCGGCAGGTATCTGTGATGCGGCAACTGCAAGACAAGGATTTATGGGGTGAAGTGAGACAGAGCTGCGCTGGCGGATTAGCTACGCTTGGCACCATTTAGTAAAGGGAGGAGAAAAAAACATAACGAATGGGATGCCCTCCTGGAGAGTCAGCTACCACAGCCCATGTATTTCTGCCTAAAAGAGTTTTTATACAGCTAGGCACTTGCTCAGCAGGGCTGCTGTGTGTTTACAGACAGGGTGTTTAAAGGAATGTCTACTACTGGTCTATAAAGTCACAATTAGCGGAACTCTAATTTACGAGCATAATTTGCTGTTGCGGTCAGACTGGCGCTGCCCTGGCTTGCTGGAAGCTGTGAGCGCCTGGAGTGTGCTAGTGGGCTTACAGAGGAAGGTTAGGCTTGTGCTGGCCATTGGCAGGGTTTCTTGGGAACAGAGTGGGTATGGACGGTATCCCCAACCCGGGGAAGTTACTTGGTGCAAAGTTTCACACTAGTTTTCAAATCATTATGACAATTCTGGGATAGCTTTGGTTATTCTAATTTGCAAATGAAGAAGTGGAAGCTAAGAGATGTTAAGTAACTTGTGTGAGGCCACACAGCCCCTAAGAGATGGAGCTAAAGGCTTAGTCTACAGCTGGGACCGTGGGAGTAAAGTCTTAGCATGGTCCCTGGCACTGCTTTGAACTTGGAAAGATGACTGTCTGGGCCCCAGTCCCAGCCTCCTGGCTCACTGCTGTCACTCAGGACAGTTACTGAACCTCATTTTCATCTACCTGTCAGACGGGCATGATAGAAGAACCTACCTCATTAGACATATGATGGGTACAAAGGCTTAACCTTGTATTGGTTTTCCAGGCCTGCCAAAGCAAACTGACCACTAACTGGGTGGCGTAATCAGTAGACGTTTGCTCTCTCATGCTTCTGAGGGCAAGCAGCCTGAAATCAAGGTGTTGGCAGGCTTGGTTTATTCTGGAGGTTCCAAGGAGGACCCTGTCGCAGGCTTCCCTCCTGCCTCCTGCTGGCCGCGCACAATCCTCGGCATTCTTGAGCTTGTGGACGCCTCACTCAGATCTCTGCTTCCATCTTCACATACGGCCACCTGCTGTATCTGCATGTCCCTCTTCTGCCGGTGATACGGACACTTGTCCTTGGATGTAGGGCACAGCCAGTTATTCCAGGATGATCTCCTCTCAAGGTTCTTATTTAATTATAACTGCAAACACTCTTTTCCCAAATAAACCCATAGTCACGTGTTCTAGGTGATAATAATAATAAATAATCCATAATAAATAATAATAAATCCATAGTCACATGTTCTGGGTAGACATATCTTTTGGGGAATAGTCAACCGAGAACAGCCCATGAAAAGAACTCAGAAATGCTCTTTTCAATCATCAACAAGGACTTGCTGAAAATCCTCTGCAGCAGCTTCTCCAGCCCTCCCACCCACCCTTTCATTCCTGAAAACTCAGACCTGATTTCCGTCTCTTTCGCCTTCCCATCTCTGGATCTTGGGGGCTAGAGAAGGATGCTTTACCCCCTTCAAAAGCCACTGACAGGCTCTGCTCCACTGGTGAGTGTGGGGTGCAGGCAGCTTGTTCTTGGGTGTGAGGCGACGGGCTGGGAGGAGCTGCTCGGCTCTCAGGGAACCCTCTTGACCTCAAACGTGACTGGAGGGGTAGCTGTGGAAACTGTTACCCTGGCTTCTGCCTTGGCCTTCCAGGGGGAGTGATGGGCTCAGACCCCAGTGCAGGGCAGGGAAAGCTGGGACTTGGTGAGGCCCATGTGCCTAGCCCAGGCCTGCCCTCGTCCTGTGGATGGCAGGATGGAATAAGCTAAGATGGAGAAGAGACCTAAAGTCTTCTTATTTTAAAAATAACGTGGGTTGCTGCCTTTACAAAAGAAATATTGCTCAGCATGGAAAATTTTGGAAATGTGGGTAAAAGGGAAGTAGAGAAGTTCACACAGTACCCAGAGGCCACTGTCATTTTCTGGAGTATTTCCTTCCAGATTTTTATCTTCTATGTGCAATGTTCACTTCACAATGCCGATACTGTTCATGCAGTTTTGTGTCTTGCTTACTCTCCTAGCATATGAGTATTTTCCCACGTAATGACAAGTTCCTTGTAAATATAATTTTTAAGGGCCAGATAATATTCCCTTGAGGAACTGTGGTGTCACTTCCCTAGCCAGTCCCCTCTTGCTAGCCATCTTGGTTGTTTTTGGGACTTGAGTAGTGATGGGAGCCTTCAGACCAGGCAGCAGGGGCCCACTGGGGAGGCCAGGAGTGCGGTCTCGGCCAGCTGGGCAGGGTTGAGGGTCGGTGCATCCGAGAGACAGCTGAGCTGTGCTTCCGAGGTCAGGCGTCTGGCTGGAGCTGCTCTTAACCACTGTCAGACTCTTCATCTCCGAGCAGCTTTATCTTCATTTCTGATGGATCTGCAGTGGGCCCAGGCCCTGGCACTTCTCCCTTCACGTGTCTCGCTCTTGGAGCCTCTCTGTCAAGTAGCTAATGAACTGTAAACAGACACTTCAGTGCTCCAGGGGAGCCCTCAAGGAGCTCGAAGCTGCTGTGTCTGTGCAGCAAATAAGCCCTTGTGGAGGCAGATAACACCATCCCCACACCAGTCTTCCTCGGGGGCCGGAGAGCGCGTGTCACCTGTGTGCTCTCCCTGTGGGAGGACTGTGGAGGTGTGCTCCAGACAGCCTCAGCCCCCTGGCACCCTTCCTTGTTGAGTCGAAAGCCTCAGAGTGTCCCTGCCCCACCTCCTTTCTCTCCTGCCCTTCCAGCTCAGCTATCTCCAAATCTGGCTCATGACAAAACTCACCCAGGAGAGCTTTATGGAAAATGCAGACTCCTAGCCGCCCCCCCACCCAACTTAAAGAGTAGAACTCAGGAGGTCCAGTGGGGCCTCCGCTTGATTGGATGGCCAGATGGGAGCCCCTGGATCAGGCTGGGGGCATCCTCAAAACTCTGCTCAGAAGCTCCGTCCTAGTGAGGTTCCCCGATGTCACTCCACTCTGGGAGAGGTGTGTCCTTTAAGCTCCGTCTTGAAATTCAATGATTTAATCCAATTCCTTCACTTTACAGCCGAGCCAACTAAACCCAGAGAAGGAGGGGACTCATCCACGGTCACAAGACAAGAGCTGAACTAGGTGGTGCACAGCTCCCCATGTCCTGATTGGTGGCCCGGTGTTCCTGGAGGCTTACAGTTCTCACTCTGAGCCCCAGTTCTCTGGCCCCAGTTGGGCTGTGTTTTAGGATGGGACAGAGGGAGACCCCTGCTCCTGCCTGCCTCTTCCACTATTAAGCTGATTCCCCCTTTTCCCTGCCTACAGCCAACCTAACGAAATCGTGCAGTTTCTGTAGACCGTTGGGTCGAGCCAAGCCCTCTGGATGTTTTAGTTTCGAGCTGATTCTGCAAGAAGGGAGACAAAAGGCAAATGCCCATCACTCTGTTGGTGGAGGGAGAAAATGAATAGCAGCTTCCTTATCTCTGAGTCCTTTTCATGCTTGAAAATCCCTGATCTTGTCCCAGATCTGCCTGCCGGGACTTGAGATGGACTCCCTGACCCCTGCGCTGATTTGCTGATGCCGGCAGGTTTGTGGCAAACATGAGGACCAGGTTCCTTGGGGGCAGTGGGGACACCGAGGTTGGGGGATATGAAGGAGCAGAGGTGTCCTTCCTGCTGAGGGGGGTGAATGAGCTCTTCTTCCAGCCCATGGGAAGGGACAGAAGGTGGGGACTGGGCTCTGAGAGGGACCTGAGCCCATCATAGAACGTGTGTTGGGGACGGGGGAGACTTTGGGCAAACGGACCGTCAGCTCAGGGTCTGCATGTCCCCATTGGTGTGGGGCCTGAAGCAGGGAGGCGTGAAATGGGCCCACGGAAGGAGGGAATGGCAGTTGAGGGAGCTAAGAGCCTGAAATGAAATATGGAGGAGCCTTTTTCATCCCAGTAAATTGGTAGCTGGAGCTGTGGGCGGTGCTGGCTAGAGGCCATTGGGTTTGTCTAATCGGATAATGGCCATTTTCAATGGCACTCACACCTCTGGTCTCTCGTTTTGTGACATTCCTGGGGGAAGGCAGGCAGGGTGGGTGGGTGGCCTGGGGAGAGCTGGCTCCCTGGGGTGGAGGCCCAGGGGACCTGAGGAGCAGCAGCGATGTCCTGCTGTCAAACCAGGACGCTCCATTCACCCCAGCAGAGACAGGGACAGTTCCCGCCCTGCTGCCCTGCATCCCAGGGCCTAGCACAGGGCCTGGCACATGCACCCTGCTAGTATTTGTCAAGGGGATGAATGATAACCTCTGTGTCCAGGCCCTTCCAAAACTTGCTCTCTGCCAGGTGTCAGTGAGTAACCTGACCTAATCTCATCTATGCTCTTGTATTATTGGGTGCTAACTTATTCACTCAATCCATGTTGATTGAGCACTTACTATGTGCCAAACAAGTTCCTGTGGTGCGGAAACTCACACCCCAGGGCCAAAGGGTCCCTGCTCGCAGGGAAGGTTTCAAAGGCAATTTCTTAAACTAAAGAAGTAAGCTGAATGGTGGGTGTGTTGGACACTGCGGTAGACGGGTGGCAAAGAGATCACTGGCCGGGGAAAGGGAAAGGGAGGCATCCGAAGCTGCACCTTGTCTGAGCTGCCAGGCTGGGCAGTCAGGAGGGACCCTAGTGACCCATGCCAATCTGCACTGGGAGTTGGTGGCAGGGCCCGGATGCCAGCTGTGGACCAAGAGTAGAGGCATCACCAGACTGTTTCCCGATGTTCTAGGCCAGGTGCCGTGAACAGCTTGCGCTGGGAGAAGCAAACCCTCTCCCTCCTGCACCAGCCCCAACTCTGTGATTTGCTGCAGGCCCTGGAGGATGGGAGTCCGAATGACCTAAAACAAATGTCAAGTCAGGAATGCCGATGTTGCTGGAAGAAGAGATACTAGCCACTGTGGGTCCTTATCACACTAATGGGGGTGTGACAGGACAAAAAGGATTAAACCTGGGAGCGTCCCCAGCCTGTCCCTACCCCTGCTGGATAAAGAGGGTTCTGGCTTTGTCTCCTTGGTTTATTCCACCCCAATTGGCCTCCCACCCATCCTCAGGGAGGCCCTGGTGTTCCTAGAGGGGTTGGCTTTTTGAGATGCAGAATCAGGGAGAATAGGGAGGAGTAGCTGGGGCAGTGCAGGAGATGGAGCCCGGGCCAGGGGGCTTTGGAAGGAGGGTGGCACCTGGGGAAACAAATGCTCTAGGGATGTAGGGCTGTAGGTGGGAGAGACAAGGGAAGTTCTGCCTATGCAACCCCTTCAAAAGGCCTGAGAAATGCAACTGAACAATTGAATCATGGCAAATAACTTTTTGATTGCTAGACCATGTGTCTTCATCATGGACACTGGCCATCTGGATGATGGGTTTAACAGGGTTGTATATCAGAAAAACAAAGACAAAAATAATGCCTAACATTACTGAAGGTTATTATGAACTATGTATGAACTAAAATGAGCAAAGACCCCACCTTTCATTTAACAAGACTATTCTGCCTTTTCTAGTTTATATTTTAAGTTTTGGCTTCTTCAAGTGTGCTTTTTAAAAAAAATTCCATGCTAATAGAATTTCGATATTGGGTCTTGAAACCATATAGGTCCTTATAATTGCTGGTGAAAGAAATCTCAGAAAGATAAGATGGGGAAAAACGGGTTCCACTTTCCCTGCAGTTATAGGAAGGCAGATTCTAGTCTGCATCAAAAATCCATCTTTGCAAATGTTATTTCTAACAAAAGGGTTTCAGATGGTACCCTGACTTCAGAGACGGCTGTAATGCTTTGTAGCAAACAGTTTTCATTCTTAAAGAAAAATCCCTACAGTTCTGATTGTCTTACTTAATTTATTCCCTTGGTAATGATATTTAAATGGATCTTTCTGTTTTCTGAAAGGAATAAATACCTGTGAGCTGTCTTTGTGAAGCCAGACTGCCTCTTCTCTGGCGTGAATGAGCAGGCCCGGGAGCTGTTGGGATTTGTATTTAAACAAGGAGTTTAGGAGCCCTTGGCTCATTTCAATTGACCTGGGGTACCTTGTTTACTCCTCATGGCAGCCCCATGAGATGGGCGCTATTGTCATCTCTCTTGTACAGACAGTGAGGCTGACAATGTGCCAAAGGACACTCAGCTGGCAGGTGGCAGAGCCACGCAGCCTGACACAGAGACCCCTCTCTTAGCCTCCAGGATGTGCCATCTGGGGGAGGGCAGTTTCATTTCCTCCTGTGGACTAATGACTCTGGGAAGTACAGGATGAAGAAGCTGGGCCTTCTTTTGAATCTGAGCATTCAGAAAAAGGAGAGAAAACCTCAGAGGCGGGGCAGCTTTGCAGAGACTGGAGGCAAAGAAAAGAAAGAAGAGGAGTACTATTTAGAGTGTTCCTAAGTCAGGATCCAGGAGGTGCGGGGGAGCAGGGGACCTTAAGGAGCATCTGAAGGGGCTGCAAGAATGACTAACTGGCCTGGTTCTGGTGAGTGAAAGGGACAAGGACCTCAAAGTCAATGCCGCTGACGTGGCACAACTCAGGGAGTACAATTTACAGGGAAGACAAGGTGAGCATTAAAACCTGGGCTTGGGCAATGTGGAGGCCCTGGTTGGGGACACTTTGCTGAGAGGAGCAGTCAGCTCATGGGATAGAAGAAGAGGGAATATACAGGAGAGCATCTAGTGGTGTAAGGCAGTCACGAGTCTGCCCAGATTCAAGGGGAGGGGACATAAACCTGAGCAGGAGATGAGAGGAGTGTCCATGTTACATTGTAAAAGGGCATTTGGGATGGGACCATGTGTGGAAAAATGCAATACCCATATACTCCGTCTTGGTGTGGTTGTCAATTATAGTGTCCCTCTTGTCTCTGCAGGAGTGGTCACCTGGTCACCTGGTCTATGCTGGTCAATCAGATTACCCCATCTCTCTGGCAACAGTGAAATGCTCAGGGGTAACATACAACCCAAACAAGGCCACTAGAGTTTTCCTTGGTGTTGATGTATGGATTTAGGAGAGGACTTTTCTGGGAGCATGAGACTCTGGGCCTGTGGGTAACCCTCTTGGCTGCTAGCTGGGGCAAGTCTACCTGCAGAATGACTCCAAGCAGACACATGCAGAACTGAGGGCTGGAAAGAGACAGAGTTCGAACATTGCTTGAGTTTCTGGGTAGAGTCATGCCCTCAACAAGTCTTGTCTGGGATTTTCATATTTCTGACCCACCTGAGAGATTCTTCACAATGGAGAGAGGCGTGACCGTACCAAAGTAAGGAAGAGGTCAAGCTTTTGAGTCCCAAGGCTCATTTTGTGGGGGATAAACTTTCTCCAGAGCAGGGAAGAACAGGGGAGAAATAGTGGAAGTCTGCATTGGGGGATCCCCACCTTCCATGGAGAATATCACCCTAATTCCTTCTCCCTGCCAGCATGATTTTATCCCCTAAAGAATCCAAAAACCATGAAGATGACCTAGAAGTTGGGTAAGGAAGGGTTGCTGCTTTCCATTCTTGTGATATTGAGCAGGTCACTTAAATCTCTCCTAGCCTCAGTATTCTCATCTCAGATATGGAGGTCATGGGGTTAATGTGAGGATTACATAGGATGACACATGGAAAACCCTGAGTGCCGTATTGGGCACTCTGCAAACTCTTGCCTGGAAAGTGTTACATGAACTCTTTGGGTCAAGAACTCCTCTGATGTTAGCACAAAGATGGAAGTCTCAGCATCCCCGAAATAGCCTCAGCTCTGCCTGGGCTTCTTTCAGTATAGCCAGTGGAACAATTAGAGAGGATAAGAGGCTTTCTTGCAGATTTATAGGTGTGGATGAGTGGTAATTTCCATAACAAACATGCATGGACATAGGCGGGGCACAGATACCTCTAAGGCGAACACCTACTAAATCAGGACTTGTGAATGTCTTCCTCCCATCCCCATGCTAATGAGCTGACATATTCCAATTATGAGCCCAGGGGAAGGGCCTGGTCATGATGGGATTTTCCAATGGCCTTGAAATTGAAATAGCAATACATACCAAGAGGCTGCAAGGAGCATAGACATCTCTGTAGACCCAGCTTACATCCCAATGATGAGCAGAGAAGTTGCAGGACAGCCAGGGCCGAGCAGGGGCTTGGAGGGGCTGGGAGGAGGGGAAGGGGATATCTGGAGACTGAGGTAAGGAAGGCCTTGCAGAGCGTGCTGCTGTCAGTTCCCTCTGGAAGAGTTATGATTTACCTGGGAGAGTTATAATGGAACTTAAGCTCCTTCTTGCTCAATTTGTAACTTTGTGAATAGTCCCAGGAACCTTGAGGCCTCAGTTTTCCCATCCTGAAAAATGGGCACAGTGATATTTTTGGGGATTTTGGGAGCACCAGAGGAGATAAAAAATAATGTGAGAAGTACAGACCCTAGGGCCACTTACAGATTCATAGACTGCTTGAGCCTTTAAGGATCATGGAGTTCAAATACCACCCCCACCCCCCATTTTACTGTCAAGAAAAATGAGGCCCAGGGAAAGGAAGGAATTTATCCAGAATCTTAAAGTTAGGGAATGAGATGAGACCAAGTGCCAGGGGCCCTGATGTTAAGCCAAGTGATCTTTGCTTTTTCCCTCCTTGTTCAGTTTGCTCCTTTCCTTGTGGTCATACTGGGTGAAAATTCTCAATGCATCTATGGCTGATGAGCCCAGTTGGACAGAGCCTGCTTGCACATTACCCATCTGTGGTCTCCCTGGGTCCTCTGCCTGGTATGGGAAGTGATATGCCGATTGTATTAATGCTTTAAATATCACATTTATTGATGCCTTTTTTCACTGTATCATTGATAGTGTGTAGTGTATAGTTTCCCCTGTCTGCATCCCATCAGCGGGAGCCCATACTTCCCACTGGCTGTGCTGAGGTTTATTTCTTGGATGCTGAACCATGAGGAGTGGATCAAGGACTCTGCACGTCCTTCCTCACCAAGTGGTAGCCCGTAAGTTGAAAGACTTTGACAAGAACAGGCATAAAAGAGGCAACAGATTCTATTTCTAGATGATCCAGGAAGTTCTGAAGCCACCATTGACTCAGTCTCTCAACAATAAATAAGCCATAATATGTGACTCTGCGCATGTTCTGTCATAATAGCCCACGATAGTATGGCACAAGAGGAACTAGAGGAAGGGAGCATGGGTGACTCAGAGAAACGCATCCTTAATTTTGGGGATAAAATTGCATATGGTGGCAGGTGAGGAGGGGTTATCATCACCATTGTCTCTCAAGAGACCACTGCAAACAGCTTGACTGGGCCTCCCAGCCACCTCCCGAGTCCATTTTCTACATAGCAGCTTAAACAAAAAAACAGGTTGTTTTAAACATGAATTGATCATATCACCCCCATGTTTAAGATCCAAACTCCTTCTGTGACCCACAAGGCCCATGTCCCCTCTTACTTCTCCAGCCTTATCCTCCATGTATTCCCCTCACATACTATATACCCCATCCACACTGGACTCCTTTGCAACCTCTGAGCATGCCACATGTGCTTCCACCTCAGCATCTTTGCCGTTCCTGCACCACTTCCCTGGGATGCATTTCTGCTAGATCTTCACAAGTTCAGCTCTTTCTCATTGTTCAAGTCTCAATTCAAACATCTTCCCTTTAGAGTCACCTTCCCTGACCATGCGGGCCTGAGCAGCTCTCATCCAGTCACTGTAAAGTCCATTAGTCTACTTATTTTCTTCATACAACTTACAACCAACTAAAATTTTCCTGGTGATTGATATGTTTATGGGTCTATTGTCTTTTTCTTCCATTAGAATGTAAACTCCATGAAAGCGTGGAATTTATATGGCTCATCACTGTATTTCCAGTGCTTCGCACAAAGCCTGGCACACAGTAGGCTCTCAATAAATATTAGTTGAATGAATGAATGAATTTATGGTGCACATATTTTAAGGGAAAGATGTCTAAATAACCTTCCCTTTCACCCTCTCAGAGAGGAAGTTATTCTTGCATCTAGGTTTCAGAGGGAAAATAAGTTGAGCCCCAGGGGGTTCTGTTCTTCTCCCATGTATTCCTCTGACAATTCTAAATATGAGAAACCCCATCTACCTGGCATGCCCTGACGTGTGAGTCTCTTGGGAAACACCTGAATTGAAAGAAAGAGGTGGAGGTGGAAGGGAGGTAAATGTTGGGTGTTTTCCAAACCAGTCTTCTCATTACACATACATTTTTAATGCTGACAAAATTTAATTTGTTATACAAAGTTGGAAGCAGTAGCCTTTTGTGGGTAAATAGAAAACCATGGGAAGATTGCTTTCCGCAGATACGTTTTGCTTATGCAATTCTATTTCCATCCCCATTTAATGCATGAGTCACTGTCCCTAGTGCTGAAAAACTAGACTCAGCCAGGCTCCCGGGCGTCTCGAAAAGGCACCTCTGTCCGAAGTGCTGAAATAGCCTCCGGGAGCTGCCTGGCAGCGTGTGGTCACCGCACCCTGCCACAGTTGGGTCACACTGCAATGACAGTTGCTGGAAATCACAAGGCTGGACTATAATTCAACTCTAATTTTGTATCTCTTTAAGTTCATCTGGGAGCTGCTGCAACAGCCATCCTATTCTGCTCTAGGTAGAGTGACAGGGCAATGGCTGATGGGCTCTTTTAGCAGCTTGAGGAGTGTGTCCAGCATCAGGCATTGTGAAGCACATCAATAATGCCATGAGAGGTGATAAAGATCGTGGTTCATAGTCTGCGCTCACCAGGACACCTGTCAGTCCAGTCTTAGACTGCGTGGTCTGCAGTAGTGCCTCTGCCTGAAGATCCCATGCTTCAGTATCCACATTTGTATGATGTTCCCATTTCCATCAATATGGAAAGTAAAGCACAATCTCTGTGAATCTCATGGCCTTTGAGAAGTGGATGATAGATGATGATTTGAATTTTGAGATGACAGTGACCATTTAAAAATATTTGTTAAAATTTTTGAGGTATAACATATAAAGTACACAAATCTTAACTGTAAAGTTTAAAAATGTGTGTGTCTATGTGTAACCAGTATCCAGATGAAAGTACATAGCATTTCCAGCACCACCTCCTCGTGTCACCTCCCATCATGGTAACCACTTTTCTGACATCTGTCACTATAGATAAGTTTTCTTGTTTTTGGATTTCATATAAATGGGATCATTCACTATGTACTCTTCTATGTCTGACTTCTTTCATTCAACATTATGTCTTAAAGATTCATTCATGTTGTTGCATATTAGTAGTTCGTTCTTTTTGATTGCTGTATAATACTCTTTTGTGTGAATAAATCACAGTTCATTGATCCATTCTACTGTTGGTGGACATTTGGGTCTTTTCCAGTTTGAGGCTGTTATGAATAAAACTTTGAACATTTTTTTGCATACCTTTTGATGGACAAAGCACTTGTTTATGTTGGGTATATACCAGCAAGTGGAATTGCTGGTCATTGTATATGTATATATTTCCAGAGTCAATTTAAAGTAATTTTCTGAAATGGGCAGAGGACATGAATAGACACTTCTCTAAAGAAGAAATTCAGATGGCCAACAGGCACCTGAAAAGATGCTCCACATCGCTAATCATCAGAGAAATGCAGATTAAAACCACAATGAGATATCACCTCACACCAGTGAGGATGGCCAACATCCAAAACACAAACAACAACAAATGTTGGCGAGGATGTGGAGAAAAGGGAACCCTCCTACACTGCTGGTGGGACTGCAAATTAGTTCATCCATTGTGGAAAGCAGTATGGAGGTTCCTCAAAAAACTCAAAATAGAAATACCATTTGACCCAGGAATTCCACTCCTAGGAATTTACCCTAAGAATGCAGCAGCCCAGTTTGAAAAAGACATATGCACCCCTATGTTTATCGCAGCACTATTTACAATAGCCAAGAAATGGAAGCAACCTAAGTGTCCATCAGTAGATGAATGGATAAAGAAGATGTGGTACATATACACAATGGAATATTATTCAGCCATAAGAAGAAAACAAATCCTACCATTTGCAACAACATGGATGGAGCTAGAGGGTATTATGCTCAGTGAAATAAGCCAAGCCGAAAAAGACAAGTATCAAATGATTTCACTCATATGTGGAGAATAAGAACAAAGA
This sequence comes from Smutsia gigantea, assembly GCA_032199065.1. Classification (NCBI taxonomy): domain Eukaryota; kingdom Metazoa; phylum Chordata; class Mammalia; order Pholidota; family Manidae; genus Smutsia; species Smutsia gigantea. The sequence continues at coordinate 95,048 of JAVSCE010000037.1, forward strand.
AAAAAACTGAAGGAACAAAACAGCAGCAGACTCACAGAACCCAAGAACGGACTAATAGTTACCAAAGGAAAGGGACTGGGGAAAATGGGCGGGAAGGGAGGGATAAGAGGGAAAAAGGGGCATTACGATTAGCAGATGTAATGTTGGGGGGGCACGGGGAGGGCAGTACAACTCAGAGAAGACAAGTAGTGATTCTATAGCATCTCACTATGCTGATGGGCAGTGACTGTAATGGGGTTGGTGGGGGAGACCTGATGAAGGGGTAGTTTAATAACCATAATATTGCACATGTAATTGTAGATAAATGATAATAAAATAAATTATATATAAAAAAATAATAAAGTAATTTCCTGAAAAGAATTAATTCCTCCTTCCTGATTTTGCCTTTTATGCATTCTCTTGATGATGTTCTGGGGAAGGTGCTGTTTAAATAATGTGGCTTTAGATTTCTCTGGGACACCTTATTGAGCAATTGATTAGATGACTATTCCCTACCAATCTTTTGCTAGAAAACAGACATTTTTCATTTTTCTCTCAGACCTTTCTTCTCTGGTTATCACCAGGACTGACTCCTGTAATGGAATCTGAATGAGATGACGCAAAGTTTAGAATGATTATCCTCCCCTTTCTTCTTTCACACCCCAGGATACAACACATCTGAGAGAAGAACCTGGCCAAGAGCCAGGAGCATGGTATTTAACCCCAGCGCCATGGAGAAATTCTAGGAGCTCCACACATTCAAAGGCCAATTAAAAATCTGCAAGGGCCTTTATGCACCAAGAATGATGGTGGGGGTGGGGGTGGGGGACAGGTAGCAGGGGAAATAGCAAGCTCCTTTGTTCTTTTCCTGTCTTGCCTTTTCTCCAGATTTTATGAGATTTGATATATGTACTGCTAATACACAGTGTTTAGATAATTTTAGGGTTCCAAGTTGGATTGTATTATAGAAAGCTCAAGAATTTCAAGGGTACACATAGAGTATTTTACAGATTGTCCTAAACATGATCCATTCATTAGGGGACCCAGTGTCCACAGCCTGGCTCATCCCCCTGGCTGTCCCTGACCTTGGGGTCATGAGATTTCCCACTATACTTTTACTCCTCTGTAAAATCTCTCTCTCCTCCTCCTCCTTTTTAAACAATAGTACTCTGTTATTCTCCTCACTCCTTTCCTCTGGAATTCCCTTTCTCCCTCTCAGTTTCTTGTCTCATTTTCACCTGGAGAAAAGGTCTCTGGATTCAGAACAGCCAAAGTGGCTGGTGAAGAATAAAATGGGCTCTGATATTGTCCTGAGATGGAGCTGAAAGCTCTTAGAGCCCCATTTAGGGATAGCAATAGAGATGGGTAATGCTTTGTGCTTCTTGAGTGGAAAGCAATCAGGTCTATGCCCACAAGAACCAAAGATCTTCCACCCTGCCTTGAGTTGGGGTTGGAGAAGGTCTTGTCTGGGTTGAGGGTTAAAGGACTTGAAACTTAGGGTGAGGATGGAAAGTAGAACATGTGTGGTGCCCCTTGGCTTGGATTCCTTTGGCCTGGAGAATTGGGGGTCAGATAGGCATGGTGGACAATAGAGGGTACAGTGTTCACCGGGGGCCCTGGGGATCTTGAGGGGGTCATGTTGATCCTTGATACGCCTTTAGGGAGGCCCTGCCTGTCTCAGGTTTATCTAACTTCTCCATAGGCCATCAAGACTACCCGCAGGTCATAACAGGAAGTGATCTCCAAATCTGCCACAGCTGCAGGATTCTCCTCCAGCCCACCCCGCCCCTCTGGCCTGAAGATGGTCATTGTCAGCACTTTCCCTCTCTATGCAGATCAATAGGGCCCTTGGCTATGACCTCAAGTTCAATTATGGCTTCAATTATGGAATAAAGAGGCTGTATTGCACACCTACCTCTTATTAAAAACTCTATAGTGGGGGCTGGCAGAGACCGGACCTGAGGGAAATCATTAGTCCGCTAATTTGAAATCAATTTAAAGTGCATTTGCTTAATGGTATGAGCATAGTGAGTTATCTACAAATTGTTAATTTAGTTGAATGTCACACCAGATTTTCATTTTACAAATTGCATTTTTGGTTTGGCAAATGTGTGTGTCCTTCCATTCCCCTCCACCTTGCTTTCTCGCTTTTTCTAAAATAAAGCTTGATAATCCATCTTCTGGGGTTCAACCCATAACAGGAAGCCTTGAGCCCTCCCACTCATTCTGCAGGAACCCTGGCATTGCCATGAGAGCAGGCCCGGAAAGTGACCCGTGGCCCTGTGACCCCTGTCCCCCCAGCCTGACAGCGAGCCAAGCCCCCACAGTAAAACAGTCAGTGAACCTACAACTGACTGCAGACACATGAGGGAGCCCTCTAGGATCGTATTTAATTAGCTCACAAAATCATGAGCTAAATAAATAGTTGTTGTTGTTTTAAGCCACTAGGTTTTCAAGTGGTTTGTTAAGCAGTAATAAATAACTGGTATGATAGGGCTCAGAGAGACCATGTGGCTTGCACGAGGTCTCAAAGCTGTAGGTGCAATTCAGCAGCCTGACAGTCTCATTACCACACCACAGGGAAAAGATGGGGCCCAAGGTATCAGATTTGTCAAAGTCTCTGTGGGATGAGAGCCCCAGAGCCCCAAAGTGCGACCTCTGGAGTTCCGTGACCCAGGGGACAAGACGGGAGGAGGCTTGCCTCAGCTTCACTACTTGCTGTGAGACCCTGGAAGAAGTCACTTCATCTTGCCAAGCCTCAGTTTTCTTCTCTGTAAAATGAGCAGTAAGAAGCCTGCCTCCAAAGTTGTGAGGAGCTGGTGAGATAGCATCCTGTGGATTGCATTGTGCTGTACACATTTTAGGGAGTCTCTTTTTTTGTCATAATGTCATTGATGCTCTCTGTCCCCTTTGATACGACCTGCACCATTGGGCATCCCAGGTAGTTGCTCCCTGTGAGGGCAGTTGTATGTAGTAGAAACTGACCTTGGAGTCAGCCAGTCTGAGTTAGAACACCACCGCTGGGCGGAAACGGGCAAGTCACTCTGTTCTCTGAGAAATGGGGAACACCTTCCTTCCAGGGAAGGTGGTAGGGATGAAGTGACTTCATGGGTGGAGAAAAGGCATATGGAAGGGACTCAGTTACTTCTCAGTTTTCTTCCCTCTGCCCCTCCCTCCCTCCCTCTCTCCCTTGCCTGCCTTGGAGAATTCCCCTGTTCTCAAGAAGGCAAGACAAATCCACCCTGAAGAGGCTCTGGCAGGCAGAGTGGGGGGACGATTTGGTGACAGTCTGGTCAGAAGCCCTTTCTCTCTCTCCACACGAGCCGGGTAAAGTCAGGCAGCCTCTCAATCAGGAAGGACACACACAGTTGCTCAGCCAGTGCCAAACTAGGGCTCCACTGAGCTGCTGATAATCCCGTCCTTCCCAACAAGTTCCCTGGAGAAGGGGCGGGGAGGAGGCTGAGGGCAGGTGGGGGGCCAGAGCTGCTGGAGGAGTGAAAGGTGCCTGCTCACTCCTCCCCCTGCCGGGAAGCATGGCAACAGCCTCCCTTCCCCACTTCTGGTGAGATGGTTCCCATTTTATAGATGGGCAGATGGACGCTTGAAGGCATAGAAAATGTATTCAGTCCGTATTTACAGTGCACATACTATATGCCAGGAACTGGGGATGCCCAGTCCGCCTTCATGGGCACGCCCTTGTGGGAAGAAAGGGACAAGTAGCAGGTCACTAAAAACACAGGGCACAGGAAGTACCAAGTGCTGTGGGGTCACATCCCGGGGCAACTAACCCAACTTGGGGCACCAATGAAGGCTTCCTGGAGGAAGCTGCATCCTGAGGATAAGGAGGAGCTATGGAGGAACAGTGGGGAGAGGAAGGGTGTTCAAACAGGGAGAAGAGCCTGTGTGAAGGCTGGAGGTGAGCTGCAGTACTACATATAGCAGGACCTTAAAGAAGTTTGGTTCAGCTGAGGCCTAAGCAAAGGAAGTGGGGGAAGTATCCTGAGGGCCAAAGGGAGAAATTGTCAGTGAGATCCTAAAAGGCCTTGTATAAAGGACCTTCGACATTATTATGGAAGTAATGGACAATGCTTTAGTCAGCTATTGCCCCAATAATGCTGCATAACAAATTTCCCCAAACTCAGTGGCTTAAAATAATAATCGTTTATTGGTGTCAGTTGAGAGTCAGGTGATCGATGCTAGGAACACCTGGGCTTGGTTCCACAGTTTGAGTCAAGTCTGTCTCGAGTGTCTCTCAACCTTCTGGAACCAGTGGGGTCCCTGGAGCATGTTCTTCCCAGAGAAGTAGAAGCTCGAGGGCAAGTCCCCTTGGACAGGCATATTTCAAGCTGTTGCTTGCTTCAGTCTTGTTAATATCCCAATGGATGATGCAAGTCACATGGGCAGACCCAGCTTCAATGGGACAAGGAAATATATTCCACCCAAAATCAGAGAGAAACCAGTCCGGGGGGGCATACTTCCTCCTTACGGAAGTGCTTTGCAACTTCAAGCACGTAAATGTGGTCCTGGATGGGGAGGAATCTGTTTTATAACAATGATGATGGTTTAGTGGGTGTCACCATGGACAAGCCCTTGGCCTTATATTTAAAATACAACAACCTGGCATGATGGATATTATTATTCTATATAATGGCTCAGCAAATAGATTAAGAGAGAGCAAATGACCTGCCCAAATGACTTTGCCTCTCAGAATAGTCCACATAGTCAATGGAGGCAGAATGAGGACCCAAACCACGATTTCTATGGCTCCACACCAGCATGGCCACACCAGCCTCTTTCTATCAACCTGTGCTGCCTCTTCCAAGCATCCCCCCTGCCTGCTCAACTGCAATGAGGCGAGGGAGCAGCGACAGGCAAAGCCACACTGCTGATCACTCCAAGGGCTCTTGACTGGAACTCCGGCTTCACAGCAGGCGGCAGTCCCATGTTTATGCTCAGAGAAAGCAGCAGGGAGGCTGCCCCACAGCTCCTGGCAGTGGCCTAGTCAGAGCACTTCAGCTGACATTTGTGGATGCTGTCTCTGTGTGAAGGGTGCGCTCCTTCCCTCTTTCCACTGCTGTCCCCACCTCCCTCCACCCTCCTCCAGTCCATCCTCTGCCCCGCAGCCACAGTGACCTTCCTAAGGAGCAAATGAAAGCCACAACTCTCCTTGGCTTAAAAAAAAAAAAGCCCAGATAACACATTTCTGCAGTCAAAAAATCCAAGACTGTGAAAAGACTTATAACGAAGTCTTCCTCCCACTGCTGTCTGCCATCCACTTGGTACTCCCATCCGCAAGGGTAACCACGGGTACCTGGGAATTAGTGCACTTTACACACAGTTTGACAACGTTTTCTCCCCATTTGATGTAGCTTTGTGATATTCCACATGTCAGCACTCAGCCTCCTCTTTTCTTTATCCCTGCAGAGCAACCCCATTGTCTGAATGGGCTGGCCGTAATTTATCTCATCAGTCCCTGTGCTGACGGATATTTCAGGCTTCAGTGAATAGCTCCACACCTGGCCAGTGTAAGTTTATCTGATGGATGAATTCTCAGAAGTGGAATTGTGGAATCAAAAGGAGTGTGCAATTGTGGTTTTGACAGTTACTGCCAAACTACCCTCCATTAAGGTTGAACCAGTTTACACTCCCACCAGCAACGCATGAGAGCCCGTTTCCCCAGAGCCTTGCCAACAGAATGTATTATCAAACACTTAGATTTTTACCAATTGGATAGACATTAAAAATGCTTTTTAAAACCCTTCATTGTATCCTTATTCCCTGTGAAGAGTCCAGCTTCCTTGGGCAGTCATGGGGTAGGGCACAGTGCTGTCCTTCCTCAAGGGTCCATTGTCAGCCAGGGAGGTAGATGGGGACACAACTCACTGTGTCATGGGAGTTGGTGTTCCAGCAAAGAGTCTCAGACTTCCTGGAGGAGGTGGCATCTGAGCTGAGTCTGGAGGGGAGGTCAGAGTTTGACAGGTGTTAATGGGGGGAAGAGAGAGGGGGAACATGTGTATGTAGTTCAGAAGGGAATGGGGTATGTCCGGGAGGGTGAAGAGCCCAGGATGGCAGGAGGACCTAGGAGATGAGCCTGGAGGGGTGTTGGGGCCAAGTTACCATAGGCTGTGAATGTCATTTGAAAGAATTAGGGATTTGACCTGTAAAAGATAGGAACACAATGAGACCTTGGGAGAAGGTGTGTGAAATGGGTGGGTGGGGGAGATGTTTAGTTAGGACTCTTGATTTAAAGTGAAAGAGAATCTAATTAAAAATGGCTTAAAGAAAAAGGGTATCCTTTGGCTTGTTTAAGAAAAAAAACTTAAGAGGCATTAGCTTCAGGCATGGCTGGATCCAGGGGCTTAAGTGATGACATCAGAAATCTCTTTCACCCTTGGCTCTGCTTTTCTCTGTATTGGCTTCATTCCCAGGCAAGCTCTAGGCTTTACTCTCACTGCCTAGAAATATCAGTCAGATGAGAGTGCACCTTTCCCATAATTCTAGCAAGTCCCCAGGAAGACACTCATTGGACCGATTTGGGTCAGGAGCCTATCCCGCAACCTATCATGTGGCCAGGAAGATAAATGCACTGATTGGCCAGCACTATATCACACAGCCTACCCACCTGGTGGGGGAGGAGCAGGTAATACAAAGGGGTAATGGCTTCACCTGAGCCAAAAGGTCTGGGGGTGAAGGATCCTCAAAGAAAAATCAAGGAGCAGTGACCAGAAAAGGGCAGAATAAGCTTGTGTGGGGACAGATTAAGGGTGGAGGAGACTAGCATGTTCAGAAACAGAAGGAGGGAACTAGAACGGTCTCCTTTTGAGCTCCTCCCCTGAAGGTGTGGTCTGGGGACCTGAGCGCCTCCTTGTGGCAGGGAGGCCACTCCACCCGCTGCTGCATACTGGTCCCATCTCAAAAACTGCAGACTTTGTTTCTAAGGCAAGTCCAGGCAGCCTTGGACGGCAGGGCTGGGAGACATCAGGCCCTATGCTACGTGAGGCCCCTAGGCACAGTGGTGCGTGCCTGGCATTTTGCAGGATTCCTCTGACCCTGAATGAAGCCTGCTAGAGCAGGTGTCAGTGCCAGTCTGAACGCCTCCGGAGGCCCCAGGAGGAAAGGAGATTCAGTTCTTCCCGGGCAACATTCTCTGCAGCGACCGAGGCTGCTCTGAGAACCTTGTGCAGAGAGCATCCCATGTGCTTGGCTTGTCTCTCTCTTGACTTACTTAGTAGGGTGTGTGGGGGTTGAGCTCCTGAAACAGCCAGATGCTCTCTCCTGGTCCAGCATGTCCTGGTCCACTGCCCCAAGAAGGCTCCAGCCTTGTCCCGTCCAAGATACAAAGAATCCCTTCTTTTACGTCTTAACATCAGCCTGCAATAGGCTGTCCTTTGGGTCAAGGAGGCCTGGGTCTATGGGATCAACTGAGGCAAGGCAAGTTGTCATACTTTAAATCTGTGCCAAGCCACTTCTCCAGCCGCTGCCACAGTCTTTGTTCCCTTATCCCTTCCTCTTCTCCCTCGCAGCCCCCTGGTTTGTGGTGATACACTTGAGGGCTCTTTTATGAAAGTTTTCCTCACCTCGACTATAAGGGCCATGAGGTCAGGGTCTGGGTCTGTTTGCCTTCCCTTGTATCACCGAGGCCTGGAAGGGTGTCTGGCACGGAGTAGGTGCTCAATAGTTGCTGAGCACATGTATGAATTGGCAACAGCTCCAACGGGCATTCTCCTGCTTACTGGATGTGAACAACGATGAAAACAAGAGAGACTCATAGGAGGATGGCCGCCGATGGCAGGCAGTGGGGGCAGCTTGATTCTAGAAGACTCAGATCCTGGCAGCATAGCAGTGGAAGGAGTCAGAGCTCTGAACATCATTTTGCCTCATTTTCCAGGGGATTAAATCAATGTGCAGTGGCTTGCTCAAGGTCACCTAGGCAGAGCTGGAGCTAGGACTCTGGACTCAGGACACTAGGTCTGGAGGTCCTTCCTCTCAGCACAGCATGCAGGCGGGTGATAGAGGCAGCAAGGAGGTGTGGGCAGGGGAGCCCTGGCTGCCCAGCTGGCCTGGAGCTGGCTGCAGCTGTGTCTGGTCTGTGTCAGATCTGGCTGCATGCTGAGAAGCTATAGGGGAGAGAGCACACACCCAGGAGCCATCAGCCCCGGCTGGGGATCCCAGATGGATCACTCACAAGCTGTGTGACCTCAGTCCAGTTACTTCATGTCTCTGGGCTTCCGTTACCCTAGCAGTGAAACAGGACAAAAACATTCTGCTCTGAGGGATGCTGTGAACATTCTGGAGAATGCGTGGGTAGGGCCTAGGACACAGTAGGCACTCTTGAAAAGCTGGCTCTCACTGGAATCTCCTGGCCTCCAAGGGGAGAGAGGCAGGGGCTCAGGGAACCTTTACAGGTGACAGGGGTCCCTCTCCCTTGGGTTCCCCCCGTGTCCTCTGCTCCTTCGTAGCCCTCAAATGCCTGCCCATCCTTGCAGACCCCAGGATAACTGCTGTGCCCGAGTTAATGAAGGGCATCTCATTAGCGCTCAGCGAAAGCTCATTAAGACCATGAGCTGTGCCTCAGCAGCGAAAGAAGGTCAAGGTTCTTTTCATGGTAGTTAGTGCCTCTGGGACCTCGTGGCACCAAATCACAAATAAGATGAAGGGGGATTTATCTGTAGGCAAGGAGGCAGCCAGGCATGTGGCCACAAGTTAGTTCCCTGGAGCTCCAAATAGTCACCCACATCCTTGACCTGGACCCTCCTTCTGGGAGGAAAAGCATTACTGGCCAGGAGCTGGACAGAGGGACCAGGATTTGAGGAGGAGATACAGATGTGAAGCTGAGCTTACAGAGGGTGAGCCTGGCAGGGGGGCAGAATGGGGCAGGGACCCTGGGCCAGGAAAAGCAGCCTGCGGTGTGCCGCATTCGATTGCCTTCCCCTCTCTGGGCCCTAGGGTGCTCATCTGCAAAATGGGAACCCAGTGAGCAGGAATTATGGGGGTCACAAGAGTTACTTTGATATGGGGGCACCTGAGTCACCTGGGGGGCGGGGAGATGACAGTTTCACCATGGCCTGCCCAACATCCCACAGCTCTCTGAAATGACAGAGGCCAAAGGGAAGGAAGAGGAGCTATTTCTTAAAAGCAATAAAATACGTTAAGGGTTTCTGTACAAATGATTATTTGGGTTGCATGCAAATGATATGCAGATGACTGCTTCCACATTAAAACTAGGTTACCGAGAAGGTCTCGGGACGTGGACTTGGGGCCGTTCTTTTTCTGAGCACCTCCTGGGATGTCTTGTCAACTTGCCAGCCACCTCCCTGGCCTCACCCCCTCCCACCTGGCCTCCTCCATAAGCAGTGGTCACGGGAAGAGGTGCAAGCCCTCAGTTGCCCTGCTCCTGGACACAAGGGCAACCACAGCCCTGGGTTGACCTGCCTGAATCCCTGATCCCCCCCAGCAGGACCCTCCCCTCAGCCTCTGAGGGCTCAGGTTTCGCATAGAGTGGATGGGAGAATACTTAAATGTGAAGTACTGTACAAATTCAAGGGTTTCCATTCCAGAATTTCTAAGAACAGCCCTCTTGATTTGACCACCAACCTCAAATGTCCCTGTAATGTCATCACCCTTTGTCACAATCCCGAGAGGCTCTACACCTACTGGTTGACACCCTGTGACAGGCTGGCTGGGGTCGGAGTCTGGCTGCACCATTAGTGTGACCTGGGCAAGGCGATCTCCTGCAGACTTGGTTTCCCCACGTGTAAACCGGTATGACAGCACCCACTCGTTAGGGTTAACAAATGGGCTAATGCCTGTTGAACCCTCCTCTGGGTTGAACTGTGTCCTGCAGAAAGACATGTTGGAAGTCCAAAACCTGGTGCCTGCGAACATGAACTTACTTGGAAATGGGCTCTTTGCAGATGACCAAGTTAAGATGAGGTCATTAAGGCAGACCCTAGGGAAGACAGTGTGAATGTTGCCAAGAAAAGATAGGCCCATGAAGATGGAGGCAGAGACTGGACTGATGCAGCTACAAACCAAGGAACACCAAGGGCTGCCGGCCACCAGCAGAAGCTGCCATCTCCCTCGGGGCCTCTGGAGGGAATCACCCTGCGGGGTGATCAAACACTTGTTTCTGGACTCTAACCTCTAGAACCAGGGTGAATAAATTTCTGTTATGAGCCACCCAGTTTGTGTCACTTTGTTATAGCTGCCCTAGCAAACCAATACAAACCCTGAGAAGAGTGTCTGGCACGGTTTCTACACATCAACTAGTACCATTAGTTGCTTGTTTGGTGTTTTCACCATAGATGGTGGGTCCAAAGATCTGCTATTCCCTCAATAAATGCGGAGTGCCTTCTGGGTCCCAGGCACCCACTAGGAGGGTCTGTCTAGTGTCTCCAAACCCCAGTTAGTATTTAGATGCTAGCCTGGAGGCTGCCCTGATGAGGCTAAGCCTCTCCCAGCCTCCGGGCTCAGTCCCAGCTCAGTCCCACGTACAACCACAGGTGCTCAACAATGTCCCACCTGGGGAGCCAGATGAACCCCTACAAGGAGCACCTACTGGGTTCCACTCCCACAGTGCTACCCCAGAGGCCCCCCACTGTGCCCTGTCCCCCTCCAGAGGATCCAGAACTCTCCACCCACCTCCACCTCCTTCCAGGTGCTGCCCTACCCCTTGTGCCAGGTTCTGGCTGGACAGCATGCAAACAGTTATTTCAATTTTAAGAATATGATGGAGCCGGCAATGCTGAAATACTTGTGTGAATGGTGGCGGTCTGCAGTTTCATTCCAGTTTAATAGGAGCTGTCTGCTGCAATAGGTGGCAGGTGTAGGCAGCTCCCCAATCCTGGGGGCTGCGCCCCACCCCAAATTCCACACCCAGTCAGGTGATGGAGATGGGGGTTCAGATCAATGAGGAAGGCTGTGCTGGGGCCCCCCAGCCCCTGGGGAGGAGGAACCCCATGAGGCTGGGCCAGGGCTAGGACATGCAAAATCCCAGGCCAATCCCTCTGTCCTCTCTGGCCAGGACCAAAAGGCCTGGGAAGGAGCACAGGACCAGCACTGGCCTCTGCCATAAAGCTGAAGGGAAGGGGAGGAGGGGGCAGGGGGAGCAAGGCCCCTGCCCTTGAAGTCACTGTGCTCTTCCTGCAAAGTCCCCGAGGGCAGCGTGGCCCTCGGGAGGCGGCTCTGGCTCTGCCACTGACCCAGCTAGGCCATCACTCGGCCTCTTGGTGCCTCAGCTGTCGCATCTGTAGAATGGGGGGCTCTTCAGGTTGCTGTGAGCCTTGAGGCAGTGTGAGTGAGAGGGACACTCCCTGCAAAAATAACCAGTCCAGGCGTGGAAGGAGGGCTGCTCTCTTCTGCTGTCTGGGGACATCCAGGGCGGCTGCTGGCAGCCTGGCGGGGTGGGGTGGCAGCCAGCCCCACCACCCTGCTCTGGCTTGGTGCTGTGATGAAGGCAGTGTGGGCTACACAGGCAGGTCAGCTCCCAAGCTGGGCCGAAGGGCACCTTCCGGCACAGGCCTGGGACATACAGGTCGGAGCCCAGCTGGGAACCAAAGTGCCTCTGGGGCCTCAGAGAACAAGGTCTCATGCCCCATGTGCTGGACCAAGGTGTGCAAGAGTCAGGCCCCAGGTGCCAGGGCTATAGGGAGGTCCCGCTGGGCAGGGGGATCTTATAACCACTCTGGAGGAGCACAAGGCAGGCACCCAGCCCCAGGGCCCCCGCCAGGAGCACGGCACCCAGGGCTTTGAGGAATGAAGTCCTGGTCCGGGTGAAGGAGCTTGGCGCCATGATGCCCAGCAGCGCCGTGCTGACAGTGAGCGTGTAGAGGATGGAGACGCCTGTGTTGAGTGCGACGATCTTGCCAAACTTGGCGAACGGGGCGATGATGCAGAAGAAGAGGGGCACCGTGGCGATGACAGTGGTGAGGGCACTGGACACGATGGCCACGCCCACATGCCGCACGGCCTCCAGCGTCCGCCACTGGCGCTGCGAGTGGGCATCCTGGGTGCAGGATGAGAGCAAAGCTGGGGCTGGGGACCAGATGCCCATGGGGACCCCTGCATCCCTGGGTCCATACAGCACACCCTGCCCAAGCCCAGCCTGGCCCCTGGAGGCCCCTGATTCTGCCTCCGTAAGTGGGGATAATAACAGCACCTACCCCCAGGGTTGGGGTGAAGATGAAAATGATTCCCTTACAAAAGGGGCCAGTGCACAGTAGTAACTGTTGCTATGACAACCAGGATGCTGATGACTGGCATAGCAGGTCCTCATTAACAGGAATTCCTTATTAGTGGCCCTGATTGGAATGGATTTCTTTCTTTGGACCAAAAGCATCTAAATGTATAAGTGATTTAACTTACATATTTATGAACATTTTCACACTAATACAATTCCAAAATAGGAAAAAACAAAAACTTTTAAGAGATCAAGAGCTGGCTTTAGCACTGACTACATGGGCATGTCCTCCTAAGCCACAGAGGGCTGGAGGGAGGGTTGGCAGCCTCAGGGTCAGGACTAGAACGGCCCTTCTCTGATCCCTGGGCTGGAGAATGAGACCTGGACTCAGGGAACGGAAGAACAGCAAAGGCCCTTGGCCGTCACCTGCTCCAACCCCTCATGCTCACCTAGAGAGGCGGAGGCTGGGGGAGCGGCCTGCCCAAGGCCCACAGCACTGCTTTCGTGGGGCTGGCTGCCTTAGCCCTCGAGCCCCTGGGGGTGGAGATGGCACGGAAACCTCAGCCCCAAGAACGCAGCCTGGGTGGAGCCAGGGACTGGGGGCCCCTCAGCTGCACCGAGGCAGGGGAAGATGTGCTGGGGGCAGGGCAGGCAGGGTGCTCACCTCAGCCTGATGCGGGGGCAGGTTCTCTCCCGCCAGCAAGTAGCCCTCAACCAGATGGACGCAGTAATCCACGGAGGAGCCGACGAGGATGGACAGGGAGATGGCTTCCACGGCGCCCATTTCCCAGCCGCTCCAGTACATGATGGTCACCACCAGGCAGACGATGCCTGCAGGGAGCAGGGACAGCGGGGAGGCAGCTCGGACCCTGCCCCACACACAGGGTCCTGGAGAGGTGTGAATGAATTCAGAGGGCCCTGGGAAATGGGGTGAAGTCTGGAGTGGAGCCCCTACCTCTACTGACAGGAGGGATGAGCAGAGACAGGACAGGGAGGGGCGCTCAAGGGAGGGGACAGGTGTGATACTTCACTGGACCCAGAGCTCCTACCCATCAGGGAGCCCACAGACCAGAGGGGCCCAGCCCTGAGAAAGCACCTCACAGGGGTCTTTGTGCCCCGGGGGTGGGGTGGGGGGAGGCCTTCCCTGAGCAGCTGCGACAGGTAAGGGCTGGGGGAGACCTGCTGACTTCATCCGTGAGAACCCTGCCTGGTCTGGCCCCCAGCCGATGCCCACCGCCCCCCAGCCACCTACCCAAGATGCTCAGGAGCACAGGCAGCAGGAGCAGTATGTGGGTGGTGAACACGGCCACCGCGGCCACACAGATGAGCAAGGAGAGGGCCAGGCCATACAGGGCGCTCTGCACCCCTGCAACATGGAACAGCAGGGCCTCAGTCCGCCTGGAAGGGTAGGGTGAGGGTGCCTACAAACCCCCCAGCCCCACTGTTCAGAGGTCACTGGGGCCACCCAGATGGGCACGGTCACGGCCAGCTGTGTCACTCTGGGTGAGCCACTGACCTCCGGAGCCTCCACTGCCTCATCTGTAAAGCGGGGTTATCATAGCACCTACCCTACAGGCCTCCTTTAAAGAAAGAACACAGGTCAGGCCCTGAGCACAGCGCCTAGCACCGAGAAGGGTCCGTGGTGACGGAGAGCTGCCATCATGGTCATTAGGATTACTTTTTAGGTGGGGAAGTTCAAGATCAAAGAATGTGGCCAGGTGGCCCCCAGCAGGAAGAGACCCAAGCTCTGGCCTCTTATTGGTGTTCCTGGACTGGGTCAATCCAGTTCTCCAGGCCTCTTGGCCAGGACTAAGAAGACGACAAGCTGTGGCTCAGACAGGCCACACAGTGCCCTCCCTGCCCCAGGTCACCTCCCCGCCCCACTGGGGTCCTGGGGTGAGGGACTGGGCTGCGCTCGCCTATGATCTCCATGAAGATCTGCTTCCAGTGCTCGCAGGTCTGGAAGCCACGGCGCAGGGCTGAGCCCTCAGGGAACACCTGCAACTGCTGCTGCAGGAAACTCTCCCAGCGCAGGTAGTCCGAGTAGGTCTGGAAGGAGGACTTGCCCTTGTACGTGGTCTGTGGGGAACACAAGGCAGTGAGACAGGTGGGCAGATGTGGCCTAGTCACCCTCCCCGCTGGTCTAGATGTGGCCAGCCTTGCCCACCTGCAGATGGCATGTCATGGGGGTGAGGGACGACCCAGTCCAAGGTTACCCCCCACCAGCCTCTGGGTGCATGTGTGATTCTTACAGTGGCAACAGGTTCTGATGCAACCAAAGTTCCTGTCACTTTTGAACAGAACCTGCAGCTCCCGGAGCCCTCATGCTTTTAAGTCACACTCTCTGCACATGCTGTTCCCTCTGCCCACATAGTCAGTTCCCACTCAACCTAGGGAACTCATCGCTACCACCTCCAGGAAGCCTTCCTTGATGCCCCAAGACAGCCCCTGCTGGGCTCTACAAGCCCTTGGTGCTTCCTTCCCATGCTCTTGTCACTGCCCAGCCCCCTGCCCTTCTCCGGGCTAGTCTGAGTCCAGGAGAGCAGGGAGTGGCCTGTCTGGTTCCCAGCACCCAGCCAAGGAGCTATCCAGGGAATGCAGAAGGAAAGAAACAGGCACTCATGATGCTCTGAACCTTCACCTAAGTTATCTCACTGGCCAGAGGCTGCTCTCCCCGAGCCCAAGGCAGTCTGCAGTGTGTCTGTGTGCGTGTGTGTGTCTGAGTGCTGGTGGGGGTCAGGGTGGAAGTGATGTCCAGGTGTAGAGGAGCCTGAGCAGGGATTCACTCCTCTCTCAAACTGTCTGGGGCTTCGGCCTTAAAAAGGACATTCTGACATTCTGACACGTTACAGCATGCGTGAACCTGGAGGACTTTATGCTCAGTGAAAAGAGGCAGTCACAAAAAGACAAATATTATATGATTCCGCTTATCTGAGGGACCCAGAGGAGTCAAATCCATAGAGACAGAAAGTAGAAGGGTGGGGGCTGGGGCTGGGGGTGGTGGGTGGGGAGTCAGTATTTAATGGGGACAGTTTCAGTTCTGCAAGATGAGTTCTAGAGATCGATGGCACTGACAGCCGCACGACCATGTGAATGTGGTTATTACTGAACTGTACATTTAGAAATTAATAAGACAGTCGATTTTATTATGCATATTTTATTACAATTAAAAAATTCTGCCTGGGGCTTTAAACTGGTGTCTGCCTCTTCATGGGGCTCCTTGAGACTCTGGAGTGTCTCAGGGGCCTCCGTGCTGGTGGCCAGTGGAGTGGCAGATGGTGGGAAGGAAAGCAGGACTGGGGGCCAGAGAGGAACTGGCTTCTCCTTATAAGCTTGTCATCATTGTTCTCACTCCTCTACACCTTCATGTGACCTCTTTGTTGCTTCTCAGTCCTGCCATGTGGAGGGCAGGGCTCTGTTACCCAGCTCCTTAGAGGAGGAACCTGAGGCTGAAGGGGAGGAGTGATTTGCTCAAGGATACAGTATACCAGGGTCAGAGCCAGGACGGACCTGGGTCTCAGCACAGAGGCAGCAAGCCTCATATACCACGTGCCAGAGCCAAGAGGCCTGTGGATGCCCAGGCCAGGTGTGTGCGTGCATGCATGCTGCCCCGGGGTGCAGAGCCCAGGAGCACAGGTGACAGAGGAAACAGCGAGGTGTGTGGATGGTCAGTCCCCAGGCTTCCAAGCTCTCCCGGGGCAGGCCCAGCATGGGGGTCTGTGGCCCAAATCCTGGCTCTCAACAATAGCAGAGGGGAGTGTCCAGGACTTTTACCAGCCCTTTCCCCCGTCTGGCCCTCCAGCTTAGATGTGAAAGATGGTGTGGACTCTGGGCAGGTAGGGAGGGAGTTGCACAGGAACTGGCTGGCAGCCTCTGTGGCGGAAAGGGTAGAGCTCTCTGTGGTCAGGTGGCCTGGATTAGCCCTGGATGCTGACACTAACTGGGTGACCATGGGCAAGCAATTTCACCTCTCTGGGCCTCAGCATCCCCCTCTGAAGGGCAACCCCTCTGACCTGGGACAGGGGCCAGGAATCAGAGGCGACACATGCGAGACAGGTGCCGCACACTGTGCCTGGCAAGGCTGCTGGGGGCTCACCGATTCGAAGGCCATGGAGATCCACTGCACACGGCCCTCCTTGACGCCCACCGCCCCGTGTGACAGCTGGCCCGGGAGCAGGTTGGGCTCGGGCAGCTCCTTGCACTCAGGGTGCAACATCTGCAGGAAGGAGGAGATGCTGTAGCCTGTGGGGAGAAGCGGGAGGTGTCGGGGAGGGACCAGGAAGAGCACCTTCCCCCATCCCACCCTTGCACACGGACTTCCCTTGATGTGTCAGCGTGGCAGCACATACCCTTCCCCCAACGTCCCAGGTTTAGAAGGGTGTGTGACCACTGGCGATGTTCCTCACTTGCCACAGGGGTGGAAAAGGACTTCTGCATCGGCTTGTGGGAGCCCTGGCCCGACCTCACCAGGTCCTTAGTGGCCCATCCTTGCCCTTGTTCCCAATTTTTTGGAAAAGCTACTCCTACAGGTGTGCATGCACGCTGTGCACCCCCCACACCTGCACCTCTGTGCCGATTCATGTTCACATACCAGCCTGCCCTCAGCTGGAAAATTCACCCCCCCCCACACCCACCCGTCCCTGGCCCCGGGTACACACGCTCCAATGCAGACGTGTGTGTGCTGAGATACCCACATGCCAGGCATATGTGTCCTTGCGGCTGTCCACCCTTGGACCATCGCCTCCCCAGGGCACCTCCCTCCGAGAAACTGGTTCCTCACGCACCTGAGGGTAGGCACTGGGCCCCGCCTGGCTTCACCAGCTCCAAGTTACCCGCAATAGCCTTGCAGAGGCGACACAGGTGCCCAATTTCTTTGAAGAGATCAAAGCTGCTGTCATAGACGACACTGCCCTTTCCCAAGGAGACACAAGCCAGCAGGGACCACTCAGTGAGTCAGGAACTCAGTCCTGGGTCCCACCCCTGGGACTGTTGCCTTCGCACCGAGCCCTTTACATGGTTGCCCGCATCCCACCAGAACCCGCTCTGCCTGCCCCCACCAGCGCCTTCTGCTCCCGTCACTGCCCGCCCTGCACAGGCCCCTCAACTCCCCCGCTTGCTGTCCTCACAGCACTCTCCGCCTGGCGGCCTGCTTTCTCCTTGCCCTCTGCAGAGCAAATCCGACCTGTCCTCCATCCTCGGCCCTGTCTCCTCCTGGCCTCCCCACCCCTCCTCTGAACACCTGCAGACTCACGTTCTGGACTGAACAGACAGATCCCTTCTGACTCTACCTGGCTCCCAAATTACTTCATATACCCAGACGGACTTCTCAAGGCAGGAGTTACCACCGTACCTCCATGCACAGTCCTTCCTACCATGTGCTCGGCACCCATTATGGGCCAGGCAGACCTAGCCACAGCTCCTCTCCCTACAAAACGTCCAAGAGCCCAGCACAGGGCACAACATGGACAAGAGGAGGAGACCACAGAGAGCAGAGGGCATGCAGCAAGGGCTGTGGGCCTAGGGAAGGGCTTCCTGCAGAAGGAAAAGGGCAGGGAGGCTTTACACTTGGGTATTTCTCTTATTTCTGTTCCAGTCCCTAATAGTGAGGGCCAGCCAGCTCAGGCCCAAATACACTCAGGTTCCTGGGTGATTCTGAGAGCTCAACCCTGCTCAGTCCTCAAGAGAAATGGTGCCCTAGGGGTCCCTGGGGATCCTGTCTGGATTGCTTGAGCAGTCAAGGATCCAAGAGGGTATATGGGGAGCTGGGGTCCAGTGGGCCCCTAGGCTGGTACTTGTTTGCAAGTCTGGTAGAGTTGGGCCCTTTGGCATCTGCCCTAAGTGGGTCCACGTACCGGGTCTCCGATGACATGGTTGTCCACCTGCCGCGTGCGATTGATGCCAGTAATGCCAAAGACCACGAAGACCATGGCCCCTGTATCCACCAGCGGCCGCACTGCTGGCTTCCCGCAGCCAGTGTTCACACAGGGGTTGAAGCCGAAGGTAGCAGAGAGACGGGCCTTGGGCACTGCAGAAGGAGTGACATCTGTACTGGCAGGCAGGGCCCAGCCTCCAGAGGCCCCACTGCAGCCTCCCCCATGTACCTTTCTCACTGGGCACATAGAAGAAGCCTTTGGTTGGCCCATCAGGGCTGGAGCTGAGCAGGCAGCCGGGAGGTGCCATGCACACACGCCCATGGAAAGGGGGCTTATGAGACTGGGCAAAGTAGAGTTTCCTGTGGAGGCAAAGGAGGCCAGATTGAGGCCAGGAAGGCTAGAAGGAGCTGGGGAAGCAAGGCAGGCGAGGCCATGTACAGGGGCTAGAAGAGTGCCAGGGACGGCCTCGGGCTTCTCCAGCACAGGGATTTGGTCTCAGGCTGGGAGGTGAGGCCTGGCCCTTCCCCTCTGTGTGCCTGTCTCCCACCTGTGGCATGACGGGTGGAGACCACTGGCTTCCAAACTGCCCTCCAGGGGGTGCAAGAGTTTGCAGAGAGGCCCCAGGGTCTCAGAAGCCCCTGCCCTGACTTAATCTGAACAGTTACGGAACCTCAAGATTCTGTTTGAGAAAAGGGTTCCAGGGTCAGGTTGTTCACCGTTGGCTCTGATGTAGCTCAAGGTTCCTTCCAGAATGTTCCGAGTTCGTCCAGGAAGCCTGACCCCAGTTGCTATTGTGTAGGCAGAGTGATTCCCAGCCTGGGCTCAGGAGAGGACAGGTAGAGGGAACGCCCATCTCCTGAGCTAAGATGCACCAGCTGGAAGGGCCCAGGATGCCTGTCTTGGTCAGGCCCCGCCTCCACACCACACACTCTGCCCCGAGAGTTCAGTCTCACGTGGGGCTTGACGCCCTGGGTCCAGGCCCTGTCAGAGGTCACAGCCCCACGTGTCACTCCGCACTGCCATTCTCTGGATATGGCAGCAGGCCCTTTCTTTTTGAGCATGTGTGGTGATTTGTATGGCCACTGCGGTTGACTTGTGAGCTGCTGTCTCCTGCGCGGGGGCCCACGGCCAGGAGCCACATCTGTCTTGCTTCCTACTGTACCCGTAGCCCTAGCAGGAGCCACATCTGTCTTGTCTCCCACTGTACCCGTAGCCCTAGCATGGTGCTGGCACACAGCGTGCCCAATGTGCGTCACATGGATGACTGGATAGAAGAGCAGTCCCTCAGCTAATACAGCCTCGGCGGATGAATGAATGCAGGGCCCTGGTCAGAACACAGGGGACAAACCCTGGGCAAAGATGCCCAGCTGCTCGGAGGCCCCCGAGGCGTAGAGTGCAGTCACTCATTAAGTACTCTTAAGTACCTGGGGCACTTATTTCATGCCAGGCACTCAGCAGGGCCTGAGTATATATAGTAAAACAGACACATTCTCTCTCCTGTCACCCTACAGTCTAAGGGAGGGGGGACATTAAAAATTATTTTTCAATAAATTATACATATTGCGAACATGGATAGTGCCTTGGAGAGGAAGTACAGCACATAACACTCATTCAGCAAGGGGAACACCTACTGAGTGCCAGACACTGAGCGAGGGGCCAGGGATACAGCACGGACAGTCCGGGTGCCCACTGCAGGATGCCCATGTGCTCCTGAGGAAAGGCAGGCCGCAAACCAGACCAGAAGGATTCCAGGTGGTGATGGGGGCCAGTGGGCTGATAAATGCAGAGACTGGGGGTGGCTGTTTTAGACAGGGGAGGGAGTTCTGGCCAGGGTCAGCCTCTCCCAGGAGGGGACATCTGGGTAGAGACCTGAAGAAGACGTCTTGAGAAGAAGTCAATCACACAGGAGCTAGGAAGAGCATTCTAGGCAGAGGGAACAGCAAACGTGAAAGCCCTGAGCTGGGAACTGCGTGGCACGCCCAGGAGCCGCGGGATGGCCACTTTGCCTCCCGGGAGCCATCAGGAGCAAGCAGCGGGGGAGGGAGCAGACTGCAGGCCTTGGCCAGTGCCCCCACTCCCTGGTCCTGGGCAGAGAACCATCCGGACAGATGTATGGAAATGGACTGGGCTTCCTTAAAGGTGCCTGCTGATATCTCGTGACTGTGGGGATGGGGGCACAGAAGCGGGCCTGGCGGGCGGCAGCCAGCTTGTCTGCAAGGCTCTGTTACCTGCTGTGCTGCTGCTCCTTGGCGGCCACGTAGAAGCTGAAGTCAAACTTCCAGCCCCGCTTGGCATCACAGGCCAAGGTTGTCACCATCCATTTGCGGGAGGGGCTCGCCGCCTGGAGCAGCCCTACTGTAGACATACAAGCGGTCAGCTTCTTGGTGAAGTTACCAAAAGGCGCTCTATACACCTAAGCAGTGGATCGACAGAGACAAGACAGGTGACTCCGGGAGGCTGCCTCTGCCTGGGCCCGGCCTCAGGCTCCAGCCCCTCCCTGCTGGGCGTGTCCTACTGTCCCAGCCCCCGAAGGGGGGCATAGAGCCCCGCGCAGAGGCTCAGGAGGCCTGGGTTTGAGTCTGAAAATTGGGCAAATCCTTCCCTCCCTCTCTGAGCCTCAGTCCTTCCTTCAGCTGAGCATCTATGCCATGCCAGGCTGAGCTGGGTTCTGAGGCTTCAGCAGTGAGATCACGGGTTTGGTCCCGGCCCTTGCAGCACTGCCAATTACGATGGCTTCAGGTTATTTTAAGCTATGAATCAAATACCCAGGATGATAGAACACGGAGTAGATGGGCAGGGGACGTGGAGGCCGACCGAGGAGTGAGCCAGCACAGGCTCTATGAGGAGGTGGCAAGCGCAGAGACCTAATGAGGGGCCGGCTGAGTGCAAGTTGGAAGGAAAGCGTCTACGCAGTGGGCACAGCTGTGCAAAGGCTCAGGAAACGCCCCTGACACCTCCTCTTCTGAATGGAACTATAAACCACGAACAAGTGAGTTGACACCTGTCACCATCACCCTGGAGGGTGTAACGTGATAGAGAAACAAGTGACTTGTGTGAAGGAAACACTGACACTGGCTTGGCCTCGGAGGCTCTTTCCTGGGGAGCTGGAGTGGCCGCCAGCAACATCACTAACACCTACCATTTACTGAGCACTTACTATGTCCTGCACAGGCCTTAACCTCATGTACCTCCAACTCCTGGCTGGCACTTTTCATACCATTTCACAGATGAGGAAACTGAGGCTCAGAAAGATGAAGTAATCTGCCCAAAGACTCACAGATTATAACTGGCAGAGCCAGGATTTGAACCCAGGTCTGGTGACTTGGAAGCCCATGATCTCACCACTCTGGGGGTCCCTGCCACAGACCTGGCTGAGGGCGGAGAGGGTCCTCACCTGCTTGCAGCAGCAGCTCCGTCCTCATAGACCCTGCTCCCCGCCCTGCCCTATGGGTGGCACTGAGGGCCACCCCTGCCCCCATAGGGGCATGGCGGTTCATGTCATGACAGACTAGGCTCACCTGGAAGGAGGGCACCTCCCCGTCCCCAGGGGACACAATCTGCCAAGGGGAAGGCAGGCTGGCATTGAGGGAGAACCTGTAGACAGCTGGGTGGCCTTTACTCTTCACCTTGGAGATATACACAGTACCTGGGGAGTCTAGGGGAAAAATGAGGGGTGGAGGGGTGGACAGTCACCTCACCTGGCTTCCCCTGACCCTGGAGCTGCCCACCCTTGGCTCTGTTGGCCGAGGAGCTGAGCCCTGACTTTGGGCTCATCTCCCAGTGTTGCCTCTGCTCCTACGGGACTGAGCCCATGGAAATCATGGAGGCAGGGGGCTGCTGGTGGGGGGCACTAGGATGGGGTCGTGGCATAGATGGAAGGAGAGGTGGTGGCAGTGGCGACCAGGATGGGGTAGTGGCACGGGGGATCACCAAGATGGGGTGGCAGCATGGGTGGAGTGACAGCGATGGCCAAAGTCACGGTGAAGGTGTCCGGTATGGAGGAGCACAGTGATGCCAACAATGGGGTGCACCGTGTGTGAATGGTGGGGTCGGTGCTGGTAATGACAGTGGTGGGCACAAGGTGACAATGGCCATGGGGTGACATGGACATAGAGAACTGCCCTGTGTGTGGGGGGGGTATTCCCACAGGTGTCCCAGCATCCCACTCTGAGGGAGCTCCCTGCCAGGGTATGCCAGCCTCCAGGGCTCAGGGTGCCCCTGTCCTCCCCGAGACACTCAGGATGGTTTGCTGCACAGCAAAGGATCACAGGGCAGCACAGGGCAGGCTGGGGCGGTGCAGGAGGGGATCGCACTGTCCTGTCCTGGGAGAGCTGGTGGACAGAGGGTGAGGGCCCCAAGTTCACCCCCCACCAATCTCTCCGTAGTGGCGCAAGAGCACAGGCTCTTGTTTTCCCAGGCAAATGTGAGAAGGAACTTCTCCCGCCTTCCCCACAGGGCCCAATACCCCAGCACAGGCAGGATCTCTCCATACCCCCCACCCCAGCCA